>WOXC01012466.1:0-143278 GCA_011680675.1 Gymnobelideus leadbeateri
CCAGGAACCCCACGTTTCTCCCCCAAGAAGTTTTTCCGTCAAAATCAAGGAAGTGCTTCACAGCAAGTATGTAGTGTTGTCTCACGCTCAACATTTTCTCTGCTAGTCTAGAATCATGGCTTCTAATATGCAGACATACTCAAAACAGCCAAGCCCTAGTTGGAAGGCAACTCAAGTGTAAGCTCTTGATAAATGCTTTTTGACTTGACATCTATCAATGAATTAACAAACAAGTAACAACATGTACTTAATAAAAATCAAAGAAAGTAGAAGGAAGGTGGATCAAGAACAGGAACTCTCTGACTGTGGGTATAATAAAGAATGGACAAGGAATTCATGCTGAAAGTAATACTTTACAAAATTAATAGTATTTATTCTATTCTATTCATGTTCTAAAATGAATTTTACATGACCACATATATCCTATACTTATTTGTAAATAGGAGATAAATTTTGGAGTGGAAGAAGAACAGTCCTCATGTAGGAGGTGGCCCTTGGGTTGAGTTTTAAAGGAAGCTAAGGATTCTGGGAGATGGAGGTGAGGAAGAAGTATATTACAGGCATGGGGCACAGCCTAGGTATGCAAAGGCCTGGAGAGTGATGGAATGTCATTTGTGAGGATCAGCAGCAAGCCAGACTTAGATTTTGTGAAGGGGACTAAGGTACGATGAGCTTGAAAAGGGCTACTGGAGCCAAATTTGAAAGGCCTTTAAAATAATACCCTGAGAAATTTCTCTTTTATCCTAGAAGCAATTGGGAGCCACTAGAGCTTTGTGAGCAGGGGAGTGACATAGCCAGACCTGTGCTTTGGCAGCTGTGGGGAGGTTGTATCATATAGGAGAGGAGAGAAACTTGAAATAGGGAGGCCAGTTGAAAAGCTACTATGGTAGTTCAGGGGACTGAAATATCGGGGTGAGCACGTGAGTGGAGAGAAGGGAAATATGTGAGAAGTGTAGATAGAGGTAAAGTAAGCAAGAGTTGGGGACTGGTTTGATATTGGGGTTGGAAGAGTGAGTAACCAATTTCCAGTAATAAGTCTGGGAATCATCTGCATAGAGATGTTAATAGAACCTGTAGGAGAAAAAAGCATTGAGAGGGAAGAGGACCCAAGATAAACTTTTAAGGTATGCACATGCAGAGAGGTGAGACATGGAGGATAAGCCCACATAAGGGACCAAGTGTGGCCAGCCAGATAGGAGTCAGAACAAGAGTGGTGGGCTTAAAAATCCAAGAGGAAAGAATGTCTGGGAGGATAGATTAGACAACTGGATCAAATGCTGTGGAAAAAAAGAATGACAGTTGAGAAAAGGCCATTGGATTTGGCAATTGAGAGATCACTGGTAACTTTGGAGAGAGCAGTTTCAGTTGGATGATGAGGTGAGTAGCCAGAGTATAAGAGGCTAAGTCATCAGTGAGAAAAGAGAAAGGGGAAGCAACATGTACAAATCCTTTTTCTAGGAGTTTGACCTGTGAAAGGGAGGAAAGATGCAGGCCAGTTGCCAAGGGGCTGGTGTCGTAGACATGGGGATGGCCTGGGCATATTTATAGGTAACAGGGAAAGAACCAGTAGAGAGGGAGAGCATTCAAATAAAGGCAGGGACTGGAGAAGACAGGAAGGGAGAAGATAAAGGGACTGAACAGAGCACTTGGCTCTGGGGAGAAGGGCCATGTCTTCATCAGAGATTGGAGCAAAGGAGAAGAGCAGAGAAGGTGATATGGAGGACTTTTCAGATGCCGAGTTGGTGGCAAAAGATGATTATTGGTGACAGATGGCTTAGATTTTATAAAGTGGCAGTAGGTTTAAATAAATTAAGTAACCAGGCCTCCAGCTGACAGGGGTAAAAGTTTGGTGTAACAACATATGTGTGATGACCAACTATGACAGACTGGACTCTTCTCAACAATGCAGTGATATAAGTCAATCCCGAAAGACTCATGAAGGAGAGAGATGTCGACATCCAGAGAAATAACTAGAAAGAACTGAGCTTGAATCCCAATGGAAGCAAACTAATTGATCTTTTTCTTTTCATTGTTTGGTTTTATTTCTTCTTTGCCATTTTTCATCCCATCTAGTACAATACGCCTTTGTAACTTGACTAATGTCTAATGTGAAAGTATTTGCACGTCCTATCCTGGACTATATGCCGTCATGAGGAGTGGGGGGAGGGAGGGAAGGGAAATTTGAAACTCAAGGAACTATGGAACTGAATCTTGTAAACTAAAAATAAACAAATAAAAATTTTTTAAAAGTTTGGTGTAAGAGGTTTGAGGAAAGAATTCGGGGGAGTGCAATGGATATTAAACCTGGGAAGAAAAAAAGGATTGCCGTGGGTAATGAAGGGCCACTCGAGATTAGATAACAGATCCAGTATTATCCAGCAGACTGTGAGTAGGAGCAGAGGAGGCAGGTGGTAGAGGTAATCCAGGGTTGGACTTTGGCAAGTCATGAATGGCAATAGGACAAGGGGCAAGTAATTCAAGAATAGAAGACCGTGTAACGTGTAACATTGACCTGGTTAATGACAGGGTCAAGATTGATCATCTGGGTTGTAGAAATCTGTGCATTCTTCCTGGTAATAGAGCAGCTTTTGGGAGGGTGTATCCCTGTGGATACAGAAGGATTTGATTTAACGCAACTTGCTATACTTTGACAAAATGTCTTTTGCTTTGAACTAATGTATTTTTTCAGGTTAGCTTAGTAAAAGAAAATCCATCAGAGGGCGCTCATGAGCTAACACTCACAACATGCTTGAATTCTTAATAGTTTTTGAAGGGCCACACACATGAAGGGACATCTGGGTGCTACATATAGATGGCTCTATGATTCTTTTTTTTTTTTGCAGGGGAAAGGTAGGGCAATTGGGGCTAAGTGACTTGCCCAAGGTCACACAGCTAGTAAGTATTAAGTGTCTGAGGCTGAATTTGAACTCCGGTCCTCTTGATTCCAGGGCTGGTACTCTATTCACTGCAGCACCACCTAGCTGCCCCAAACTCTGTGATTCTTAGATCTACTCCATCTTTTGCAACTCTCACATCACTGCATAAAGGAGATGGGGGGGGTCATACAGGATTGAGGACCATTTTGTGTTTTCCTTTGTGTCTTGGCCAAAGAATTCCTTACCAAGTATCCAGTCTACTGCTGATGAGCTTCTCCAACTTAGCTAGACCAGTCTTCAGAAAACAGACACAATCTTTTCTGAGATCATACTCAAAGCCTTTCCAGCATGGTAGAAACTTCCAGACCTTGTGCTCCATTGACCATAGCTAGTGAGAATCCATGGTGATCTCGACACCATGATGAGTCAGAGGTAGTATGTCACTATTCTGGTTTTGAAAATAAATGTTATTCATATTTGTTTGCATATCACCTAAACTTCCCTCTCTATCAGTCCCTCTTTGTCCTCCCATATAACAAAGACTTTTTTAAAAAATGAATGAGAAAAAGAAAAAATTCAGCAAAGTTGATCAATACATTTTAAAAATCTGACATTATATGTAATGTTTTATACCCATGGTCCTCCCACCTCTGCATAAGAGTGGGGGAAGGTGTCTTCTATTTCTTCTCTGGTTCCATGCTTACTCTTTGTTATTTTTGCAACATTCCTCTTTGGTTGTTTTGGAATGGTTGTTTTTTACACTTTGGTGTAGTCATTGTGTAGATTGCTTCCTTGGCTCTATTTATGTCATTCTGCATCAGTTCATATAGGTCTTTCTATGCTGCTCTATATTCCTCACATTCATCCTTTCTTACAGCACAGTAAGATTCCATTACATTCATGTACCACACTTTGTTTAGCCATTTCCCAATTGATGGGCATCGACTTTGTTTCCAGTTTTTTACTATTACCTTACACCAATTTTACAGATGAGGAAATTGAGGTCCATAAATGGAAAGGGACATGCCCATGGTCACAGAGTCAAGGAGTGGCCAAGACACGATCTGAACAGAAGTCCAGATTCCAGGTATGAGGCTCTTTCCATTATGTTACAGGGCTCCATGCCTATGGCTTTTATTTTTTCTAGGAGGGCATCTGCATGGAGAACTTTCAGCGTGGAAACTCCTTCCTCTAATGCAAATCAGCACCTGTTCTATAACTTAAAAATTTTCAGAGAGTTGCCTGGAGGGACAGAAAGCTTAAGTGACCTGCCCAGAGTCATAAAGTTATTGGCAGAGGCCACACAGCAGCTATCACAGCAGCCCAGTACCAATCTTAACGAAACAAAATGTACTTTTAACAAGCATTTGTAAAAGAAATATCTTTGGGCAGACACTCCCGATTTGTCACTGGGAACACATCACCCCACCTGATTTGGTAGTGAGTGTTCAATGCTTTTGCCACAAGGTGGCAATATGTCCTGACATATTCCTGAATCTACGCTGATTCTGCTTACAAGCTCCTACATCTAAAGCAGGAAGGGCCCTCAGAGGCCATCCAGTCCAACTCGATCATTTTATAGATGGGGAGACTGAGGCCCAGGGTGGGGAAGAGACTTATCCAAGGTCACACACAGGCTCCTCGATCTAGAGCGGGAAGAGTCTCAGAAGGGTTAAGTCCAACCTTCTTATTTTACAGAAGGGGAAACTGAGGCCCGAGGAGGGGAAAGGACTTGGCTAATGTCACACAAGTGACTCTAGAGCTGGGGCTCCTGCCACAGTACCCACCATACCCACAGTACTTAGAAGCAGGCAGATGGAGAACAGACTGAGCCATTTAGAATCATCAACCCTGTAAGCTGGACAGACCCTCCGAGGCCATGGAGGCTTACCTGAGCAAGACACCCCTCTGCAAAATCCCCAACTGGCCATGGGAGCTCCTTTTTAAACCCTCCAGTGTGGAGGAACCTAAATTCCTGAGGCATGTTGCTCCATTCTTGGAGAGTACTCTGTGTAATAAGTTTTTACTTGCATTTTGAAAGGCCATATTTAAACTAGGTAACTTAGTACATGGACCTTCAGTCAGAAGACCTGAGTTCAAATCCAGCCTCAGCCACTTCCTAGCTGTGTGACCCTGGGCAAGTCATTTAGCCCTGTTTGCCTTAACCCTCTGGAGAAGGAAATGGCAAACCACTCTAGTATCTCTGCCAAGAGAACAGTATAACCCACAGGGTCACAACTGAACAACTGAACAAATTCATGGTGGAGTTGGGGAAGACCTGAGTTCTAATTCTTCCTCTGACTCTTATATCTATGTGACTGTGGGCGAATCATGTCATTTCTCTTAGTTGGTTTAGTTGTCGGTTCAATGGGAACAGTAACTAAGCAGAATTGTTGGGAAGCTCCAGGGAGATAATAGATGATAATTTAAATCTTAACGCACTAAAGAAATGTCACCTATTAGTAAATGGGGTGTGAATTTGCAGTCTGGAACTGCTCCACCTAGTTGTCCCTTCCCTAGTTTAGTACTGTGGGGCTCCTTCTTCTTCCATGTGCTGACCTTTCAAATACTTAGACTCAGGTCTTTGAGCTGGGACTGACCTCCCATTGAGTCCAATGCACTTATTTTACAGATGGAGCAAACTGAGGTTCCAGGAAAGTCCAGTGACTTGTCCAAGGTCACATGAGTGAAAGAATGAGAATTCAAACCTAGATCTAACACTCTTTCTACCAGACCAGGTGTCAGGGCCTATCCCCATCTTTCAAGGCTTTTTTTCTCCAGGCTAAATATCTCCAGTTCTTTCAACCAAACCTAATATGGCCATATCAAAAGTTTTCAAAGAAAAGGCTGTTTAAAATAAATAAATAATCACTTGAGGGTGGGGGTAGGGTGAAAGCTCTTTCCCCTTCCTGACACTTGGATCTGAACACTCTTCAGCCTATTAATAGCCTTCCTAGAACGTGGTCCTCTTGAAATGAATGAAGCCCACCTTCCTGGGGTGGCTTGCCCAAGGCAGAGGTCAGTAGGCCTCTCACCTCCCTAGCACCAGACCTTCTGCCTCTTTTGATGGCGGCCTAAGAGAGCATTCTCTTTTTTGGCCCTCACTCTCCACTGCTGAGTCATATCAAGCTTAGAGTTCTGTGTTTATTTTTCTGTCTAAACTAACTTATTATCTGAAAACTTACTTCCTCTTTCATAGCAGAGAGGTGGGGGACCAACTGAGACCAAATATTGCATACATTGTCAGCCACAGTCTAAGTATGTAGGTGTTCTTTTTTTCTTAATTGTTCTTCTTTAGCACAAGGGGGAATTTAAACTGAGGGGGGTGGGTGGGAAATGATCATCAATAAAACATTTTTGAAATGGAATTATTAGCAACATGTAAAAACTTTCCAATAATATAATGAAACTTGGATAGACAAAGTACTATAAAAAGGAAGGAGAGGGGTCTGGACCTACAAACTCTTGTTGACAGAACTACCCATACTAATGCACAGCAATAAGTTTTCTGTTATTTGTGGTCTTAGAGAGTTGCTTGGGTCACTGAGAGGTTAAATGTTTTGCTGAAATGGATCAGAGGCAGGGCTTGAAACCACATCTTCCTGACTCCAACTCCAACTCCACACTGCCTTTCGCTAGAGAAATAATTCACATAAAGGAGTGGGTCCATGGCCATGTCTGACAGGATGCCCTCCTTGGGAACTACACTCCCCAAAAACCTGTGTGATGGTTCTCTAGTATAGTAATGCTCCTGCATGGATGGCAGCTAGCCAGCTGTGGAATTTGGGGATATAGTCAGAGAGTGGAAGGGCCATGACTAAGGTCACAGCAGGCACAATGTTGGGTGCCCAGGGTTTCCGTGAGCTCTTACCTCCTCTAAGTGATTGGAAAACCTTCCCCTCTTACTGTGTTGGGGGGGAAAGGAGAGTTCATTGAGAAGTGGGTTACCTTGCTAGCTCTCCCTATTTCTATGTTAAAGGCATAGGAGTGTGGGAGAATGCAGAGGGAATGGAAAGCCGCCAATGCTAGGAGGCTTGGGAGGCAGCAGTGATAGGGTTTGTCTCTTGATTTCATTCTCTTTTACTCTGTATGCTGTTTTAAGGCAATTTCCCTTACTATGAGGTAATGTGCATTATTTGGGTTCAGTTAGATTGGGGTGAGAACAAAAAAGATTTCAGTGGAAATGGAGACTCAAAAGATGTACATGGATTGAGATGGACCCCTTTGAGCCATGGCCCTGGGAGAAGCTAGTGTGTGTGTGGGGGACTAATATCAGTGATAGAGGTCCATGGTTGGATATGCAGGTTATCACTTGGGAGCACCCTTATTCTCTCCTTGGATCTCCCCAGGGGACCTTCTTCTCCCACCTTCACATCTTGGTCTTGGTCCTTTCCTGCTGTTCCCACCTTCTCCCTCTCACTCCCTGGTCCAGATATTTCCTTCTCCTTTTCCTCCAGTGTCCTTTTCCCCATTTCTTTCCCCCCAGTGCCTGATCCTTCCCCTGGCATCTGTAACTCTTACAGTAGCAACCCATGGATTAAGGGGCCTGGCTTCCAGGGGAGCTCTCAATTCTCCCAATGAAAGAAAGGAGTCTGCCTAAGGCAAGGGTGGGGGGCCTGTGGCCTTCTAGGTTCTCTCTTCTACTCCAAATTTGACAGAACAAATCCTTTTAGTAAGGGGATTTGTTCTGTGAAGTATGGATTCTGTTGAAGGGCAGCACTAGAGGACCCAGAGGGCCACAGGTAGACTTGAGGCATAAGGTATTGCCTGGCATAAGATATTGCCTAAAACAAATCCATTTTCTTCTTAGCACTTAAGTGTCTTTGGGTCCCAGGTCCTATGGCACTTGGCTGACGTCTGTCTTGGTGTCACTCTCTAAGGCCCCTTTCCTGCTCTTGGGGTACACAGCTACCTGTGTCTGATAAGATGGAGCACAGCCAGGTTACAGGGTCTGTTCACTGTAGTGATTGACCTCACTAAGACGGCTCTCCCATCTTATGCCTTGGCATAAACAACTTCCATATCAGAACAAGAGCCGGAAATCCCTGTTGGCCTTAAGACACACTTACCATCCCAGACCAGTCCAGAACAATCAGGGTTGTCCGGGCCACAAGAAGGACAGGCAGCCCTGTCCATCCTCCCATGGCTGACTCCTGGATCGCATAGCCCTGTGCTTAATTCTGGAATCAAAAGTATTAACAAAGTGATAGTATTTTGTTTTAGCAGATAGACTGAGTCAGAAAGACATGGGTTCATGAGATCTTGGGATCACAGATTTAGAGCTCATTGGGTCCAGCCTACTTATCTTACAAATAGAGCTGTTAAAGTGACTAGCCTAGGGTCATACAACTAGTGTGAGGCTAGATTTGAACCCAGGCCTCCCTGACTCCAAGTCTAGCATTCCATCCACTATACCATGCTGCCTCCCAATTCCACCTTTGATGTATAACCCTGGGTAACTTCTCTGAGCCTCAGTTTCCTCATAAAGAAGAACACTTAGCTCATAGGATAGTTGTGAAGACCAAAGAGAAATGAAGGCACTTTGTAAAGCTCAAAGCTCTATAGAAACATCCATCATTGTCACTGTGATGGCCAGACAATGGAGCACACCTGGGTATGACTGGGCACATGATCTTCCTTACCAATAGGGCAAAGTTGAACCTAATAATCCAGAACAACAATAACACAGGCAGGAAACACATCTCCCCCTCCCCCTAACACATTGGTACAAGGATCCACTATTCAAACTGTCCTGGCTCAGTGGGGTAGGAGGGTGGGAGGTTATCCCCACTCTCTTCATTGCTTGCAGCAGGGAGAGGGATGGTGGGGGCAGGAACTGGAAAATGCCATTTTGGGGGAACAGTTGTCCTGGATCCTTCTTCCATTTTTCTGATAAGGAACTTTGTGAGGGGCAAAGCAGGGAGCTTTTTCCAGGGCTGTGCTCCAATTTTGCAAGTGGTAACCCCAGGGAGAAGAAAGCTGGCATTTAAGGACAAAAACCTTGGAGCCCAGCAGGACTTGGGGTCTCAAACGGGACTGCTGGTCGGCTGTGAAGCTCTTTACTGGATGTCTGGGTTGTGTTGGCACTTGGGGAGCATTGCCACGTGGAGAAAGGGGGGCTGGGGTACAGAAAACAATCTTATTGAATAGAGACTCCCTAGTTTTGCTGCAGATAGAAGCAATCACTTAAGCATTTATTAGTGCCTACTGTGTGTCGGGCTTTGGGCTATGTGCTAGGGTTCGTACAAAGACAAGAAGTGAAATATCCCCTGCCTTCCAGGAGTTTCCTGCCGAGGCAGACTGGCATTAGGAGCACGTCTGGGGCCAGGGGCTTCTCATCCCTCCTGCTGCCTACAGCCAGCCCGGCTTCCTTCCTCTCCAGGGACAAGAAAACCCTCAGGCGGGGGCAGCCAGGCAGGGGTGGGACGGGAAGGGAAGGTTGCCTGGGTTTGATTGCTTGCTTTCTGAAGGAAGGATGTGACTTGGCTAGTGGCAGAGGGAGCCCTGAGCCCGGACAAGGGGGTCGGGGAGGAGAGAGCAGCCTCGAAGCCCCTCTGGGGAGGGAGGCTGGAGTGTGTGCGGGGCTCCGGGCTGCGCACCGGCCAAGGGACCTAGAAACAGCTGCTGCTAACTTTCTTCCTGCCCTCCAGGAGTGATTTACATGCTGTCATATAGCCCTCTGGTGGCTCTGCAGTGTGCAGCGCTCTCTCTCTCTCTCTCTCTCTCTCTCTCTCTCTCTCTCTCTCTCTCTCTCTCTCTCTCTCTCTCTCTCTCCTTTCCCTGGACCTAGGCACGAAAGAGGCTTCCCCTCTGTCTCTCCTCCTCTCCTCTCCTCCCCCCACCCCAGCCCCCGCCCCCTCCCCAGCCGCGCCTGGGAGTCTTCCCACTGCCGCTACAGGTCCAATCCTGAGTCTGGGTGTTAAGTTGAGAAACTTGGGCTGTCTGTCTGGGGGCTGTGGCACCAGTGAGCAGAGCTGCCGCCACAGCAGCAGCGGCAGCAGAACGGCAGCGGCAGAGGCAGCAGCAGCAGCAGCAGCCGCAGGAAACCAGCAGCCCTGAGGATCGGCTCCGCCTGCCACAGAGTTCGGCCCCCCAGAAGCTCAGCCCGAGAAAGCTCAGCGAGGAGTCGGGGTGTCGCTCGGGAACCGTGTGGCCGCAGCTCCTTTCACGATGGCCCTGTCCTCACCTGTAGGGCTGGACTGCTGCACCTGCTGCCTGGACCTGGCCAACCGCAGCGGGCAGGAGGCAGGCGGCAGCGGCGATGGCAACGGCGGCGGCGGCACCGGCGGGGGCACCGGCGCCCTGGCCAGCCCCAGCGTGAGCAACTTTCGGCAGCTGCGAGAACAGCTGCTGTTCGCGAACCTGAACGCCGACAAGCTGAACAGGATCATGAGGCAGGACTCCCTGGAGCCGGTGGTCCGCGACCCCTGCTACCTGCTCAACGAGGGCATCTGCAACCGCAACATTGACCAGACCATGCTGTCCATCCTTCTCTTCTTCCACAGGTGGGGAAGCCTAGAACCCCTTAGCCTCGCTCCGAGGCCCGGGGAGGGGAGGGGGGGCGGCTGAGAACCTGGAGCCCAGGAGGCTTGGCCTTACACTGGGATAGGGAGCCCTGGGGCAACCAGGCGGGCAACCCTCTGGCGCGAATTCCGGGACTGCTGTTGGACGCTCACACTTTGGGCAGCCTGGGGCGAATTTAGGGACCCCTTCTCAGGATCATGTCTTTAGACGAATAAAACAGAACGCACGTGGTTACAGAACAAACCAGTTATAGTTATCAAAATAGTTTTAAAAAATCCCAAATTCACAGACCCCAAGTTAAGAACCAGTAGAAGGGCGGGGATGGGGGTGGGGCGGGGGAAAGACTTGGGGATTTCTTTCGACGTTGTCCTAAGTTGTACCTGCAGTGCTTGGCCTCGGTTGGGTCGCTGATCTGCCTTCCTATATGATCAAAAGACAATGTGGGGGTTAGGTGCCCTTGGGTTCCCTCCTGTACCACTCTAGAAATTTTTCTCCCCAGGGTGCCCTTGGGGAGCAAGTACAGCAAATATCCTAGGATTCCAGATCTAGGGCTGGAAGAGTCCTCAGAGGCCATCTAGCCCAACCCACCTCATTTTACAGGTGAGGAAACTGAGGTCCTCGAAAGTGAAGTAACTTGTCAAAGTCATAGGATCTGAGATCTAGAAGTGGAATCGGACCTCAGAAGCCATTTCATCTAACCCGTTCATTTTACAGATAAGAAAACCCGAGCCCACAGAGGTGAATTAACTTGTCCAAGGCATAAGCTCAGAAATCTCTGAGAGGTTCTCAATCTTTTTCCTGTCATGGACCTTGTTGGAAATCAATTGAAATCAATCATAAAGTCTATGGGCTTTATTCTCGGAATCATGTTTTTAAATATATAAAAATCAAATCCATAGGATTACAAAGGAAACTAATTATATTGAAGTACACTAATCAAAATGTCGTGGGTTTTTTTTTTAAACCAGTTCACAGACTACAGGTGATGTAAAGCTGGAAGGAGCCTCAGAAGTGCTCTAAGCCATTTCCTTAATTATAAGGAAACTGAAGCCCAGAGAGGTTGGAGTAATTTGTCCAAGACCAGAGGTCCAGAGGTGGATAAATCCCCTGAGGTTACCCAGTCCAAATCTCTCATTGTATAGATCAGAAAACTGAGGCCCAGATAGGTTAAGGAATTTCCCCAAGGTCATCATGCCAGGGTGGGAATCTGTACATTCAGGTTGAAGCAGCAAAACTAGCCATGGCTCTCAAGTTCAAAATTGATATGCCTAATAGAAGGTGAAAAGCAGAAATTTGAAGCAAATAGGTGCAAGTGTACATGGGATGAGATTGGGTCGTGAGGAAATGATCTGGGTCCCTTTGATGCTCTGGTTATGGGACAACTGAGGTGAGAGGGATGGACGTTGAGAATGGTGACCAAAAAAAGCAGACATGTGGCTCTCGAACCCTGGGAGAGAGCCTCTGTGCACAAGAGAAAGATGAAACCAAAGCCTGCTCAGCATGCCTCTGTGGGTCACGTTGAGAGATCCTGCCAGGCAGTCTCTAAAGGGACAGAACTCTCATGCCTGAGAAAAGGCTAGCTGGAAGCCCTCTCACTGATTTGGGAGACGGCCCCCTTGGAAAGCCAGCGCTGTCCAAGTAGGGGGAAGTTGAGCCTCATGCAAAAGAACCATCTCTTATTGAATGTGCTTATAATAGGGAAAGAATCCCAGCAACTTGCTGCCCCCTCACCCAGTTCCTGAGTCTATCTGCTGTTTTCAGCACTCTGAGGCGTGCTCTCCAAGATGGCTTAAGAAGGGCCCAGACCCCCTAGGGACTGCTGAAGCTGTATTGGTATTCCCCCCCCCCCCCATATAGACATGACTGCAAAGAGTCAGACTGGCACCAAGGAATGGATCACTGGGGCCTGGTACAAAGAGAGCTAGTTTGGGGGGAGGATGTTTTAAGACTTGATTTCTGAACCTAGCTCAGCTAGTGACAAACTGTGCAACCCCCTTCTTCATTCTGGACCTCAGGTTCCATAGGGCCCCTCCTCACTCTGAGATCCTGGGGCTCTATGTACATGACAGAACAGGGTCTGGGCAATCCACTGTAAAGGCAGTTGGCTCTATAACAAAGATACCATTGCATGTGTGTGTGTGTGTGTGTGTGTGTACGTATGTAAATGTATGTGTGTATGTATATATGTATATACATTTTATTTTGCACTGGACCTGCGATTTTATTCATGAAGGGAATTCTCAGTGAAAAAACTCCTTCTACCAATGTATAGGGGCTTAGAGTCTTAGAGAACAGAGGGGGCACCAAGAGGGGTCTCCCAGCCAGGATGGAGCAGAGCAAGGACTCAGAACCAGGATTTCCCTACTCAGAGGGCCACTCCCTACTCACTATGTCACATGGCCTCTCTTGTGCCCAAATAAAGGAATAAAAAGGCTGTTCTGCAAGGCTACTAGGCTCATCCTTCCTTTAGCAGCATCCCTTCAGCAAGAAGGACACGGGGCAGGGCCCCCAGCTGCCACCCTTTAGGTGGGGTAGCACACACAACACATCTAACTTTTATCAAAGACCAAGTCATCTCGACATAGGGTGCTCTCCTGATTGCTACATTATGGCAGCAAAGTAACCCAACCAAGGAGAGAGGCCATTGTGGACAAGTCCTCTTCTTGGATAATTATGTAAAAGGAACCAGTCCTGCAGACCAGCATCCCAGAATACTTAGTGGAATCATTCATAGCCACTGACCAAACACTGGTTATGATCAGAGAGTGTTCATGGTGAGATTCTGAACTTGGGCCAGGACGTCTTACCCTTTTTGTTGTCCTGGCTCCGTGGGCAGTCTTATAAAAGTCCATGTATGCCTTCTCAAAATAAGGTTTTTAAATGCATAACATACATAGGATTCTGAAGGAAACCAGTTATTTGAAATAGTTATCAACTTTTAAAAAATAAGTTCATGGACCCCAAGTTAAGGACCATCTAGTACTTTCTTTTGAAAAATCTGGAACAAACTCTTCAAAAGATTCACTTCAATTTCCATCCAGTAGTGTTTCTTGGTGGGGGGGTGGGGTTCCAATAGAAGTATTGGCTCAGATTCTGGCCAAAGAACCCACCCAAGATCAAAGAATTAACTAGGGCAGGGGTGGGGAACCTGTGGCCTTGAGGCCACATGTGGCTCTCTAGGTCCTCCAGTGCAACCCTTTGACTGAAGTCTGGATTCGGTTAAAGGACCACACTAGAGGACCTAGAGGGCCACATGTAGCCTCGAGGCCTCAAGTTCCCCACCCCTGAACTAGGGTTTGGTCCATGGAAGATTTTCTTGTATCCTAGATTTCTGGACTAGAAATGGTAGCTCTATCTGATAACCCTGAAAAATAAAAGAGACGAAGGGAGAATGTGGGGTAGAGAAAAGAGCAGGAGACTCTGAATGGGGAGACCTGGGAATTTAGCTAGCAAGCTTGAGAGCTGGGACCAGAATTCAGGGCTCATATCCTCCCAGCCCATGGCCTTTCAGAGTTATGCAGTATAACTGTGGGGTATAGTGGATAAAACAATGAATTTGGACTAAAAGAAACTAGGGTCAAGTCCCACTTCTGCCACTGCGTGACCTTGGACAGCTTAACTTTACCAATGTCACAGATTACAAATTTTATCTTACTAAGAACTTGAGAGAAATGGGTATTGGGGATACAGAGATGATCTCTCATACTTTAAATATTGAATTTTTATTGACAGCTTTTGTTTTTTCCATTTCCACATATATCCATCTCCTCTCCCCTATTCATGGGGCCATCCCTTACAATAAGATTAAAAAGAAAAGAGAAAAAGAAAGCAGTTTAGCAAAATCAACTGAACAATTCCATACCCATAGGCCCCACTTAATGGCAGGAAGGAATGTTTTCTCAACACTTCTGAGCTTGGTCACTACAACTGCACAACCCTGCTTCATATTTGTTGTTGTTGTCCTTTCCATTCACATTGTGGAGTTGTGGCTTATATTGTTTTCCTAGCATTACTGACTATCACCCCATATTTATTTGAGTTCTTCACTTTTGTTATTTCTTACAACAAAATAATATTTCATTCTATTCATAGACCACAATTTGTTCATCCCTTTCCCACTTGATGGGCAATTACTTTGTTTCTAGATCTTTCTTACCATAAGAAGTTCTGCTAGGAAAATTTGGGACTTATCTTTGACATCCTTGGGGTATATTCCCAGCAGTGGGGTCAACGGACATTTTAGTCGCTTTCCAAAGCATAATTTCAAATTAGTTTCCAAAACGATAGAACTAAATCACAGATAAACCAGCAGTACTTCTGTTGAGGAAACACAAGCTCTGCTCCTCCAACACTGATCATTCCCATCTTTGCCAGTTTTCTGGGGAGAGAGTGTGTGTGAAACTTTGGAGGTGTTTTTATTTACAATTCTCTTAGTATTAGTAATTTAGAACAATCTTTGGTTTTTGATAGTTTGCAATTATTTTAAGAGTTATTTGTTCATATCCTTTGACCACTTATCCAACAGCTCTTGTTTGTGTGTGTGTGTGTGTGTGTGTGTGTGTTTTCATTCTCTATATATCTTAGATATCAAGACCTTACAAACATTTTCCATGTCAAAGGTTTCCTTTCTTAGTAGAATTGATTTTATTCATGCAAAAGGTTTTAAATTTTATGTAATTGATATGATCTCTTTTATCTTTTGTGGTTACCTCTATCCCTTATTTGGTTAAGATTTCTCCTCCTTAGTTATTTTGGGCTTACAATGATGGTCTAAACCTAATTTATACCAAACTTCTTTACAGTTTTCCCAGCAATCTTTGTCAGATGGGAAATTCTCCAAATAATTTGCGTTAACAAGTTTATTGGACAGAAGGTTATTGAGTTCATTTGTCTTTGATTTTTCCTTTTTTAGTCTGTTCCATTTTTCACTATTATACTTTTTTAACCGGGATGAAATAGTTTTGAAGGTTACTACTTTATAATATAATTTGAGATCTGGAAGTGCTGTTACTCTTCATTCCCACTTTTTTATTGTTTGCCTTGAGATTCTAAGACCTTTTGTTCTTTCAAATAAATTTTACGAGTTTGTCTAACTTTACAAAAAACTTCTTGGTAGTTTGGTATAGCATTAAATCTGCAAATTAACTTAACAGATGTTAATAATCATGAACAATGAATATCTCTCCAATTTTTAGTGTCATTCTTTATTTCTTTAAAAGGACATTTTATAATTGTCTTTATAGAAGTTTGAGCATGTCTCAGTATATTGACTCCTTGATATTTTATGTATTTTGTAGTTAATTTTTGAATGGGATTGCCTTTTTAGTATTTCCTCCTAGATTTTGTTATTGCTGGATAGAAATTGTGGCTTTATTTTGTAATCTGCTACTTTACTGAAGCTATTAATTGTCTTAATTAGCTCTTTGCTGATTCTCTTGGGTTTTCTAAGTAAACCATCATGTTTCAGCAAAGAGGAATAATTTTGTCTCTTCTTTGCCAAAGCTTCTGTCTTTAATTTATTTTTCTTGTCATTGTCACTGATAGTCTTTTTTAGAACTATGTCAAATAACAATGGGATTACTTCTGTACAGGGAGTTCCAAAAGTCTTTGCGGAGTTTAAGCTTTGGTTGCTTAAAACTGCACCAAGACTTTTGGGGACACCCTGTATTTATTTAGGAAGCTTCTCATGTTTTCCCATTGCAAATAATATTTGTTTTTGGTTTTAGATATATACCTTTTCTAGCACATTAAAAACAATTCCCCTTATTTGCCCATGCTTTGCAGATTTCTTTTGAAAAACATAAACAAATATTATATTTTATCAAAGGATTTTTCTGCATCTATTGATAAAGTCACATGGTTTGAGATGCCTTTCTTTTAACATGAATTAACATTATGTTGTCTTAATGTTGAACCATCTTTCCCTAATATAAATCCATCTTAGTCATACTGATTAACTTTTTTGATACACTGTGGTAGTCTTTTTGCTAAGCCTTAAAAAAATTGTATCACCAGTGATGTTGGTATATAGCAGGGGAAGGAGAAAATATATATTGATACAAACACAATAATATCTGATATCAAACCATACCACTTCCACAGTTCCTTTCTATTGTTTAGCTGCTTCTATGGTTCTAAGAAGATACCCCCAGACTCCAACCCAAATCTCATAGCAAAGTAGCAATGGCTTTTTGGAGGTAAGCTTCTTAACAGTTTGGAGATTCTTAAGATATGATCGAAACTCAGATTTGCATTAAGGTATGTCCCCTAACATTACAGCCCACATGCAGCATCCATGGGCTGTTTGCAGGTTTCACAAAATCAAAGACTCCCAGAATCCCACAATTTCATTGCTAGAAAGGCCCCCCCAGCAGTCATATATCACAACCTATAACTAAAAAAAGGATCCTCATACCTGCTAAATGATTTGCTTGAAGACATCTAGGGTTTTTCCTGCCAATGAGGGAGTGGGAGCAAACCACATTCCTTTCAACCACCCAACTTCCCAAGATTCAGACCCAGCCACTAGTATCTAAGAGCATGAGGAGAAACAGATCATAATCTCTTCAGGACACTTAGGTTAACAGATACTTTCATCCCATCATAAAAGGGTAGGCCATGGAGTCTCTTCCCATTAGTTTTGGGGTTTCTGCACTTGGATGGCAAAATCAACAATCTGCCCCCTACTTTACTTCTATAGATGGAAGGGGAGGGTTACTATAGCAACATGAAGGCAGGTCAAACAAGTCTGGCCTGGATTACTCCGTCCAGAGAGGGAGCTGGAGCTCTCAGGGAATTGGGGCACAGACCCATCTTTCTAGCTGTTGGCATTCCAAGTCCCTATGTACTGAGGTTTCCTTAACAAGTAGACTGTGGGAGATGTGAGGTCATTTTCCTGTTGATGATGCACTGCAATGACCCCCATGGTTAATCTTAGAACGCTTTGTGCAAAGACACCTCAGAGGACTGAAAAAAGCAAGCTGAGGCTTCAACTCTGTCCTTAAGGTCCACAACAGGAGTTGGGAGGGTTGTTCAACCTTCCACTCTCCAAGGACAGGGAGCTCCTTATCATCTGAGGGGCCCAAAGCAAGGCATACCTCAAACGTCTTTGTCCTTTCTGTGAAAGACCAGACCAGTGCAAAGAAAAAGAGAACTGGAAGAGAGGAAAGGGAGGGGAAGAAAAAGGGAGAGGGAAATAGAAACCCAAGGGGAAAGGAGGGTGGGGAGAGGTTGCTGCCCATGCTTGGCAAAAAGAATGAAATGGGAAAATTGCCCCCGTGTAATGCAAAGGGTCAGTCATACAATACAATATAATTTTATTTGGCACATTTAAGATGTAGCACTTTGGAACACTCCCCAGCTAGCACAGTGGGTTCCTCAGACAAGTTTACCCCAAGTTCAAGATATTCTGTAGGTCTGCAGCCACTCAAAATAATAGCTCAGGAGCCCCCACTGATGTGTTTACTTTTGCTAGTCAGCCAGAGGACACAATTAGGTCAAGGCAAAGGCATTTAATGAAATAACATGGTAAGAAAAGTAGGAATAAAATATTTCCCCCATAAAACTAGGGCACACTCTTCCTCAAAGGTATTATCCATGGGAAAAATAGGTACATATGTAAGGTATGCACATAGAGAAGGTCACATGTAAGGAACACGTGTCTAAAGCACACATAAGGAGAAGCACACACAGAGGGAACCAAGGCAGAGACATTGAGGGTAGGGGCTGAAGATGATGTTGGAGAGGAGAGGGCGCTCTTGGTGAATGGCCTCAATTTCTAAATCGAGGTCCTCTGCTGAGAGGAAGGAGGCAGGGTTGTTGGTGTAAGAGACTTGAGGAAAGAAAGGAGGGATGCTAAGAGGAGTAGAATCAAATATCAATCAGGCCAGATTAAAAAGCTTGTGTAGTGGGGAGGGACTGAAACCGAGATTAGATGACAAATGTGTAGTGGGCCTAGAATGGGTGGGGAAGTAGCTCAGGCCTCTGAGGCTTCAGATTTACTGCTGTCTTCTGCTGCCGCTGGCCTTGCCCCCCACTAGTGCCATGCGGTCTGGGCCAGGCAGGTGGGTGCCCTCTTCACTAGGGTGGGGGTAGGTTCTCACCTGCATTATTCTGTGGGTCCCTTGGGCACTGCTGTACTCGGTATGAGGTTGTGTGGCTTCTCCTTTCAGTTTCTGACTTCAGTTGGAAGGCTCCACTGAGGTGCAGCCTCTTCTCCTTAAGGGGAAGAGTGGGCTATCTCATCGATCTTTGAGTGTAAAGCCCCGGAGCCTATTCTGGAGCTCTCTTTGAAAGACAAAGCCCTACTATACCCAGGCACTGAACCTCAGTGCCACCTGTAAAGTTTCCCCCTCCCACTGCCACTTAGCAAACTCTCCCCTATCCAGAGAGATGGCCCACTTCCTAATTCTCCCCGCTCATTCTCTCTCCTTCTCGAGGAGTTCAGTACCTGGCTTACAAGTGTCTTCATCTAGCTGGCAGCTGATTGGCACAGTGGATAACATGCTAGACTTGGAATCAGGAAGACCTGAGTTTGAATTCTGCTTCAGATACTTATTAGCTCTGTGACTCTCAGCAGGTCACTTACCCCATCTGTGCCTCAACTCCCTCATCTGTAAAGTGGAGATTACACTAGTACCTACCTCCCAGGGTTGTTGCTATACCTCCTTCCTTTCCTTATACTTGGGGACGCAGTTCATCAGTCTCCTTAGCTCCCGTGACCTTCATCTTCACTCCGCCCAGCCCCACACACACCATCACTCCCATCAGCACCCACAAATCACAATTCTTATGTTTCTCTGAACATAACCTCCTACTCTTCCATCTCTCACTGTGCCTCAGCTCTTCTAAACCTGTTCTCCATGCTGACCACAGCCTCCGCTCTCCCCACTACTCCCTGCTGTGCAGATCATCACTCGTGCTCTGGCCTCTCTTCCTTTCAAAATTCTGCCCTTCTACTTAACCTGTTCTACGTCATACCATCTCAGCCCTTTCCAAATGCCACCCCTGGATGCCTGCCACCATGCCCCTCATCTGTTTTAGCTGCTGTACTCTGATGGAAGAATTAATATAATTTGTTATCTAATCTTGGTCCCCTGCCACTATACAACAAGCCTTTTCATCTTCCCTGATTGATGTTTGCTCCTACTCCCTTTAGCACTCTTTTCAAACTTTCCTGTCTTTCCTCTAGTCTTCCACAGCACCAATGCCACTTCCTCTCAGCAGAGGACCTGGCCTCATGCTTAAAAAATTGAGGCCATTCACCAAGAGCGCCCTCTCCTCTCCAATTCTACACATCATCTTCAGTCCCCCACCCCCACTGTCTCTGCCTCTGCTCCAGTCTTGGATGAAGACGCGTCACTTCTCTCAGGGTCCAAAACCCCTCTACTTGGTGTCCTTGATTCCAGGCCCTCCAATCTCCCCTGACAGATTGCCCCCAAATCACTCCCCCTTTCTCCACCCCCATGCACCCACTAATCTTGAATCTCTAGCTCCTGCCTGCCTACAAACAGACCCAGATCTCCTCCATCCTAAGAAAACAAACAAACCACCTTTAACTTGATCCTGCCATCCCCACCTCAAGCTATATTTCTCCTCTCCTTGGCAGCTAAAACCCTAGAAAGAGCTCTCCCCACTCATGTCTCCACTCTCACTTCCCACTTCTCAACCCCTTGTAATCTGGCTTTGGACCTTAACACTGTACTGAAACTACACTCACCAAGGTTACCAACGATCTCTTCACCAGCAAATACAATGGGCTTTTTTTCCCAATCCTTGCTTCTTCTTGGCTTCTCTCCAGAAGTTAACATTGCTATCTACCACCTCTTCCTAGACAATTTCTCCTCTCTGAGTTTTCATGACTCTCTCTCTCTCTCTCTCTCTCTCTCTCTCTCTCTCTCTCTCTCTCTCTCTCCCTGTTTCTCTCTCGGTCTCTCGGTCTGTCTCCCCATGTCTGTCTCTGTCTCTGTCTCTCTGTCTCTCTCTCTCTCTTTCTCCCCTGTCTGTCTGTCTGTCTGTCTCCCTCATCTGTCTCTCTGTCTCTCTCTGTTTCTCTGTCTCTGTCTGTCTGTCTCTCCCCCTTTCTGTCTCTCTCTGTCTTTGTCTCTCTGTCTCTCCTTCTGTAACTCCAGTCCTGCATCATCAACTACCTACTGGATATTCCCAACTGGGTGTCCTGGAGACATCTTAAAGTCAAGATGTCCAAACCAGAACTCATTCTCTTGCCTTCAGAACCTTCCCCTCCTCTGTTTTGCCAACTCTCCCTCCATACTCTCACATCTACTCCCTCACCTGTCTCCCATGTCACTGCCACCACCCTAGTTCAGGCACTCATCACCTCTCATCAGATCATGGTCACAGCCTCCTCTTCAGTGTCCCTACATTCACTGCCCCCCTCTCCAGTCCAATGCACACAACTGCCAAAGTGATCTTCCTAAGGGCAGATCAGACCATGTCACTCCCCTACTCAGAAAAGCTCCAGGGGCTCCCCGTTGCTTCTAGGATCCAATACAAGTCCCTCAGGTTGGCATCTGAAGCTTTCTTATTCTGGCTCCTTCCTCCTCTTCATGTACTCCTGGGCCCACCCAAAGGAGTCTGCTTGCTGTTCTCCACACACAACATTCCATCTCCCACCTCCACACATTTACACAGCTTGTCTTCCCTCCTCCCTTTCACCTCATAGAATCACTAGCTTGATTCAGAGTTCAGCTCAAGTGATGTCTTCTAAAGCATGCCTACCTCATGCCCCCTCCCCTCCCTATTGCTAGCTCTTTCCTCCCAGAAATTCACTTGTAATTCATGTTCACCACCCCACCTTCCACACACAATAAAATGGAAGCTCCACTTGAAGGCAAGGCCTGTTTCCTTTATGCCTTTGTATCCCCAGAGCCTGATACAGTGCCCAGAACTGAGTGGCTTAATAGATGCTTATGGAAGGAAGGAAGGAAGGAAGGAAGGAAGGAAGGAAGGAAGGAAGGAAGGAAGGAAGGAAGGAGGGAGGGAGGGAAAGAAGGAAGGAAGGGAGGAAGGATTTTCATCTTGGCTAGAATGGGGGTTTCCTCCTCAGCAAGATAATTCCTTGCTCCAGTTGCCAGTCTCTTTGGAACATGAATCTAGAGCTGCCCCATCTAACTAGTGCCTTTAGGCTTAAATCTGCTTTTTAACCTAGATGGTCCCGGTCACCCCGGGTCCCGTTTCCATCAGGCTTCATTTTATCCAATGGAATCAGAGTGCTTGACTTCAGCCCTGGCCTCTGCCACTGGCAGGGCAGCTCTGGGACACTGAAGAGGCATGAGGGCTTTGCAGAGCTGGGTGGGGTCTCCTTCCTGGGAGCTGGTTTCTCTTCTCTGATGCCTCAGGCAGGTTGCATGAGAGAGACAGAAGTTTCCAGGCATAGCCTGTTTGTTTGTTTTTAGCTAAGCCGAAAAATCTCCAGGTTTTTCTGGCCTACCAGAAGGGGCAGAGAAGTACCCCAGTCCTTCCTCTCCCCCAAGCCATCCCCACCTCTGTCAGTCTTGGCTGGTCTTGGTGCCTGCATTTTCACCATTAGAATGCAAATGCTCCTGGGGCAGAGGAGCTGTGATTTGGGAGGAGGGCATGTAGCCCTGAACACACCCTTGACTTTGAGCGCTGCTGTGGCCAACCGATTCATCACCTGGGCCTCAAAGGCCAGACACATAACACTTTTCATCATCCCAGGCCACCTTGAGGCCTTTTCAACTTTTTAAGGAGGCTAGTTAATGAGTCAATTAACTGGAGGAGGGAGCCTTGGCCTGGGAGTTCATTGGTGTAGGGAATTCCTGGTGTGAAAGCTCCCTCTATCAGAGCCGATCAGCAATTCATCTGCTACTTACAGGGCTTGAGAGTCAACTGAGGCAGCAAGGAGTAAAAAGAAATAGTCTGTGTTGGAGGTAGGATTCAAACCCAGATTTTACTGATTGCAAGTCTGCCATCAATTCCTTACCTTCAAGTCATTATGAGCCATTTAATAATTTGCTTTGAATTAATTTCTCAGCCTCCTTTACATAGCAGAGCTAGCTAAGGGCATAGCTTTATGGGAATAGGATGACTAAGTCTGGCTAGGTCCAGAGGCAGGGCTGGGCAGTGGAGCCTGGCAGTGGATAGCATGGGAGGTGGTATGAGGACTCAGGGACCCTAGGGGGGCTGAACAAGGACAGGTGGGAAGGCAGCAGACACTTATTGGCTAGTTTGACAGAGTCACGCACGTGGGTCATTTAGAGCCCTTCCCTGAGGGACTGGCTGCACTGTCCTTACTTCCTCTCCCTGTGCTTATTTTGGGCCTTTCAGATGACTTCCTGAATCCTCAATTCCAGGTTGAGTGTAGAAGCAGCTCCAAAGACTAGGAAGGAAGTCTGGACCATGGGGACTGAGGTGTTTGCACCAGACTAGAGAAGGGCCCCCATGTTAGTCACAATAAGTCAACGTTCTTCCCCTATGTAACGCACCATTGAAGAGAGAAGGCTGTCGATGTCAGATTTCGGCCCTATTTGATGAGGGGTTGGAGTGGTCATGCAGGGGGCGGGGGGGGGGGATTACAGGAGGGGCTGAAAGAGGGATTCCCTTCGGGGTGTAGGAAGAGATAGCGGCCAGGGACAGACTGTGCCAGGCTAGTGACGAGCAGGAAGGGACAAGGGTCATGGCCCCACTTCAATGCAGTAGCCTTGTCGGGCAAGGCATGGGGAGGCATTGATGTGTCTCTGCTGACGTAAGACCCGAGGCACAGCCTTGAATGAAGGCATAGTCAATGCCTTGGGGAAACAGGCCTGGAGGAAGAGCAGGCAGTGAAGGAGCCTTTCCACCAGACCCTCCACAGAAACAATAGCAATAGCTGCAAAATGGCTACCTCTTAGTCTCCATTGCCGCCAAAGCTGTGCAGTGACTGACCTCCATTCTGCTCCCTGCCCCCCACTGCCCTCAGACTGCTAGAGTGGCATAGCAGGTGCTTGGGACAAGGGGGGAGGGGTGATGGTGGTAGAAACAGGCTGACCTTCTACTTGGCAAAACTGGGGGGAGGAAAGATTGGGAAACCAATGTCTGCTGCCTTCCCACCCATCCGCGCCCCCTTCCTGCTGCAACAACTAAGTGTGTGGCCCAGGGTGGCTACTGGATGCCCTACCATCCTGTATGGAGTTGAGGAGTGGAGAGTATCCTTGTCAAGCCTCCTTGTTCCACAGCTCTGTGGGCACACAACCAGGATGGCTTTTTATCCCCTCTGAGCTTCCTTTTCCCTATAGTCAAGGCCTTCCTGAAAAGAGGCAGTGTGGTTCAGTGGATAGGGCACAGGAAGACCTGGCTTTAAATTGTGCCTCACTATGGACAAGTCCCTTCCATCCCCTTCCTGGCCTTCAGTTACCTCCATGGTAAAAGGAGGGAGCTGGGCATGGCCTCTGAGGTCCCTTCTCATAGCCTAGAGCTATGATCCTACCAGACACCATAGGCAGCCTTCCTCAAAGAAACCTGCCTTCCTCACCAAATATTTGCACTTTGGTATTCAGCTCATTTCCTCTGCTCAGGGGAGATGGAAACCATCTGGTAACATCTTAGGAATCTGGCCCAGCTTCCCTCTTGAAGGACCTTCCAGGTGGGGGATCAGTTAAAGCTGGAGGAGGAAGGGAGAAGTGAGAAGAAGGGAAGGGGTGCCAGGGTCTTCTTCCTGCCTTGGTCTGTTCCCCTCCAATTCATCCACCCTCCAGTTTGGTTGGCAAGGCCAGACTGGGAGGCCTGACCCAGGCTTTAGCACCATGGTGTAGAGACACATTGCAGAGACTCGTCTGGTGTTCTGGTTGGTACCAGCCTGGGTCAAGTTCATGGTGATTTCAAATAGCCAGGCTCATCTGAGTAGTTTGCAAGGAGCACACTCAGAACCAAGGAAACATGCCAGGCTTCTGTGGTGCCACACATGCCACTAGAAAAGCAAAGGATAGAATAGAAGGGACTTGGTTTGTGAGGTTTATTGGGGAAGGGTGGAGATGCCATGATGCAACAGGCTAGGGTCTGATGATAATGGCACTGTTGTTAACTAGGTGGACAGCAAGTCACAAGGATAGCAGGTGGCAATGGGCCCCTCAAAGCTCTGAGGCCAAGAATCAGAAGTGGGGGTCCCCTAACCCCCCTCCCCTGCCCCTTCCCCCTGCATCTGCTCCTTGTCTTTGCTGCTCTTACTCAGGGTTAAAGGAATTGTCCGATGCTTAGGGACCTGTCGAAGGGATATACTTGCCAATGTGGGCATTCCAAGTCTGTTGACCTTGAATCCTGAAAGTTGCCAAGCTAGCAGGAGTACAGAAGGGTTCTCAACAGTGTTCCTAGCTAAGCCTGAGAATTAGGTTTCTGGCTCAGTGCAATTAGGCCCCCATGGAAGAAGGAATTGATTTAATCTAAGAAAGGGTTCTCTAATAAGCTAATTTGCCTACATTCTCTTCACCAGCACGCTCTGGTCCCATCAATCATCGATTTCATTTGCTCAAAGATGGTTCCTGACTCAATTAGTCCCTTTTTCTACCCAGTCTTCACTTTCATTGGACAACATAGGCTAGAAGAAAAGAGGTCTGTGCTTATAAAACAATAAAAAAAGAGGAAGAAACAAGACAGCAAAGCAAATGAGGATGAATGGCTCACCTTGAGGCTAGGTTCATGGCCTGAACTCAAAGCCAGCATTCCTATGGTGACAATGTGACTTTGTCCTCAGCATCCTTAGGACTTTCCCAAGGACACTCACTGCCAGAGCTCCATCTTATTCATAACAAGAGTCTTTGAGTACCTTCTAGGGGAAGTGGTATAGCAAGAAGGGCCAATGCTGCAATAATTGGGAAGGAGGCACAGAACCATAGCTGGGTCTCTAGTCTCTTGCTGGAGGGGAGCATGACTCATCCTCTTCCAGTGTCCTCACCTTTTTCAGGCTATACCCTACCTTTGAGATTGAACCCTCAGTGTTTCTGCTCACAGCCAAACATTTTATTGCCCCTAGGAGACTTTGATTAATTATGTTAAAAATTAATTACAGGGGCGGCTAGGTGGCGCAGTGAATAGAGCGCTGGCCCTGGAGTCAGAAGGACCTGAGTTCAGATCTGGCCTCAGACACTTAACACAAAAAAAACTAACCATATGACCTTGGGCAAGTCACTTAACCCCAATTGTCCTGCATTCCCCCTCCAAAAAGCAAAAAAAAATTATTACAGCAATCTCTTTTGTTTTTAAGTGATGTTTCCAAATATGCTCCTCCCCACCCCCCTCCTCATTAAGCCAAAACCAAAACCAAAAAGCCATTCTCCCAAACAAACCTGATGGTGTATCTACTATCCCACATCCATAGTCCCACACCTTTCCCAAAGAAGGGAGGGAGATGCAATTACTTCTTTCCCAGGTTCAAGCCTGGTCATTATAATTACACAGCACCAGTTTCTGTGGGCTCTTTTGGGGGTTCTCTCCATTTCCGTTAGTAGAGCCATCACCTCTGTTGTCTCCCTGGTTCTTATTTCACTCAGCATCAGTTCCCGCATCTCTGAATTCTTCATATCCATTCTTTCTTATGCAGCAATAATTCCCTCATATTCATCCACCACAATGTGTCTAGCCATTGTCTCCATTGATGGGCATCTGCTTTTTCTCCAGCTGTTTATTATCACCAAAAGTGCAGATAGGAAGATTGGTTGTAGGAGGTTTCCTTTTGTCTTTGACTTCCTTGGGGTATACCCTTAGCAATGAGATTTGAAGGTGCATTCGAATACTACGCTTAAAAGGGGAACCAAGGGTGAGGGACCCTGCACAGAATGTCAGACTTTTCATATGTTGGTTTGTTTTGCTGAACTGGGTTTTTTAAAAAATATTTTTTATTCTTTGTTCTAAGGCAGGGGTGGGGAACCTGCAGCCTCAAGGCCACATATGGCCCTTGGGTACAGCCTTTTGACTGAGTCCAAGTTCGACAGAACAAATCCTTTCCTTTTCTTTTTTTTCTTTTTGAAGGGGGTAAGGCAGGGCAATTGGGATTAAGTGACTTGCCCAAGGTCACATGGCTAGTGTTAGGTGTCTAAGGTTGGATTTGAACTAAGATTCTCCTGACTTCAGGGCTGGTGCTTTATTTACTTTGCCACCTAGCTGCCACAACAAGTCCTTTTCTTAAGGGAGTTTGTTCTGTGAAGTTTGGATTCAGTCAAAGGACTGCCCTTGAGGACCTAGAGAGGATTTATTCTGTGCAGTTGGGAGTCAGTCAAAGGCCACACTTGAGGAACCACAGGTGGCCTCCAGGCCACAGGTTCCCCACCCCTGTAAGGGATGGCTCTCTGGGAGTTGGAAGGAGAGAGATACATTGGGAAATGTTGGTAAGGTCAACAAAAAAGATATTGATACTTTTTTTATTTCAAATGCTTTACTCTGTCACCTGGCCCTTCTCAAGGTGACAACCTGAGTTGTCCTTTAGTGCATGGCCAGCACACTTTAAGCAAATAAGCCATTTGACAAATAAGTTAACATAAGTTAATATTAAGAATAAGTTAATGACTTATTGAGCATCCAGTCTGCATTAAACAAAAAAATACTCGAGGTCTTTAATAGGCTCTGTGGAGTGTCCAAGAGAGGCAGCTTAGCATAGAGGCAGGAGAACTTGGCCTTGTAGCCAAGAAGCCTTGGGTTTGTGTCTCACTTCCAATATATCCTGACTCTGTGACCCTGGGCAAGTCACCTAAACTCAGTGCTCTGGGCAGTTCTAGAATTTGCAGAGAAGATGCCAACCTCCATTGGTAGATAGAATTTCCTCATCTGCAAGTTCCCAATGCTAATGAAATCTCAGGTCTAGTCCTTATCTCTGTCCCTCTAGAGTATATAAATCAGGTCAATCAAATTTATTAAGCACCTACTATGTGCCAGGTCCTGTGCTAAGCCCTGGGGATACAAAGAAGGGTAAAAACAGTCCCTATGTTCAAAGAGTTCACAATCCAATGGGGGAAACAACATGCAAACAACTATGTACAAGCAAGATATTGACAGGAGAAAATGGGGTAGTGTCAGGGAAAGGAGAATCAAGAAAGGCTTTTTTTCAGGAGATAGGATTTTATTTGAGACTTGAAGGAAGTGAGAAAAACTAGGAGTTGGAGATAACTTCGAAGATAGTTCTGTACATAGGGAACAGCCAGGGAAAATGAATGGAGTCAGAAGATCTTGTTGGTGGAACAGGCAGGAGGCCAGTGTCATTGGATCACAGAATACATGGAAGGGAGTAAAGTATAAGAAGATGGGAAAGACAGGAGGGGCCAAGTTATGAAGAGCTTTGAACACCAAATAGAGGATTTTAAATTTGATCCTAGAGGAAATAGGGAGCCGCTGGAGGTTATAGAGCAGAGGAGTGACATGATCAGACTTTACTTTCGAAATGTCATTTTGATAGTTGAGTGGAGAATGGAGACATTTGAGGCATGGAGACCATTCAGAAGATTATTGCAATAGTCTAAGCGAGAGGTACTTGTACCAGGGTGGTGGCAGTATCAGAGTAGAGAAGGGAGTGTATGTGAAAGATGGTAATAAGGTAGAATGATAGGCCTTGGCGACTGATCAGATATGGGGGACAAGAGAGAATGAGGAGTTGGGGATGTCACCTAGGTTGTAAACCTAGCCAACTGGGAGGATGGCAGTGTCCTTAACAGTAACAAGCAAATGAAGAAGAAACAAGGACATGTGGGGCAAGAAAATGAGTTCAGGCTTAGGTACATTGAGTTGAAGGTGTCTAGGGAATGTCCAATAGGCATCTGGAGATCAAGATTAGTACCCAGGAGAGAGGTTAAGGCTAGACAAGTCTAAAAATCAGTAGCAGAGGGATAAGTAGATCCAGGGGAGCTGACAAGATCACTAAGAAATAGAGGGAGAAGAGAAGATAGCCGTGCCAGAGCCCTGGGGGACATCTCTGGTTAGCAGGCATGATCTGGAGCGGGGGGAGGATCCAGCAAAGGAGACAGAGAAAGAGAGATGATCCAGGCATGAGGGGAACCAGGAAAGAGGGGTGCTATGGGAACATGGAGACGAGACAGTAGCAAGGAGAAAACCAAGTCAGAAGAGTGGTTAGTGCTAAACCCTAAAAGCTGTTTAGTTCCTTAGGACTTTCCTAAAGGGCTTTGAGTACCTCAAAGAGAGAACTACCTGAATGAATTCCTCAAGGAAAGTATTTTGTGGCAACTAGGTGGCGAAGGGAATAGAGCACCAGCCCTGGAGTCAGGAGGACCTGAGTTCAAATCCTACCTCAGAGACTTAACACAAAACTAGCCATGTGACCTTGGTCAAGTCACTTAACCCCAATCGTCTTGCCTTTCCCCCTCAAAAAAAATTTTTAAAAAAAGGAATGTGTTTTGGCACAAGAAGAATTGTCCTTCAAATAGTTTGAGAGAAGGAAGGAGAACATTCCAGGTAAGAGGACCAGGTAAGGCAGAAATGAGCCTTTTCTCTCTGTGTGAGAGAGGCTGTGCATTTTATGGGATGAAGAGGACAGTGAGTTGGATTTTCTGTCCTTCTCATCCCCCCCAGGCCAGAATACTGACTTTGAGAACTTTAATGAATAAAAGAGAGAAGAAACCTTTCTGCTCCTGGCTAAACTCACCCCTGAACTCTTGGTCGAGCAGGAGAAGAGTAGTGGGATGGGAGAGAGGGAAGGAGTGAACAGAGCTGGTGAAATTCAACTTCCACACCCCTCCCCTTTCCCTTTCAGTATCCTTCTCCTGGCTCCTACCTAGCCCTTCCTGGATTCAGTGGCCTCACCTTCTTCAGGCTGTTCAGGATTCAACCTGTCTGCTAGAAACATCTGCTCACAGTTAAATGTCATCTTTTTAAATTGGTAAATTACATCCCACTGAGGCAGCAACATGGATGCAGCACTGACAGGCCTTTCCGAATCAATGCAAATCACAGAGCCTTTTGAACATGTGAGTAAAGTATAGATAACTGCCTAAAAGGGGCAGAGAAGGTACTAAAATGTATGGAAAGAAATGAAACCTTCACCAGAATCTCCCTACATCAACCCAGTACAAATAAATAAAAACCTCAAGCTGATAACCCCCAAGACAGAGGATTTCTGGAACTACCATGGCAACCCCAAAGAATGAATCTTGTAAGGCTAGAATTCTAGGTGTTGGAGACAAACCAATAGGGGAAATATTTAAAGGCAAATTCTACTCACAGATCTTCTGGATCACGCCAAGTAGTTGACCATTTAATATAAGGTTGTCCCTGATTGCAAGGATGACCAGAAGCCTTTGTGTGCCCCAGCTGGACACCTGACAGCATTCTGACATTTCGATGGCCTGAGATATAAATTTAGAATAGATTACAAATGTCATGGATTTATCTGTGTTGGAAAACTCCTGGCATGTGACCTGGAGAAGGTACAGAGAAAGATAGCTATAATGATTGAGGAGATGAGAGGGAGAGTAGTTGAGATGAAAGTTTATAAAACAGTGGAGGGGAGAGTGACCGTGAACTTGTTTATGCAACAGGAAGTCTGCTTATGGAATTTGTAGGAATCATGAGGCAACACTAAAAGAGTCAGGGTAATTTATCCTGGGGAAGAGAAGGTTAAGGGATGAAGAAAAGAAAGGGAGCAGTTAACAAACATTTCAAGTATATGAAGAGTCACCTTTTCGAAGAGGCAAAAAGAGAACAAAAAGAACAAACAAAAGCACAAACGACATCATGAAGGATTTAGATTAGCTGTTAGAAAGAATTTCTGGACAAAGAAAGTTCTTAGACCCTGAACTAATTTATCAGTGGTTACACGGATGTTGTAACTATAGAAGGGGTGAAATCCCTCTGGGACAGTAGGAATGGTACACTGTCTAAAAGTGTCTGAGACCCAGTTGATAATTTGGGCAGGAGGACGATAGAGAGAGACAATGGGAAAAACGGGGGTGGACCAACTCAGCATTCCTATGAGCTAAGTGGAAAAGCAAAACTGTTGGAAACAGCAATCTATATGGAATATCTGCAATAGGTAAAAGTACTTTTGCAGATCTTTTTATAGTAAAATCTGGGAAATCTTTCGAGGTCATTAAAACCAGGATGGCGCCTTATATGTCTGGTATGCTTTGGGACAGGAGGGATTGGGGGCCCAGGAGGGCTCCTTCCAGCTTCATGTTTTTGTAATTGTCATCCTTCAGCTTTCTCTCTTCTTTAAAGAAAAAAATTATGTTATTGATATCTTTAGTTTTTATATCACTTTTCATTTCTTTATATGGTCCTCTCCTCTCCCCTTCCCAGTGAACTATCCCTGGTAACAAAGATTTCACAAGAAAGGGGATAAAACCAGTCCAGCAAAACCACCCAACACATATATTGTGGAACCCCAGCCCTCATCTCTGGGGCCAAACATGATCATTAGAATTATAAACTGTTTAATATTGGTTCTGGTTTTGCTGTTCTTCTTTCCATCTAAATTGTTATAGCCTTTGTGTATGTTGTTTTCTTGGTCCTGCTTATTTCCTTCTGCATCAGCTCATAGAAGACTTCCTATGCTTCCATGAATTCTTCATATTCATCATTTCTTATGGCCCAGTAGTATCTCATTACATTCATGTAATCCCAATGTATTTAACCATTCCCTGACCAAGACACCAGCTTTGTTTCCAGTGCTTTCCTATCACAAGGCTAAATAATCTTTATGTTGTTAGCTTTTCCTTCTGAAGAGGAAAGAGGTTTCCATTCAGTCTTATTTTCCAACTCTTTTATCACTTTTATGGTGCCTCCTTGGTTTCTTCCACTGAAGTCATACTCCAAACCCTTATATAATGATAATAAGTACTATTCATGTTGCCATTTGCTTCAGGGTTTTGCAAAACAACCCTATCAATGACAATTGCTAACTCTCCAAGTCCTTAATTCCCCGTCTCAACTTGAAGAGAGAATCGGCTAAAGTGCAATCTCCAGGGGGTGCAGGAGCTCCCTAGAGGGGCACCTCTCCAGCTAGTTTGGGAGTACAGGCACCAAAACCCCAGTGATCCTGGAGGAAGGTCACGCAAGCATGCTCATAGAAGGGGGGGACACACAATTAGAGGATGCTCCCAGAGAATCCTGCTGATTAAGACCTAGGAACACAATAACTCCCTCTCTTCTTGGAAGAAGTGAGGGAAAATACGTGAAAAATGTTTTATATACTATGGGACTGAAGTTGATATGTTGAATGGGTTTGCTGAATTACTTTCTGTCTTTATTTATTGTTGTAGAAGATGACTTGCTGGATAAGGAAGGGATATATTCAGAAATGATGGTACTGTGAAAACAAAACCTCAATAAAAAAGTTTAAGAAGGAAAAAAGATACATACACATACGTGCATGTATGCATACATGTGAAAACACACACACACATACACACACCAGGGAACCTAACCCCAACGAGAGAGAGAGAAAAGGAGGATAGAACAAATCCAGTCTCCTATGGATTCTTTTTTTTTATTTTTTTTTGAGGGTAATTGGGGTCAAGTTACTTGCCCAAAGTCACATGGCTAGTAAGTATGTCAAGTGTCTGAAATCAAATTTGAACTCAGGTCCTTCTGACTCCAGGGCCAGTGCTCTATTCACTGTGCCACCTAGCCACCCCTATTCTCCTATGGATTCTTGAGGCTAGATTTTTCTGGACCTGCCCCAGGTCCATCACAGACACAAATGGAGCCCCAGAAGAGATACCTCAACCAATGGAACCAAACCAAGTGACTCATGGGTATCCAAAATGGGCAATTGACCCTAATCAAGAGCTAAGGGACTTGGGCTTGGGCTCCATTATGTTGAAGAGTTTAGTGGACTAATCCTAGGGTTGACTGTTTGACTATTAGGGAGCCCTCACCCTAAAATCTTTCTCATACTAAGTCACTGACTTCAGAAAGCCTGTGACAGTTTCTTTTGGAACCAAGAGATTTGCCTTTTTAAAAGGCCCACTGCATGGGGCCTTCTGGCAACTTTAGCTATTTGTTCTTCCCCAGAAGGACTCTGGCCTTCCCCCAGAAGTCCCTCTCCCTTTGGTCTGGGAGCTCAGCTCAGGAATCTGGCCAGGACTTTGCAGATGACAGTCAAAGCCAGAATCAGAAACCCCTAATGTTCAGACTAGGAGAGGGAGCCCCTTCAGTCCTAAGAACACAGGCATATCTTCCTGTTTCCACAATGTCTAGCCAGCTCAATCTAGCCCCAGGAATCCACTGAGAGATTTTAGTTCTGAATGGGAAGGAGGTTTCCAGTTTTTCTCATCCAGGAACTGTGGTCCCCAGAAAGATGGGAAATGGACTAAAAGTTTCTATAGGGGCAGCTAGGCGGCACAGTGAATAGAGCACCAGCCCTGGAGTCAAGAGGACCTGAGTTCAAATCTGGCCTCAGACACTTAACACTAGCTGTGTGACCTTGGGCAAGTCCCTTAACCCCAATTGCCCTGCCTTCCCCCCTCTAAAAAGCCAAAAAAAAAGATTCCATAGACTGAAAGATGAAGACTGAAGTAGATATGATAGAAAAGATGACCACTGTTGTGGAAACAATACCAGGCCAGGTAAAAAAAAAAGGCAGGAGCTCTGAATTCTGGTCTCCGTAATCACAGCCATCCTTCTCTTAGGCATGTCACTTAAGCTACAAGGAAAGGGACTGGGTCTGATACCTCCTTGTCTCTCCCTTAGTGCCTAATAGTGCCTTGCTTAATGTCAGTTGAATTAATTCTAGCCCTTGTGTCAGAGGCTTTCTTCTCATGCAAAGTACTCAGGTATATTTCAAGACCTTTCACTTCTCTAGTTTTCTCCCCTCACCTGGGCAACACCTACAAATGATAGTTTATGGTACTCTCTCTCCAAATGAACCTTCGTAAACATTCAACTTCATAAGACACTGAACAAAAGATAGGCTTTATATATACAGTACAGGATGCAGGGAGGATTTACACCTGAGGCCAGAATCAACATGGTTCATTTCTCTCTTCAAATAGGTTCCCCTTTCCCCTATCCCAGAACCTGTACAGTAGCTATGACTCACAGTATGGTCCTCCTGGAAATCACTTTTGTGAGGGCAAAGGTCAGACTTTGCTCCTCTCTGAAGCTCGCCATTGTAATGCCACCTTCAGTAGCTCTGATTTTGGTTGCTGTGCTTCATTCCTGGCAGGTCCCTCTACTGAAGTCCCTCTACTCCCAGCAATTGGATGTTGGCTATATGCAGCAGTATTTCATCCTCTTAAGCAGTAGGCCAGTAGAATAATTCGACTAATGTTTCAAGTGACTTGAACCAAATCCCAGCACACTGAAGGCTCAGAGAGCAAGAGTTGAAAAGGGGCCTCAAGAGAAAACTGAAGTCCAGAGGGGAGGGTAGTATATGCTCACCTCTCCTTCAGCAAGAACGCTTAGGGCCCCAGAAACCTTACACCCCAATTCAGATCACAACGCCTCCAAGGGCTGTCCAAAGCTCTAGCGCTGGAGGGAATCTCAGGAGCTTGTATAGTACAACCCCCTCATTTTACAGAGGAGGAAACTGAGGTCCACCTTTCTTAAAGTTCAAAGGTGATAAATTTTGTCCAAATAAAAGGAAGTTTGGGGTGGCTAGGTGGCACAGTGAATAGAGCACCAGCCCTGGAGTCAGGACCTGAGTTCAGATCTGGCCTCAGACACTGAACACTTACTTGCCGTGTGACCTTGGGCAAGTCACTTAACCCCAAACGCCCTGTCTTCCCCCCTCCAAAAAGCAAAATAAATAAATGAACAAATAAAAATAAAATAAAAGCAAGTTTTCCTTCATACAAGAGATTGTAAACCTGTGGTGCCCATTAGTCCCAAGAGGGAGTATACACTGAAAATAAATGTGAATTCCAGGAGAGTTTAGAAAAAAATAACGAGAAATATCCAGTGGGTTAAGGAGGAGGATACATGCCTAATATTTGATGCTAAAAACAAAGATATATTCTTTCACAAAGCATCCCTTGTTGCCCTTGTCAGAGCCAAAATGCAGAGACTGACCAATGGTGACTTAGCTTGAGTTTTTAATACTATCTTTGCCCAAGTTCTCATTTGGTACCATATCATCAGCCTTGTGCCCAGATCTAGAATGACCAGTGTCTGGGCGAGAACATCGCTGACCCACTTTCTCAGTAATGCCCCACCCACCCACACCCATGCACACTTACACACCCCATTCTCCAGCCATCCCCTACTTTCTGCATCAAGGCTGTCTCCTGTATCGTCAAGCAGCGTGGTTGATGTTCACAGCATCCTCAACATCATTAAGCTTGTTATCTGACATTCGATCAGCTGATATCTTTATTAACTGGCACTTCTGTCATCAGTGATGTTGATCATGGTAACCCTGAGATGAGTCTGAGCCCTTGAAATAGACAACCGAAGTTCCCACATGTCCAACACATTTTACTGTGCTCTCATTCTGTGATCATTGGTGATCACTGTTTAGCTTGGAGCAGAGGAGACTCAGGCCAGGGGTGGGGGAGGCGGGTGCTGCCTTCAAGTCTGTGGAAGACTATCTCGTGGAAAGATTAGGCTTGTTCTTTGTGGTCCCAGAAGGGCAAACTAGGACAAAAGGTTTCAAGAAGCAGATAAAGGCTTGATGTCAGGAAAAACTTCCTTATGATGAGAGTTGCCTCTCATTGTGACCACTGTTTGGTGGATTGGGTTTCCTTGGGAGTTAGTGACTTCTCCCTTGTTGGAGGGCATCAAGTAGAGGATGGCCATCCACTTGCCCAATGTGTTTTTATTTATTTGTTTGTTTGTTTATTCATTCATTCATTTATTTTTTGCCCAATGTGTTACAGGGCGGGGAGAGGTTCCTTTCATATATGGGTCAGACGACATGGCTGCAAGAGTTTCCTCCCAAGTCTCAGATTCTGAGATTCGGTGTCTCCCACCCTACCGTAAGCAAATCTTCTCTTCTCCAAGCCAAAAACCTCTCCAGTCCCTTCACCAGATCCTGAAAAGGCATGGGAGTAGAGGGCAGCAGTTTCTCATGTCGACATAAGCTTCCATGTCCTTTTGCCAAACTTACCCCAAGTGTAAGAATAACCTCCTATTTTTACACCTATGACGCTCTACTTTTCCCCCGGCTGCTCAGCAGGCAGGATTAGTATCAGACTGAAACTGGAGAATTCTATATTTCTTGATAGCAGGATCCATTTTTCCTCAACCTCTTCTTTTCCTTGCTCTTCATATAAAACCTACATTTCTTGTGATTCTATCCGAGGACGGTTGTTTCTCTTTTCATCCTCTAGCTGTTTTCATATTCACTAAGGTGGTTCAGTGAATAAAACACTGGGCCTGGAGTCAGGAGGACCTGAGTTCAAATCCAGCCTTAGAGATACTTCCTAGCTGTATGACCCTGGGCAAGTCAATAGACCCTGTTTGCCTCAGTTCCCTCATCCATAAAATGACGTGGAGAAGGAAATGGCAAACCACTTCAGGATCTCTGCCAAGAAAACCCCAAATAGGGTCACAGACAGTTGGACACGACTGAAATGACTGAATAATGACTGAAGCTTGCATGACGTTGGACAGATCCCTGCACTGCAAAATGGAAAAAATAATCAGTGCATTCCCAGCCTCACAGACATGCAGTGAGGAAAGTGACTTCTAGAATGGGGGAAAGAAGCATGGGGTGATAGAGCATTGGCAGTGGAGTTTGAGGCTCTTACTTTGGACAAGTCCCTTCCCCTCCCTGGGCCTCAGTTTCCTCCTCTGTGAAATGAGGGAATGAACTAGATGGCTTCTTGGGTCCCCTTCTAGCTGTAGAATGAGAATCCTATCTGTGATCATGTTTCAAATGCTAACTCTGACATTTACTACCTCTGTGACCTTGGACAAGTCCCTTCCCTTCCCTGGGCCTCAGTTTCCTCCTCTGTAAAATGAGAATGTTGTACTAGATAGCCTCTGAGGTCCCTTCCAGTTCTAGATCAAGGACCCTATGTGTGATCTTGGGCAGGTCATTTCCCTCCATGGACCTCAGTTTCCCTTTCTGTAAAATGAGGGAGTTGGACTCAATGGTCTCTGAGGACCCTGCCAACTTCTATCCTGTGATCCTATTAGCCTCCGAGCTGGAGTGTGGTTATTTTGAGTCATTTATCAGCCTTCTCTTTTCCAAATGAAAAGTTATTCTGGTTCTTAGGCTTTGGAAATATCTCTCACTCTTGAAAACTGGGTACTCGCATCCTCTGGGCTTTCAGTTCTCCATCCCTGCTTGAATCCTGTGCCTCCTGTGCCCTGTTTCAGTAGGGTGCACCTGGAGTTGTTTTCCCAGCAGTGGGGCCAGGGCATAGAGTTCCCCTCTATTGTCCATCCTGGCTCCCTACAAACCTTTTGACCTTCTTATGAGACTGATGAGCAGACTTCTGGAGTCAAGTCTGTGGCCAGGGGATGGAGCAGCTCCAACTGCCCCCCAAAGGCATCAGCCACCTGAGCCACATCATTCTGCTGGCACCCCAAATAGATGGTACTGTTGCATGTGGGGCTGCTGAGTGCTGGGTAGAGGTGGAAGATGACCTCACAGTTCCTCCATGCTTTAGTCCTAGTTAGAGGGCCCAGCATCATATTGTTATATACCCATCGGTACTCCTGGATTGGTCATTTCATCGATCTGTTGGGGAGGGTAGTATATGCTCCCCTCTCCTTCAGCAAGAACGCTTAGGGCCCCAGAAACCTTACACCGCAATTCAGATCACAATGCCTCCAAGGGCTGTCCCTCCTGCTTCTTCTCCTCCTAGCGTTTGTTGTGGGATCAGCCATCTCCCTACCCAGAAGGCTCACTGTCACCCAAGGCTCTGACCTGGGGCCAGTTTGCTTTTTCTCTGTACTCATTCCCTTGGTGATCTCATCCATTCCTAGGGGGTTAAGGATCATTTCCACACTATGACTCCCAAGTCTATATACTGAGCCCTGATGTCTAGCAAGGCATTTTACACCTGCTATGTTTGGGACGTCATTCTCCAAAGGAAAGAAAGAATCCTTCCCCCATATCTGTCATGTAATGTGTGCACAGATTAAATCCAAAGTGGTTTGAGTGAGAAAATAGGAGCGATTTGAAGCACCAAGCAAGGCTTCATGGAGGAGTGAGTCCTGAGCTTAGCCTTGATGGCACATAAGGATTCTGCATGTTAACATCAAGGAGGGAAAGCATTCCAGGCATGGGAGGTAGCCCGTGCAAAAAGATGGTATGAAACAACCAATAGGCTGATCTGGTGGGAACAGAGTACATAAAGGGAAGTAATGTGATCCAAGATGGGAGAGATAAAGCTCAATCCAACTGCAGAGGGCCTTGAATGCTAGGCTGAGTTGGGATTTTCTCCTCAAAGTAATATGGAGCCAGGAAATGACATGGTCAGATCTGTGTCTTGGGATGATTTTGGCAATTGTATGGAGGATGAATCGGAGAAGGGAAATACTGGAGACAGGGAGAATAACCCCACCTCCCTAACTCCAGCCCCACATCAACTGCCTGCTAGACATCTCCACCTGGATTTTCCATCAGCAGCTTAAATTCAATGCGTCCAAAACAGAACTCTATCCTCCCCCTAAACCCACCCCCCCTCAGAACTTTCCTATTTCTATGGGAGGCACCAGCACCCTTCCAGTTAACCATATTCATAGCCTCAGAGACATCCCAGACTCTTCCCACCCCCATCCCCAGTGGGATGCCAAGTTTTAGAGATCCTAGTTCCACAGTCACATTCCGTCCCCTTCTCAGCACTTACCCAGTCACCGCCCTAATTCAGGCCCCTATCACCTCTCACCTGGTGGATTGCAGTAACCACCTAATTGGTCTCCCGGCTTCAAGACTTTTAACTTCTCTACACAGCTGCTAAAGTGATATTCCAAAGGTCAGCTACCACCATATGCTAAAGTTGCAGTCATTTCTAGGTGTCTGTTTCAAAGTTATTTTTTACTCCAATGCTCTTCTTTCCTTTTGGAGTGACATTCTCCCCCTAGGTTTCAGGAAATAATCTCTAGAGGGTTAGGGATTGTGAAATCCTGAGCCAGAGACTGAAGACAATCACGGCATAGGTAACTTTTCCATATTTGCTGCTGATTGAAGGCAAAGACCTTAGAAGAGAAAGAGATATTTGAGAAGTGAGTAACCAGCTATAAAGATGTGATTCAGATTCCTGGATGATAGCTTCAAATATAGGAATGACAGGCTTGTGGCCAAGAATGGAGTGTACCTAACCAGAGCCATAAGTTTCAGTTCTGGCACCTGGGGCATGCAGCATGAAAGTGCTTTCAAATCTACTTTGTAATTCATTATGTAAAAATAATATAAAAAGTAACTGAGCCAAATTCATTTTAACTAGAGAGGAGATAAATTATTATATTAATTCTCAGATGGTTGTTATTAACTATATCAGTACTCGGTAGACTCATATTTAAACTACCTATTCTTTGTTTTTAAAAAAGTTCTGTAAGGGGAGACTAGGTGGTGCAGTCAATAGAGCACCAACCCTGGAGTCAGGAGAACCTGAGTTCAAATCCCTCCGACACAACACAAAAACTAGCCATGTGGGACCTTGGGCAAGTCACTTAACCCCAATTGCCCTCTAAAAAGCCAAAAAAAAAGTGCTATGCTCGGTTGTTTCTACTACTGAGGGAGTGTTTATGCAAATTTTGGAGGGGGGTAAGCAGCTTGGTATAGGTGACACAGTATTGGACTTGGAATCAGGAAGACTTGGGTTCAAATCCCACCTCAGACACTTATTAGCTATATGACCCTGGATAATTCACTTAGCCTCACTGAGCCTCAGTTTCTTTAACTGTACAGTGGGGTATTAGTAGCACCTATATCACAGATTTGTTGTGGAAATCAAATGTGATAATATATGTAAAGCATTATGCAACCCTTAAAGTACTACAGGAATGTTAGCTATTATTATTTCTGTGCCCTTTAAATTCTGTGCCCTAGGACAAAGCCCCATTCATTCTACTTTAGTTGTGGATCAAGACCTAAAGATTTGCCTGGGATCTTATGAATCTGCTCAGGAGAGCTTTACACCAAAAAGGAAGGGGAGGGAGAAAGCTGCCTATTTGTGTCCATAAAGCTAAGTACTCAAGAAAGTAGCAGCTGTAGATGCTCTGTGTTATATACCCAGCATTCAGCATGGTTCCTGGAACATGGGAGTCACTTGATAAATGCCTGTTGACTGGTTTTTGCTGAGAACCAGAATCAAGGCATATGATTTTCACAATCCATTCCCTCGTGCTCCCCACCCCACCCCCATTTTGATCATTGGGGAAACGTTTGGCCTTCTCATCTCCTCCTGCCCTTTTCCTGTCTGCACTCCATTTCAAAAGTGCCATCCGACATCTCTGGTGCCAGGTGTGACCCAAGGAGGTCACACCTCAGCCACCAAATACAGAAGAAAAACCAGGAGCTAAACTCCAAAGAAGGAGTCTACTTACGAATTATGTAGGCTAGCAGAAGAGAATATTTCTGTGATGCTAGCCTAACTTCTAGTAAAGAGAATCTCTTTGCTTCTTCCTACTTCCCTTCTGCCCCAAATGTCTTCCTGGTGTCAGTGAATCCAGATGAGAGCCACAGCCCCCCTACCACTTCCACATTTTATACCCAGCGGTCATAGCTCTAAGGCTGGCAGGAACATCAAAGGTCATCTAACCCACTCCTTCATTTTACAGATGGGGAAACTGAGGCCACAAAGGTGAATGACTGTTCCAAGGTTGCACATAGGATCCTAGATCTAGAATTGGAGGGGCCCTTAGAGGTCTTTTCATCCATCCCCCTCATTTTACGGATGAGGAAAATGAGGCCAAGGGAGGGGAAGTGAATTAGCCTCAGTTATACAGATAGTCAATCAGTAGCAGAGTCAAAATCTGAACTCAGGTACCCTGCCTTAGAATCCAGTGCTTTTCCTGCTGCACTACACTGGTCTGAAAGTCTTTGGTTGGGGGTGGGGCAGCATCTACCCTGATTCCCCAACCAAGTATGGGCCAGGGCTCTTTATTACATCCAAGTAGAGTGAGTGCTGAACTTAAAGAAGGCCCAAGTTAAAATCCTGGCTCAGACACTTCCCAGCAAGTCACTTAACCTCTGCCTCAGTTTCTTTTTCTGTAAAATGAGGATAATAATAGCACCTACCTCGCACAGTTGTTGTCAAATGATCATATTTGATCAAATGAGATCATCTTTGTAAAGTTATATAGAAAGTTAGAGAGAAATGTTAGCTACCATGGTTACCATTATTATTATTCTTGTGGTATACCTGCCATCCTGGATAATCGCTCATGTTCTCCAGGTTCAGAGATTACTTGACTTGCCCAAGGTCACACAGCTACTGAGTGGGTCAGAGCTAAGATTCAGACTGAGGTGTGAGAATTATAGCTTTAGAGTTGGAAGGACCCTTAGAGGCCCCCAGTCTGAGCTCTTTTGAATTGAGCTAGAAGAAAGCCAACAATGACCTTGAATTAGGATGGAGTACAAGACAGCCCTGGTGTACTATAGAGGCCTGCTGCCCAAAGTCAGAATGCCACAGGGGAAGCCATGCCATCCCTGGACAGACCCTGCTCCAGGCTGCACAACAAAGGCTTTCCTTAGTTCATTAGTGAGTTAATGAGCATTTCAGGAGCACCGGTGCAAGGAGCCCCCTGCCTATCCCTGTGCCTGCTCTTACTACTGGCTCCTGCTCTGAGTGCCCGAGGGCTCTGCCAGGGAGTAATGACTAATGAACCAAATGTCAGGGAGGGGCCTCTGATCTCGAGGACAGAACATGCCCATGAAGGCAAAGTCTAATTTGTTTAGCAGCCAGCAGCTAGCACTCCTGGGATCTTAATGACCAGGAGGATGGGTGAATCCCCTTGGGAAAGAAAGGCATCTTCCTCACAGCCCATCACACCTTGGCTCCCATTAACAGCCAGAGCTGATTGTACGTGGGTACAAAGTTCAGGCCACAGCAGTTAGCCAGACAGACAGACAGGCAAGCAGGCGGGCTGTCAGGCAGCCAGCACACACAACCAAACCAAACCAAGGCTCTTAAATGGAAACTGGAGGAAAAAAGTAGCAAGGGGAGGAGGAGGGGAAAGGCTAAGGGGGAGGAGCCTACCAGCAGGCACCACCACCCTGCCCCTGGCAAAAGAAGCCCCAACTTCTCACCTACAGCTAGGTCCCAGAGGAAAAAAATCACTTTTTCTTGGGTCAGCTCATTAGAAAGCTCTGGAAGGCGACAGAATGATTTCACAAACTTAGCCGGTGGATCCAAATGGAACTGGGCAATCTGCCCATTTCTTCTGTCTCATCCCCCATCCATTCCTTTTCCAACCACTGATTTTACTTTGCAAGGACCAAAATATGTGTTTGTTGAGTATATTCGGGGTCACTATCCCCAAAACAGAGGGTCTGCTTCTCAGGGGCTGGTGGGCTTACTTCAGCACTGGGAAGTTTTGATTGGGAGAAGAGGAGTGAGCCTGTTGGTGAGGGCTGGACCTTCTGTGCCCAGCCCTGGGCCACCTGGGAGAGATAAGGAGGACGTTAAGCCCACCTCGGACTAGAGACGAGTCCAAGGGCAAGAACAGCTTGAGAAACCAATAAATAAGGTCTCTCTGTGAAGCAACAGATCTGTGTGTGTGTTCTTGCCCTGCTCCCTGCTTCCCAAATAGGATTCATTCTTGGATGGCCTGGGACTAGTAGATTCAGGAGAAGTTGCAAATTGTATATTGGAGTTTTGAGACTGTTAGTGAATGAGTGTGCTCTGGCTCTGAAGTCAAAGAACTGCTGATGCTCAATACCTGTGTGATCTTGGTCAAGTCCCTGCCCTTCCCTAGGTCTCAGTTTCTCCTCCTATAAGGTGAAGGGGTTGGACTAGCTAGTCTTTGAAGTCTCTTTCAACTGTAGGTCTTGAATCCTGTGTATGACCTCAGGAAAGTCTCTGCTCTTTCCCTAGGCCTCACTTTCCCCTCCTATAAGGTGAAGGGGTTGGGCTAGCTGGCCTCCAACATCCCTTCCAGCCCTAGAGCTAGGTGCCTATTTATCTGTGACCCTAGCTTTGCCCCTGCCCCCCTGGCTCCACAAGGGGTTACTTTGGGCAGGCCAGGCATTTGGGGATTGGTCTTGAATGACTTTCATTAAAGGTTCAGCTTGGAAAATGCCCAGGATTCTTTGTAGCAAAGGCCAGCTTGCATAGCAGGACCAGGAGAATCTTTGGAGAGAGGCTGCTGGCAGGTGCTAAAGGTTATGTGGTGCTTTGTCAGGGGGCCAAGGGAAAGAGCTCTATGAGGGCTTTCAAATGTCCTTGGGGACCTTCTCCCCAGGACACCTAGTGAAGCACCACTAGAATAATGGTCTCCAACAGGGGCACAGTTTTAGAGCTGGGAGGGACCTCAGAGGCCAGCTAGCCCAACCCCTCATTTTACAGAGGGGGAAACTGAGGCCCAGAGAGCTTGACTTGCCCATGGTCACAAACAGGAGCCTAGATATGGAACTGAAAGGGACCTCAAAGGCCAGCTAGTCCAACTACCTCTTTTTACCAAAGGGAAACTGAGGCCCAGGGAGGGGAAATGACCTATCCAAGGCCACACCATATTAGAAGTGGAATATGAAACCAAATCCTCTAAATCCCAAGGCAGGATTCTTTCCACTGTACTAACTGGTGGGCCATTTACATATCCACTCAACCACCACTTGTGTGGTGGTCTGTGTGTGTGACAGGGCATGTCATAGAATGTCAGAGTTGGAGGGGGGGAACCTTGGAAATTTCCTGGTCTAACTCCCTCATTTGACAGGGGGGAAACTGAGGAAATGTAGATATGCAAAGCAATCTGTCCAATGTCCTGAAACATCAAACAGTGAACTAGGTTTTGAGCATCTACTGTGTCTGAAGAGCACTATGCTAGGCCCGGGGGAGGGAGAAGGGTCAGAAGGGTTACTCTCCTTGTCCTCCTGAAGCTCTACACACATACATACATACACACACACACACACACACACACCTGCACATACACATACACACATACGCATACAAATACACACACTCACACACATGCACACACAGAGATGGATGAACATTTTCCATCTAACTGTCTTTATTTGGTTTGTAGTATAGTCAGTACCTTTAGGAACTGAGTGCAGTGGAGAGAATGCTAGATTTGGAAGCAAAGGACTTAGGTTCCAATCCTGGCTCTGACACTTTCCACCTGTGTGACCTTAGGTAATTCATTTTCAACAGGAAACTGTATGATATAGTGAAAAGAGCACTAGCTCTAGAGTCACAGGTCCTGGGTTCCAATCCTGCCTCTTACACTTAGTTTCCTCCTCTGAGGGACCTTCTAGCTCTAGATCTAGGGTCTTTTTCTGCTATGGGTATTCTGTATCTCCCTAAATCCCCTAGTACAGTCATCTGTGGTACTAAAAAAACACTCCTTGACAATGATGAATGCCTCAAAGAGACCTGGGGATGGCAGCCAGCATGACTTAAGGACCAATAGGGCAAACCTAGCACCTCTAGGCAGACCCAATCAATGGCTCTGTCTTTATCTTAACGTCAGTTGTTTAAGTATCATGCAAAATTCTTATCGATAGCAGTCAATAAACAAACATTTACTTATTAAGCACCTACTATGTGCTGAGCACTGGGTATATACAGACAAAAAATGGGACAGCTCCTGTGCTCAAGAAGCTTATATCCTGGTCCATCTAGGAGGCGCTGCAGTGAATAGAGTGCTGGTCCTGGAGTCAGGAGGACTTGAGTTCAAATCTGACCTCAGACACTTGACACTTACTAGCTGTGTGACCTTGGGAAAGTCACTTAACCCCAATTGCCCTGCCTCCAAAAAATTAAAAAAAAAAAAAAGCTTATATTCTATAGCTTTGGAACATATGGTCTCAAAGTGCATATCCAGATACGGTTATCATTGGATCAGTGTAACTGGCAATCAGTTAATCGATTAGTCAGTCAATTAGCAAACACTTGTTAAACACCTCCTGTAGGCCAGGCACTGTGATAAGTGCTGAATCAATCGAACCCTGATAGGCCCGGACTCAGTCCTCTCACCAGAGCAGCATGACATTTTTACTGCAGTTGTTACTCCTACCTGCTACTCTGTTGTTAATGACTGCTTACATCCTAAAAGCCTTTCTCCAGTGTCTTACCATGGAGCAGAGATGACCCTGAGTTTCTTGGAGGCAATGCCAATGGAGTGCAAGTTCTGGCATGTTCTATCATGTAGGAAGGGCTGCAAGTATGATCCTAATGGTAGACTGTGTTAAGACCAACTGAGCTCATTCCAGAGGGCTCATCACCAATTAGACAGTGAATGTATTGGTCATGGAGACCCATGGAACAAAGAACAATACAACATGGTTCTCGGCCCCAGGGAGCTGCCTCCACTTTGATGGTGACCATGAAGAGTGTCAGAAAAGGGAGCAGAAGGGGCTGAGTTTTTCAGTTGTCTATAAATATTGACTTAACTGTTGGTACCCTAAACGGGAGATCCTTTTCTGATGACCAGTGTGTTGATATACCACTGGGGGAACTGATCCATATCAATATTGACATTGTCACTGTGAATGAAACCAGAAGACAAAAGGAAGTTGCAGCTCAGCGGCAGGCTGACTCACAGGTGCTCCTTGGTGAGGCCAAGAAAGGCATCAGCACAGCTGGTTATACGATGAGTTGAAAGACAACAACAAAAATTTATTAAGTACTTATCTATTATGTACGAGGAGTCGTGTGTGTTTGATGCCAGGGATACAAAAGCAAAGATTGCTACAAGGATCTGCATTCTAGAGCTGGGGGAGAGCACCAACAGCTGGGGGTGGGGGTGAGGGGTGAAGTAGAGTTTCACAGAGGACAAAAGTGAGGGCAAAGTGAAGAGAAAGGGTATTCTGTGCATAGGAGGTTGGCGGTGGAGTGTTGGGTTCTGGGAAGAGTTAATAATCAATCAACAATCAATGGAATAGGAGCAGCTAGGTGGCACAGTGAATAGAGTATGGGCCCTGGAGTCAGGAGGACCTGAGTTCAAATTCGGCCTCAGACACTTAACACAGAAACTAGCCGTGTGACCTTGAGCAAGTCACTTAACCCCAATTGCCCTCCAAAAAAAGAAAAAAAAACAATCAATGGAATAAGCCAGTTTGGCTAGAACACGGCATTCATGAAGGGAAATACTATGAAATATGACTGGAAATATGGGTGGGAGCCAGATTGTGGAGGACCTTGAAAGTCAGGCCCATCAAGGACCTGGGTTTTTGTTGTTGTTGTACCGATGCCTTCTAGTGTTACATCATAACCTGGCTATCACTTACAGTCTAAAGAGAGTTGCCTAAAGCATCTTGTCCATGGTCACAGAGCTATTCTGTGCCAGACGCAGCTCTTGAACCCCCACCTCCCTGGGACTTATAAACAAGGTCGCAGCTAAGTTGGGATCTCTGTTGCAAGAGAGCGTTTCCCACAGTAGAAGGTCCCTGCACTGATGAAATGCAGATATTTCCAAGGCTTGCATATCCCATTTTATTCCTTATGTTTTGTTGAGTTATTCCATGAGAGGCAGGTTACTATACTGGCTAGAAAGTTGGCCTTGGGGTCAAAAAGACCCAGGGTTGGGGCGGCTAGGTTGCACTGTGAATAGAGCACCAGCTCTAGAGTCAGGAGGACCTGAGTTCAAATCCAGCCTCAGACACTTGACCCACTTACTAGCTATGTGACCTTGGGTAAGTCACTTAACCCCAATTGCCTTGTCTTCTCCCCTCCAAAAAGAAAAAAGACCCGGGGTCAAGTCCCAACCTTGATACATTATAAGCTGTGGCACCCAAGAAACTTTCAAACCAAGTTACAGAGCAGGTGCCGACCTGCATGGGAAGAGGGAGTTTCCTCCTGGCCATGCCTGTGTTCTCAGTAACCCTTCACAATCTAGCTCCCACCCACGAATATGTCATTCATTATTGTGTCAGCCTCTAATTCCTTCCAAGTTGGCCTCTGTGTGTTTGCATGTGTATCCAGATTGCTGGGATGGCTGGATGTGTGAAGATATATATGTATGTGGGGCAGGGTGTGGTGTATACATGTGTTTCTGAGGGAGGAACAGCTGGAAACATAGTAACTCTATCTCTATAGATGGGGAAGCCAGACATTGTGGCTTCCTGCTACCAGGGAGCCTGATATTGGCCGCTGGATCGCTTGAGCTCTGAGGCAGTCAAGTGTCCACACTGAGTCTGGAAGGAACATGGCAGTCCCCCAGGATCAGGCTGCTGAAGGATGAGGCAAACTGGAGGTTACATGGGTAACCTAGGTCAAATTGCTTGCCTTCTTAAGGAGGTGAGGGACTGAGGGACAGAAGGATAGAATTTGGAACTCAAAATTTGGAAAAAAAAAGAATGTTAAAATTGTTTTTACATGTAACTGGGGAAAAATTAAAATATTCAATTAAAAAAAAAAGAAATGGAGTGGGTCTAAGCTTCTAGGCAAATCAGTTTTAAGATTGGGGTTGGGAGTGGTCACTGAACTTCTAGCCTGGGTGAGAAGAGAGACACAATCTCAAAAACCAACCAACAAACAAGGTATATCTGCAATAGTGTGTGTGTGTGTGTGTGTGTGTATGTGTGTAACTCTATGTCTGAGTGGTTTTCCCTCTATAGGGTGAGAGTTGGTGTGTGATGTCCACAAAGGGAGCAGGGTGGGGACTGTGGGTATTGATACATCAAGATATTTTGAGTGACTATGTAAAGGCTTAGTGTATGTTGGTGGGTCATTCTCAAGATGGGCTATCTGGGAAGGCACTCAACGGAAGAGGTTTAGAAACCTCACTTAGAACACTGTAGGAGCACAACAAACATTCACTGGCAGAATGTCTCCTAGCTCATAGATGGACAGACCTTAGTGGCCATCTAGTCCAGTCCCCTCATTTGACAGAGTTGTAAACTGAGGCCCAAAGAGGAGGAAGCAACTTGCTCAAGGTCCCAGTAAGATCATGAATCTGGGAGGGCCATCTAGTCTAATATCCCTGTCCTCTCATTTTACAAGGGAGGAAGGTGAGGCCCAGAGAGGTCACCAAGGTCATGGAGATGGCAAGCAGCAGAGGCAGGCTTAGACCCCACTGTACTATGAAGCCTGAAGGAAAACCATCTGCTCGATCCAGTCCAACCTGGTGCCTACCTTCCCTGAATCCAGGGTCTAGGAAAGTATGGGCTAAGGTATGTGTTTCTCTATGCCTGGGAAATTATAGCAAGCTGAAAGACTGGAATAATTGAAGAGCTCAGCTGAAACAGAAGAGTGGTTTTAGTTGGCAAATCAAAAATAAACATGGTCCTAATTAATTAATTTGTTAAAAATAAGTCCCCTTTGTAAGAGGCAGCTTGGTGATGTGGCTAGGGAGCCAAACTTGGAAGCAGCAAGGAAGACCTGATCTCAGGGTGTCACACTGGCTGCAAAACCCTGGGAAAGTCACTGGCCCTCTCAGGCCACAAAGGTGGGCACGGCTCTAAATCACAGAGATTCAGGCTCTTCATTAGTGAAGGGAGTTTCTGCACTGAGTATTCCCTGCACTGTTAAAGGCCTAAGAACATGGACTTAGAATGGGAAGGCACTTAGAAGCCATCCAGTCCAGTCCCCATATTTTACATGTGAGGAAACCAAGGTATAGAAAAAAGTTGGTGACGTGCCTAGGATCACACAGCTAGTGAATGGTGAAGGCAGGATTTGAATCTAGGCCTTCTTGAGTTCAAGTCCAGTTCCCTGTCCACTATGCTGGGATATGTCTTAAAAGATCTCCAGCTGGGGAAGGAAGGGAGGGAGGGAAGAAGGAAAGAAGGAAGAAAGGAAGAAAGGGAGGAAGGAAGGAAGAATGGAAGGAAGGAAGGAGGGAAGGAAAGAAAGGAAGGAAGAGAGAAAGAAAAAGAGAGAAAGAAATTGAGGGAGGAAGGAGGAAAGAAATGAAAAAGAAGGAAAGGGATGAAGGAGGAAGAGAAAGAAAGAAGTAAGGAAAGAAAGAGGTGGAGGGAAGGAGGAAAAGAAAGAAGGAAGGAAAGAAAGAAAAATATGGAAAGAAGGAGGAAAAGAAACAAGGAAGAAAGAGATGGAGGGAGGAAAGAGGAAGAGAAAGAAAGGAAGGGAAAGAGAAATAAAAAGAAAAAAGAAGAAAAAGAAACATGGAGGGAGAAGGAGGAAAAGGAAGGGAAAGAAAGAAAGAGGAAGAGATTGAAAAAAGAGGGAGGAAGGGAGGAAGGAAGAAAAAAGAAAGAAATGGAGAGAGGAAGGAGGAAGAGAAACAAGGAAGGAAGGAAAGAAAGAAGGAAATATTTGCCCAAGTTCCCAACCTTTAGGCAAAGCACTCATCTACAGGTAAGTGCTTGGAGTTCATATTGCCAGGTCAGGGACCCCCTAAAACAAGAAAGACTCCAACCTAGAGCTTTACCTGTGCCTTTAGGTGTGAATCTGTCTGTCCCAGCAGTTTTTAGGGTTCTCAGACAAGTCCATTTATCCTGAAAATCATTTTTCAGATACATTAGGTTAACATACTTAAATAAACAATCAAACAAAAATAAATAAATGGATGAAAGAATAAATAAATACATAGATATGAATATAGCAATCATTTTTACCTAACACCTTATAAATAATTATTTTTAAGTTCTTAAAAATACTGCCAAGTGGATAAAGTGGAATAAGCTCTGGCTCTGAAATCAGAGGGCCTGGGTTCAAATTTACCTCTTACCCAACTACCTGTGTGACCTTGGACAGGTGTCTTCCCCTCCCTGAGCCTCAGCTTCCCTCTCTGTAAAATGAGGAGGTTGGATCAGATGGCTCCTAAGGTCCTTCCAGCTCTAGACCTGGGCTCCTATGAGAGTGAGAATGGATCAGACACATTGCTCTGTGCTCCTTCTGCTATCTGCATGGATGATTCTCTCATCCCCAAGTCTTTTCTAGGTTGAGGGGGCATAAAACCCACCAACGGACCAAATGTAAGTACTAACTTCATTGCACTCTCTGAACTTAGGGGGCAGCCCACCCTTTCCCTAACTACAAACATTTCCACAGCCATGTAGCCTGCTGGAAGGAAGGCTTTCTAGAGTTGGGACCTCGAAAGCAGTATACTCTGTACAGGGAGGATTCTGAAGCAGGGTAGGAAGGCAAAGTCAGTTCGCAGGTTTGATGGTGAGTCTGCATAAAGGGCCCCACCCCCAGCTCAAGAACTTATTTATTGTTTCAGCAAGATAGGCCCAGTGAGTCAGCTGCCATGCTGACCTTGAATGGCCCACAGAAACAGCTCATTCTTTGTTAACAGCGGATAAGTGGGACTACAGCTTTCAGTAATCATTAGATATTCTTCAGAAACCATGGACTCCTCCCACATTTTCAGTAGCTACTAAACAAGCAATTTTTATTGCTTGAGAGTCCAAGATTCATGACCACATGGCATGACATGGTAGCCAAAAGACAAGTTTGGGGATCAGCGAGCTGCTAAGGGTCACTGAAATATCTATACAACATCCTGAAGAAAATCCAGGTCACTCTTGAACCTATTCAGTATTGGACCCAGCTTGCTGTTTGTCTACAGTATACTGAACTGATGGACTAGCTCTATGGGTTGTCCATGTAATGACATGGCATTATTACAACAATCGGCATTTTCATCCATTTAGTTTTTCTAGTGTGGATGATTAAGCCGATATCTTTTGAATACTTCTGGATCTCACTGAGATCCAAAATACTACTTCTGGGGCTTAATGCAATGATATCACCTGCAAACAAAAGCATTTGGAGGACATTCCCTCTCTAGTTGGACCTTGTGCCCCTGTCCTCCATGACAGTGGCAAACACCTTTGAAAAATGCAGGTTGCTCTCCATTTCATACCTCTCTTGATATTGACAAAGTTATTGAACACAGTTATTTCTGTGACTTCATTTATCAAAGAATCTTGTGTAATATTAATATATGCATAAGAGACACCTTGTTGGAGGGTTACCTTTAAGGCCATGTCATACTTTACCCAGTCAGATATAGTCAACAAACAACAAATGCAGATAGAGTTTGTCTTCTTGATACCTTTATGTCTGTGCATGAGGTCTCTTCTCATCCTTTCATCAAGGACATCCTTGATCTGTGTAATTCCTACTATTTTTTTTTGCTTTTGGGAGGGCAATTGGGGTTAAGTAACTTGCCCAAGGTCACACGGCCAGGTTTTTGTTTGTGTGTGTTAACTGTCTGAGGCTGGATCCGAACTCAGGTCCTTCCAACTCCAGGGCCGGTGCTCTACTCACTGTGCCACCTAGCCACCCCCGCCCCTACTATTTTTTGAAGATGAGAAAGTAAGCATCTGAAATGGCCAACTTTTTTTTTTTTTAAGCAATTGGGGTTAAGTAACTTGCTCAAGGTTACACGGCTAGTCATTATTTATGTGTGGGTGCTCATTTTCTGAGGCCGGATCTGATCTCAGGTCATCCCAACTCCGAGGCCGGAGCTCTTACTCACTGCGCCACCTAGCCGCCTCTTTAGGGCAATTGGGGTTAAGTAACTTGCCCAAGGTTACACGGCTAGGTTTTTTGTTCGTATGGATTAAGTGTCAGAGGCCGGCTCCGAACTCAGGTCCTTCTGATTCCAGGGCCGGCGCTCTATTCACTGCGCCACCTAGCCGCCCCTATGGCCAACTTTTCTACAGTGCTTTAAGATTCATAAAAGCCCACATTCTCTGATCTGAGGCTCCCCAAACTTAGTGAGGGAGCTACTACAAGCATCATTACTCCCATTTCACAGATGAGGAAACTGAGGCTTGCCCATGGTCACACAGCTAGCTAGTGTCAGGGGAGGAATCTGAACCAGTGTCTTTCTGACTGCAAATACAGTACTCTTAAAGTTTGTCAGCACAGCACCAGGCTGCTGTCCCAAAGCAAGGGCTCTAAAGAAGGAATGGGGAATCTATCATCAACTCTGGTAAGCAATCCTGGGATCTTTAGAGTTTAAAGCTGGAACTATAAGGTGCCTCAGAGGCCATCAAGACCACTCCTCTCATTTTATAGAAGGAGGAAACTGAAGCCCACGGTGGTGAAGTGATTTTCCAACAGTCACATGTAAGATCATAGCTATCCAGCTAGAAGGAAACTTGGGGGCTACCAAGTCTTCATTTGAAAGGTTAAGAAAAAGAAGGCCAGGAAGTAAAATTACTTGACCAAAGTCATACATATGTGCGATCCTACATCTACAACTGGAAAGAACCTCAGAAGCTATTAAGTTCCATTCCCTTTCATTTTTTTTTGTAGTATTATTTTGATGAGGCAAATAAGGTAAAGTGACTTCCCCAGAGTCACACAGCTAGTAAGTATCAAGTGTCTGAGGTTACACTTGAACTCAGGTCCTCCTGACTCCAGAGCTGGTGTTCTATCCACTATACCACCAAGCTGCCCCACTCCCCTTCATTTTACAGAATGAGGAAACTAAGCCCAGGAAGAGGAAGGGACTTGCACACAGACAGCATCAGAAGCAGAATTTGAATCCAGGTCTTTTGCTCCCGGTCAGCACACTTTGCCCTGTACCACACTGCCCCCTAGGTGGTTTGCCAGAGGGAATATTCGTATTGATTAGATCACAGATCCATTGCAATATTTACCCACACAGGCAGAGGACCCGGTGCCCAGGTTCGAAGCCCCCCAAAGCACTCCCTCCCTACTCTAGCCTCAGGTGGAATCAAGTGGCTCTGTGTTTGTGGGACCGTGCTCTCTGTGGCTGGAAGGACCAGAAGGACCTTCTAACACAGCCTCCTATCCAACACAGTTCTTTGGCTTGGATCCTGGATCAACAATATAACACATTCCCAGGAGAGATTTTCTTAAGTGCTGAAAGGAAAGAGCAGAGATGTGGGCTTCATTTGGGAACACTTCCCAGAGGAGGGAGATTGGGGGGATCTAATTTTTAAAGAGACAATGGCCATACATTAGCAAAGAGGAGAAGGGAGGGCCTTCCAGTTGGGGCTGGCTCAAGCAAGTCTGTGGACTTGGGTATTTGGACTTATGAGTTGGGACTGGGAGTTGGCAAAACCAATGGTCTTCCCTGGAACACGTAAGATGAGGTGTGGGAGCGAGGGAGTCACAGGGTGGAGGCCTTGAAGGTCAGGGTGAACACTTTAGAATTAATCCAAAGTAAAAAGCCATTGTAAATCTTGAAGCGGGAAATGAAAGGATGAACAATACATCTTCAGAACATGATTTTGGCAGCTTTGGAAAGGCAGTTTGCTAGCCTGAGGAGCAGACTACTTGCTGAGAGTCTGGTTCTTTTATATCCTTGGTTCCATGTGCCTGCATTAATTTGCATGAATGATTATATTCCATAATAAATTATATTTTTTCCTTGTGCAAAAATGTTTCCTTGGGTAGAATCCAATGTTACAAACACTCCTTAAGTATATGCTACTTGTAGGCACTGTGCTAAGCACTGGCCAAACAAAGACAACAATGAGAAACAGAAAAGGGTCCTCAAGGAACTTATGGTCTACTAGGATGGTATTACATGTATTCACATATGGCTAGAGTGCTGGCCTTGGAGTCAGGAAGACCTGAGCTTGAATCCTGCTTCAGACACTTACCTGGACAAATCACTGAATCTTTTTCAGCTTCATTTTCCTCAGCTGCAAATGGGAAGGTTGAGCTCAATGGCCTTCAAAGTCCCTTGCAAATACAAATCAATGATGCTCTTATTATCTGAAGAGGAGAACACCAACAACCAGGAGGAGGAGGAAAGGCTTCATGCGGAAGAAAGCCAGCAATTCTCTTTTCTTTTCTTTTCTTTTTTTTTTTGCTTTTTTGAGGGGGGAAGGCAGGGCAGTTGGGGTTAAGTGACTTGCCCAAGGTCACACGGCTAGTAAGTGTTAAGTGTCTAAGGCCAGATTTGAACTCAGGTCCTCCTGACTCCAGGGCCAGTGCTCCATTCACTGCACCACCTAGATGCTCTGAAAGCCAGTAATTTTAAGACACAGAGATTAGGAGGGAGTGCATTCCAGGCATCAAGGCAACCACCCTCCCCTGCCCCACCCCAACCATGGCATCCCTCCATTCGATAAACTCCATGTCAATCCCCCCATTCAGTAAGTTCCAGTGGCTCCCTATTGCATCCAGGAACAAATACAAAATGCTCTGTTTGACATTCAAAACTCTTCATCACCTAGCCCTCTCCTACCTCTCCAGTCTTCTTGCACCTTACTCCCGAACACATAGTCTTTGATCCAGTGACACTGGCCTCCTGACTGACTGGCCTCACTGACCTTCCATCTCTTGGCTCCTGGCATTCTCTCTGGCGTTTCCCATGCCTGAAATGCTCTTCCTCCTCCACTAACCTTCCTGGCTTCTTTCAAGTCCCAACTAAAATCCTGCCTTCTACAAGAAGCCTTTCCCAGCCCCTCTTCATTCCATTGCCTTCCCTCTGTTAATTATTTCCTAGTTCTCCTGTATATAGCTTGTTCATATATATTTGTTTGCATGTTGCCTCCCCCAATTGTCAACTCCTTGAGGGCAGGAACTTGTCTTTTGCCTCTTGTATCCCCAACACTCAGCATGCATAGCACAAGCTTAATAAATGCTTATTGACTGACTGCCTGACAGTACAAAGGCCCACACATGGGAGATGGAATGTTGAACTCAGAGAACATCAGGGAAACCAGTTTGGCTGAAACAGAATGAGTGAAGGATTAATAATGTGAAATAATCCTGGAAAGGAAGGATAGAACCAGATTGTGAATGGCTTTGAAAACCAAGATTAGGAGTTTGTATTCCTAACTTGAGGGCAGTTAGAGAGTCATTGAAGTTTCTTAAACCAGGGAGTGACATGGTCAGCCTTGTGCTTTAGGAAGATCATTTTGGCAGCCATGTGCAGGTGGGGAGAGACTAAAAACAATAATCCAGCTAGGAGGCTGCTACATTAATCCAGGCAAGAAATGATGAGGGTTTGAATTAGAATGGTGCTCATGTTTGAAGAGAAGGGGACAAACTGGAGAGTTGTGAATAGTTTGGCTCATTTGGAAACGATATTTCCTATTTGGGGAAACATCTCTGGATTTGGGGTCAGACTCTTAGCAATGTGATTTAACAGCTGTGTGAAAATGAGCAAGAAACAGATTCTCTCAGCTCCTGATGCTTGTACTACCTACCTCACAGAGTTTTTGTTATACATCCACAGATCCACCAATAATGTATTAGTCTACCCATCTTCCTGCAGCTTTTCCAACATGAAGAAGCAATATCATTTGCTAATGATAACACAGTGAGAAGTTGTACAAACAGGGAAAGGAATGTAAGAGACTTGGAGCAAGGAAGATGCACCCCTACCTAGCAGATAATTTTGTTGTTTGGTTGGATTGTTTTGGGTTTTTTTTGACACAAAAATGCAAAGGATTTGCAAGGGAGAGGGGTATATTTTGAAATAAATGTTATATGAAAACATAAGGCATAAATAAAAATAATTTGAATATATTTTTAAAGATATGTTGATTCACTTACAGTACATTGCAGGGTTTAGTTTGTAAATTATTAACACTAGGAAGACCAGGCATGTCAATTGATACAAACTTTCAAAATAATTTTCACAATAATTTTTAAAAGAATTTTACCATAATTTGCTATAATTTCTCCTAGTTGTGCAAATGTACTTTAGATACAAATAATTACAAGCAGATATATTTTACTCTGAAATAACAATTGTCATCCTACTATCTCTAGTATGTGTAAATGCACTCACTTTCAGTTAGTTTGATTCTTCAAGGTAATGTTGATTTCTGATCCTCCTTCCTTGCCTTATTCTAATTCTTTAAGTTCTCCTTTCTTTAGCCTCTTAGGTACCTTGTTTTCCCTCTCTGTTCTTTCTTTGATCCCTCAGTTCAATGTATTATTTCTAAACAACATATTGTAAACAGAAGACAAATGATCTCATAACTTCAGGTTTTTCTCCATAATAATTGTACTTTCTTTAATAATTGTGCTTTTCATTTCATTTATAATGAAATTTTAAATTTAAATTTATTTTATTTTAATACTTTAGGTTTCTCCCTTACTAATTGTACTTTCCTTGTTTTTTGCTTGTTTGGAATATGTGCAAGGTGAATATTCTGCTCACCTTCAGATTTTTGGTTTGTTTGGGGATTTGGAGGAGGCAGGAATGCCTTAAATTCCTCTCTTTTGTTTGAGGTCTATCTTTTTTTTAAGAGGATGATTAGGCTCAAATTTGTAAAAGATGCTATTTTGGGAGTACAACTTGAGCTCCTTTGCTTTCTAGAAAATCCTATTCCCAGTTTCTCATGACCACAAAGTAATCCTGGGTCATTGGAACTGGTGTTCCTTCATAACTGAAGATCTTTCTCCTGGTGGCTTGCAAAATTTGCTATTTGTTGTTGAAATTGTGAAATTTAACCATTACATGCCATAGAGTTTCCAGAGTGGGGGTTTTTCTGGCAGTGACCTGTGAATTCAATTGATTAATGTTTTGTTGTCTGTATTCAAAAGTTCTGGGCAGGTTTGTTTGTTTTTATCTTACAGTGTGATACACATGGTTTTTTAAAAATTATCATATTCTGGGAGACTTCTGATTCTTAAGATATCCAGTCTTCAAAGGCATTTGCTTTGGTTTGTATATAATTCAGATATTCTTTTAAACATACTAACTTTTGCTTTTTGTTTGTCAAATTTTCTTCCATTTCTGTATTTTTGGTGTTCCAAATTTGTCATTCTCTCTGTCTTTCTGTTTCTCTCTCTCTTCTTCCCCTCCCTCTCCCTCCTTCTTTTCTCTCTCTCCCTCTATCTCTGTGTCTCTGTCTCTCCCCCACCCCAGCCTATACTTCTAAGTTCTAGACCCTGTTTATCTTCTTTAATTCTGTACTTATAGCTCTGATTGCAGATCTAATTTCATTCCTAATATCTTCTATTTAAAACATTATTTCTCCTTTGAACCATTCTGGAATTTCTGCTGTTGTTCCATGATTTCTGGGTTGTCTGTAGAGTTATTTTTTAGATCTGGAAATTTTGGTTACTTGTTCATTATGTTTTGGCCTCTCTTCCAGTTTTTGTTCATTTTTCCTTCTATTTTTATAAGCCTCTCTGTTGGTCTTTACACATGTCTGTCTGTATATATGTATGAATAGATACCTGTAAATATTGATATGTTTATAGCCCCATCCCTTGGATTTTTGGTCTTTCAGTCTTTCTCTTCTCTTCTCATCACTTGTCTCTGGTTTACCTTCTCTCTCTCTGGTTCCTTTTTCTTTCACTGATGCACACATGCTCCCTAACCCCACCCCACCCCAAGTGCTGATGATCATTCTTAGTTCCCCCCAGCTGGGGGAGTATGAGGGTCTGGCCTAGGTCCCTGACTAGAGTAAACTCCAGGGGTAGAGGACTGGCCCCAGCTGGGCTCCCATCCCCTTTCCCTCAGCTTTATTTCCCTCTAGCCAGCTCTATGCTGCCCATGTCTTCCTGACCTCCCATTACCACCTCCATTTGCTTTCCTTTTCCTTTGTGCAGTGAGGGTGCTTTAGGTTAAATCACTGCCACAGGGAAATCAGACAGGGTCTGTGACAGACCAATCTTGAGTCACAAGCCTGTGGAATTGTTTGCGCTGCCTCTGCCTTGTGCCTGCAGTGAGCTGGGGGCAGGGGGATGCTGTATTTAATTTCTCTGATGTTATTTCCTGGAGTCAGGAAAGGTCTGCTGCTTGGGGGTGTTGGAGCAGAAAAGTCATTTTCAGAATCTTAGAAGACTAGAACAGCAAAGCTTGGAAGGGGCCTTAGAGACCATGCAGGCCACCCCCTTCATTGTAGAGAGAGGAAAACAGAGGCCCAGACAGGAAGGGCCTAGGCCCTTGGCTAGTTAGCAGCAAAGCCAGAATTAGAACCTAGGTGCCCTGAATCCTCATCCTGTCACAAGACCATAGGCTCCTGGACTTAGAACTGGAAGGTACCTAAGAGGTAATCAAGTCTTGGCTCATCTTTCAGATTAGGAAACTGAGGATGGGGAGGTTAACTGCATCACCTTGGGTCACACAGCTGATACCTGAGGCAGAATTTGAACTCTTGTCTTCCTGACTCAAAGTCTAGTGCCACAATGCAGCCACTGGATTCTCTTTTCAAGGTGAACATTCAGGGTACCCTCCCCCACACCCACACACCTACACACATCATAGCATATGCTTGAAGAATCTGTCTCTCCCACTCAGAAAGTTAATGGGCAGAGGGTGCTCTTTCTCCTACCAAGGGCTAGCCTGGCCTGTGGCCTAGTGGGTTCAGAGAAGGTAAGGCAACTCCGAGGGTCCCCCTTTGACTGAGCCAAGGCCCACTGGGTTTAGTCCTGAGCATGCCAGGGCCATCATACTGCCTGGACCGGTGACCAGGTGGTCTGCATGAGCTGAGGCACTGTTCCTGAGCTGGAGTGAAGTCCACAGCCCTGCCCATGGCCCACACTCACTATCTAAGGTTTGGGGCAGGGCCTTTGCCTCCAAGAGCTAGGTATGGTAGCCTCCAATGGCTAGGTGGAGCAATGAATAGAGCACCAGCCCTGGAGTCAGAAGGACCTGAATTCAAATTCAGCTTCAGACACTTAACACTTATTAGCCATGTGACCTTGGGCAAGTCACTTAACCCCAATTGCCCTTCCCTCCCCCCTCCAAAAAGCAAAAAAAAAGAACTGGGTATGGGGGTAAAGGGGGGATGGACAATAAAGAATGGGGTCAGAGCCCCCAGGCAAGTGTTGGGACCACTTTTGAAAACTTTGCCTCAGGATGTTATCAAGAGCTAGAAACAAGAATGTGGGTGATATTCTTGGCTGATCATGGGCTCCCTCACACCCCAGATCTGGACTCAGCAGAAAAGAGCATTGGGTCCAGAGTCATTGGACTTTCATTTAAGTCTTATTCTACCAGCTGAGTGACCTTAGGCAAATTCCTTCCCCTCCCTGAGCCTCATTTTCCTCCTCTGTAAAATGAATCCTACTGTTGGCATTGGACTTCACCTTCAGTTTCCCCATCTTTAAAATGAGGCAGTTGGACTACTCTTCTCTACCTCTAGATCTATAATCCTATTTGTGACTGTGGGCAGGTGGGCCTCGGTTTCCCTGTTTGTAAAATGACAGGGTTGGTCTTGGTGGCCTTTGAGGTCCTTGTCAGCTCTGGATCTGAGATAGTTCAGTAAGGGCATAATTGCTGGGATTTGGGGAGCTTAGGTTTGTGCCATGTGGACCTTGCCATGCTTTGGGGCTCTAGCCGTCACCATCTTTCACACGGTGTAAGTTGAGCTGTCTTCCAGGATCTACCAGCAGACTGGAGGCTCGCCTCCACAGCTGCTTCTCTCCCTCAGCAGCTGCTGGTGCAGATCACCCCGGCCTCTGAACAGCTGCTGAGGCACCAGGCTGAGGGAGAGAAGTGGGAAACCAAACTGGGGAGGCCTCAGGGGCCTGCAGTGAGCAGCTCAGCCCAGGGAAGCCCCCACTCTGCTTTTCTCCCTGGGGATTGCTGGGGGGCCAGCACAGGGCCCTTGACAGAATCAAGTGCCTTCAGGAATATGGGAAGAGAGTTAGTGGGGGCTTGTCCAGCTGAGGGGCTGTAAGCTCCCAGTTTCTCATTACCATGGAAATGAGCCCTTTGAGGCCAAAGAGGAAGAAAAGAGAGAAGGGGAAGGGAGAGGGCAGAAGGAAGGAAGGAAGGAGGGAGAGAGAGAGAGAGAGAGAGAGAGAGAGAGAGAGAGAGAGAGAGAGAGAGAGAGAAGAGAGAAGAGAGGGAGAGAAGAGAGAAGAGAGGGAGAGAAGGCTATATCAAAGGGGAGGGGCCTGGTATAAAGCTAAAAAACAAAGACAACATGCTTGAGTTGTGTGTTCCCAGGCCACAGGCTCCAGAACTGGGAGTACTGCCAAGGGCTTTATCAAAGGAAGCAGCCACCCAACAGCTGGAGATGGGAGTTTGCCAGCTGTGAGTGTGTGTGTGTGTCTCTCTCTCTCTCTCTCCTCTCTCTCCCCTCTCTCTGTCTCTGTCTCTCTGTCTCTCTCTCTCCCTGTCTTTCTCTGTCTCTCTCCTCTCCTCTCCTCTCTTTGTCTTTCTGTCTCTCTCTCTGTCTCTGTCTCCCTCTGTCTCTCTGTCTCATCTCTGCACCTCTCTCCATGTTTCCCTGAGTGTCTTTTTCTATGCCTCTCACTATGTGTGTATCTGTGTGTCTTGCTCTGCCTCTGAGTAGGTCTCTGGGTGTGTTTCTATGTCCCTGTTGTTGGGATATAATACCTGAGAACAGAATCTCCCAACTGGAAGGGAGCTCATAAATCATCTATTCTAATCCATAACTGAAAAAGAACCCTATCTACACCAGACTCTACCAGCTGGTCAAGTGTTTCCTGGAGGCCCTCCAGGGAGGGGACCCTACCACCAAGGGCATCCCCTACTACCTTGGGCCAGCTGTGATTGCGAGGACATCATCACTCCTAAATCTATCTCTCTGCACTTCCCCCACTCTGCTCCTGCTTCTGCCTTCTGGGACCAAATGAACAGGGTTGTTCCAAAGAAATCTTCCCTTCTCTCTGCTAAACCCCAGTCCCTTCAGTCAATCCTCACTCATTCAGCATGAACTTGAGGCTTTTTGTTATCCTGACTGCCCTTCTCTGGACATCTTCCAGCTTATCAATGTTCTTCCTAAAATATGGCACCCAGAATGAAGTACTCCAAATGTGGCCTGACCAGGGCAAAGTACAGCAGAGCTATTGCCTCCCTGGGTTTGCACACTTGGCCTCTCTTACTAAGCAGCCCAAGACTGCATTGGCTTTCTTGGCTGCTATATTACAATATTAATGCATTTGGGATTTGCAGTTCATCTAGACCCCCAGATCTTTTTCCCATAAATTGTTGCCTAGTCATGCCTCCCTCACCCTTGTCCTTATGAGATTGATTTTTTGAACCCACACAATAAAACTTTGTATTTAGAACTGTTACATTCCATCTTTCATCAATTGACATAAGTCTCAAGAGGCTGTGGATAGAGATCAGGTTGTAGAGAACAGTCAGACCTGAGTTCAAGTCCCAACATGAGTGTACACTGGCTGTGGGCAAGGCAACTCTTTAAGATTACAAGGCAGGTGTAGAGCAGATGCTGTTATGTATGAACCTATGATGAATCCTTTTGGATTCTGAATGTCCCCCATCCCTATGTGTCTGTGCATGGGTATGTCTGTCTCTCTGGCTATCCGCAAAGGTCTACGTGTACTTCCTGTGCCTGTGTATCTCTATTTCTATCAATCTCTCTGTGTCCTTACTTCCCTTCCCTTTTTCTTCCTCCTTACCCTCTACCTTTTAGGGAATCTGACAAGGTCATTTTCTTGGTCCAGGAGGCTCAGAAGTCAAATATACCTGAAAAAAAAAACATCAAGAAGTTCTGGCAAAGGGTCCTTGACTTCCTGGTGCCTCAGGTCCAGAAGTTGACCTAGAGTGGGAACTCAGGCTACAAGTCCAGCCTGGGGATACCCAGTCTCTCTGCAGGCACCCATGTCATGTTTCCCAAGTTGGCTCCCTATACTGGCTTCATTGTTTTGTTTTCCAGCAGCTTCCCTAATGGTATCATCTAGATTCATTAATTAGCCAATTGTTTGGATTTGTTTCTCTAAATGTTGGCTTTCACAAGGCAGTTTAGTTAGGAGGGGTCAGATGGGATGACTATCAGAATCTCAGAGTTGGGAGGGTCTTGAGGGGCCATCAAGCCCATTCTATGCCCTAATGTAGACTCCCCTCTGCATTACACCTGATGAGGGCTCATCCCATCTCTACTGGAGGCAGCTTTCAGGGTTAGGAAGGTTTTCCTGAACTTGAGCCTATTATGGCTCCCCACTGCCCCTGGATATGCCCTCTGGGGCCAAGCAGGACAAAGCTAACCCCTCCTCCTAAGGGCAGCCTTTCACAGAGATGACAGGTCCCACCCCCACCCCCATCTAAAGCTGCTCTTCTCAATGCTAAACATTCACAATTCCTTCAGCAACTCTTTGACATGGACACAAGGCACTTCACCATTCAGATTGCCCTCCTCTGCCCTGCCAAACCTCAATCTTGGATTACTCCCACCATCTACTGCCTTCAATACTATTCTTGTGCTGTAGGGGAAAAAAAGCTGGGAAAAAAATCATGAAACCATGCTGAGTGGATTTAATACAAACTGAGGTTATATAATCTCAACTGGGTCCTCACCACAGCAAGACAATCCTTTAACACCCTTCCCAATTGATTCATTATCCCACTCACCACAGTGCTTTTTTCAGACTTTTTCATCTCTCCCCTAATCTCCCATGACTCCCCTCTGCCCTCACTATCCTAGCTAAGAACCTGCTTCATGTTTCATTGAAAAATTGAGGTTGTTTGCCCAAAGCTGTCTCTTCTTCTCCTTCTTCTTCTCACATCCCTCCTAATATCTACTCCATCATCTCACGTAAAGACAAGGCCCCTTTCCTTGTCAAGGCTAATCCTTCTACATGTAAATGTGATCCCATTCAATTCTGCTTCCTCTGGCAGATTACCCCCATAGCATCCCCAATCTATCCCTGTCTACTGGCTGCTTGCAAACACTCCCACATCTCCCACATCCTCAGAATCCCCTCCTTTGATCCTCCCATCCCAGCCTGCTATTGTCCTACATTTCTCCTCCCTTTCCTGGCTAAACCCCTTGAGGAGGGTGCCTACAATAGGTGCCCCCACTTCCTTTCCCCTCACTCTCTTCTGAGCTCTCTGCAGTCTGGATTCTGACCTCATCATCCACCTGAAACTGCTCCCTCCAAAGTTCCCCATGACCTGTCAGATCGCCTTTCCTCAGTCCCTCATGACTTCTCTGCTGCTTCAGACACTGGCAACCTCCTGCCCTCTTGTTCCTCCTTCATCTCTCAGCTCTGGTGACGATGCTCTCTCCTGGTTCTACTCCTACCTCTCTGATCGCCTCTCCTCAGTCTCCTTTGTCAGATCTGTTCACTGTGGCTGGCCCACAGGCTCCTTCTCTTCTTACCCTATACTAATGCTCTCAGGGATCACATCAGCTCCCCTGGATCCCATTATCATACTCATGCTGATGATGAGCATGACTCATGCTCTCAGATCTATTTGTCCAGCCCTAACCTCTGTTCTGGGGTCCAGTCTCTCATCTCTAATTGCCTTTCAGACATCTCAAACTGGATTCCCATAGACATCTTCACCTCAACATGTCCAAAACTGAACTCATTCTCTTTCCCCCAAACTCTCCCCTCCCAACTTTCCTGTTTCTGTCTGAGAGCACCTACATCCTCCCAAGCCCTCAGGCTCCCAACCTAGGAAACATTCTGGATGCCTCACTTTCTCTCACCTCCCATATCCAATCTGTAGCCAAGACCAGTTGATTTTACTTTTGCAAAATCTCTTGAATACAGCGCCCCGTTCTCTCCTCTCACCTTGCCACCACCCTGGTGCAGGTCCTTATCACCTCTTGCAATAGCCTAGGGGAGGGGAGAACAATGGTCTACCTGCTTCTAGCCTCTCCCCACTCCAATCCATTCTCCATCAGTACCTAAAATGATCTTTCTAAAGCATGGTTCTGACCCTGTAACCCCCCTTTTCAATAAACCAGTGGCTCCCTATCACCTCCAGAATCAAATATAAAATCCTCTGTTTAGCATTCAAAGCCCTTCATAACCTGGCTCCCTCCTATCTTTGTACTCTTCTTACATCTTATATTGTTGGGTTGTTTCAGTTGTGTTCAACTCTTCATGACCCCATTTGGGGTTCTCTTGGCAAAGATCCTGGAGTGGTTTGCCACTTACTTCTCTGGCTCATTTTACAAAGGAGGAAACTTAAGCTAACAGGGTAAAGTGACTTGCCCAGGGTCACATAGCCAGGAAGTATCTGAGGTCAGATTTGAACTCAGGAAGATGAATCTTTCTGGTTCCAAGCCCAGTGTTCTATCCACTACAGTGCCATCTAGCCACCCATATACCTTATAATCTACCACATTGTGTGCCATCCAATGACACTTGCTTTCTTGTTGTCCCTTGAACCAGATTCTCCATCTCCCATCTCTGGGCATTTTCCCTGGCTGTGCCCCCTACCTGAAATGTTCTTCCTGTTCATCTCTCCATCTTGGTTTCCAAGGCTTCTTTCAAGTTCTTAACAAAATGCTGCCTTCTACAGGAAGCCTTTCCCCGTTGATCCTCCTTCATACTAGAATGTGCCCTCTATTGGTTGTCTCCATCTAGAACTTGTTTGTATGTTAGACTGTGAGCTCCTTGGGTGGGAACAGGGTGGCTTGGCAATGTTTGCCTCTCTTCATATGCCCAGCATTTAGCAAAAGACCTGGTACATGATAGGTTCTTAATCAATGCTTGTTGATCAATGTCCTTCCTAAAAGCTCTGCCTAGAACTCAACCCAAGACTCCAGTGGGCTCCTTATTTCAGGGCTATCAGGGTTATCTGTTTGGTGAGGGTGGGTGGGAAAGCGGAAGGGGGGGGTGTGAAGACTTCCGAGCACACTGACCCTGACCTAGGCTCAGCAGACTCTGAGCCAATTCAGAGTTTGTCCAGCCCTTGGCAGTGCCAGCTCATTAGAGTTCAAGGTTAGGAGCAATGCTGAAGCCCAGGGCTGGAATCCCAATTCAGTGCCCTTAGCCTGCATGATTCCACCCCTCCTACCCCCAGGCCTACCCCTGCAGCTCAGCATAGGACCTACCCACAGCAGCCCGCCCTGCTCCTGTAGCCTCTGAGGTGCCTTCTGCAATACTCCTGCCATACACCAACTTCCCTTCCACTTTGGTCTTCCTGCCTCTTGCCACTTTCATCAGGTTTTCCCTCCCCAATCTGTCTCCAATCCTTCGTGTGTGTCCATGAGGCCAAGAGTGGTGAGGCCCGCTTGTGTGACTGATTGTGTCAGCTGGTGAGCTTTTCTGGATTCTGAGTGTGTGTGTTGTTTGCATGTGTGTCTGTGTATGTGTGCATGGGTGTGTAGGTGTATATGTGTGTGTGCATGTATATGCACGTGTGTGTGTACATCTATCTTGGAGAGATATACACAGGAGCCACTCACTCCATAGCCAGATGATGATTATTTGGCCTTCAGCACATCTGGGCAATTGCAAGGTCATGGCTTTATTCACTTCCAACTGTTCACAGGATCTGTCCTCTTCTTTCTCTAGCGGACTTAGGATTTAGAGTCGGGTCTTCTCTCAAAGCATTTCCTCTTCTTGGCACCAGCAGCGTGTCAGCTGCGGGGAGCCAATGGGGTGCAAGAAGAGATTCCGGGTCCTTTCCTCTCCTTCCCGAGTTTGGGGTCATTTGTTGCTGTCTCAAGGTCTGGGCAGTGCCAAGGGCACAAAAGACAGTTTGTCTAGCATACACAAGCTCTTTGGAGCCTGCAATGTCAGCCAGCCAACTGGCTCATGGCTAGGCCCACTTCGTGCTTCTCGCATCCGGCCTCAACAATGCGGCTTAGTCCTTTGGGAGCCTAGCAACAACACCAGGGTGGCCCAACAGCCCTAGGTCCCCAACTCAAGGGAGGCAGCCCCACAGGGGTTCCCTCCATCTCGGCGTGAGGGATCCTTCCCACACCTCACTTAGAAAATCCATGTTTCAAATATCTCTACTGTCTATCAATAACCAACTGACCTTCCCATCCCTGAGCCTGCTCTGACCCCATCCAAGGGTCACCAGATAGCCAAGAATCCTCAGATCTCTACCTCACAAATCTTAGCCCTATTGGACCTTCTCATCAAATTTCCAGGTGCTAACATCTTGCCTTCCCCCAAACCAGCAGGGCATGCAGAGATCTAAGCAGCACAAAAGACAATTGGGAAGAAGGAAGGACAATGGGATCTGGTGGAAAGAACACTGATCCAGGAGAGAAGCAGGACACCCTTATCTCTCCCATCCTTGGAAAAAAAACCTTCCCTTGACCTATCATCCTATATCTTTTCCCTTTACAAACTACTATAAAATGTGCCATCTACCCTTGCCAACACTGCTTTCATTCCCCTCATTCACTTTGCAGTTTCCTGGCATCTGGCTTCTATAGGCACCACCCAACTGAAAATGTTCTCTCCAAGGCTACCATGGCTGTCTTTCCAGTGAAATCCAATGGCTTTTTCTCAGTCTTCATCCTTCTCGACCTCTTTAAAGCATCTGACGCTGTTGCCCACCTTCTCCTCCTGGGTACCTTCTGCTTCCTTAGGTTTTGTTGTTGTTGTTGTTGTTTTTGTGACAGTGATTCTCTTTCTACATGTCTCACCAATCCTCAGTCTTTTTTGCTGATTCCTATCCATGTCCTATTCCACTTAGGGTGTTCCCTAAGACACTGTCCTGGTCCCTCTTTGCTTCTCTCTCTGTGTTTGTCTCCTTGGCAATCTCACCAGCTCGAATGGGCTCAACTATCTCTGTGTAGATGATGATACATCCAGCTTCATTTGTCTCCTGAGCTCCACAGGCCTCTCAAAGGCAATGTGCCCAAAACAGAACTCACTATCTTTCCCCCTAAGCTCCCCCCTTCCTACTTTCCCCATTCTTCCATCACCCAAGTTTAAATTTTCCAAATAATTCTCAACTCTTCCCCATAATCCATTTGGTTGCCAAAATCTGTTCAATGCCTTGTTGTCAATATTTCTATCATCTGCACCATCTCCCATTCCCACAGCCAAATTCAGATCCTCATCCCAGCTTGTCCATGCTTCAGTAGCTTGTCAATTGATTAAGCCACCTTCAATCTCTCTTCTCTCTAATCCACCTTCCAGAGCCACGAAATCAATACTCCTAAATCGACAAGCTGACCATGTCACTCCTCTGCTCAAGAAACTTCTGGGACTCCCTATTGCCTCTAGAATAAAAAAAAAAGAAAAAAAAGAAACTCCTCTATTTCCCATTTAAAATTTGTCAAAATCTGGCTAGTGCCTATGTTCCCAGGCTGATTCCATTACACTCCACCTTATGACCTTAGGCACACTACACTTCTGCCAAACACCTCATTCTACCTCTAAGCCTTTGTCCTGGCTGTGCCCATGCCGAAATGCTCTCCCTTCTCAGCTACACTTCTCCAAACTCCCAACTTCCTTCAAGGCTCCACATCCTTCAAGAATAGCTCTCCCCTATACTAGTTATTAGTACCATTTCCCACAGACCATTTACATTTCTATATATCCTGTATTAACCTATCTGTGGCTATATTGTACACTACTCCTCCCCCTGCAATGAGTCCCTTGAGAGCAGGGACTGATTCCCTTTTGTCTTTGAATCCCCAGAACCTCCCCAAGCTCTTGACTCATGGTAGGATTTTAGTACTATCTTTGCAGTCTGTCTGTCAGGAAACCTGAATTATAATTATAATTCTAACTCCACTATGAACTTGCCGAATAATAACTTTAGCCAACTTCCTTCCCTTCTCTGGGCCTCAGTTTCCTCTTCTGTAAAATGAGGAAGTTGGACTCTATTATAGATCCTAGAGGCAGGGCTACAAAGGACCTCCAAGGGAGGCCATTTGGTCCAAGTCCTCACGTTTACCAATGAGGAAGCTGAATCCCAGCAAGGACTAGAGGACCAGGGGGGTCCATGCTGCTTGGGCCCTCCCCTTCCATTGCAGGCAAAGAGCAGGGACTTCGCTTTTCTCTCCAGTTCTCACCAGCCTGGGTGGTGACCAGAGATTAGCCCTGAGGTCAGAACAGCTTGGTCAGTCCTCCCCATGGATCAATCTTGTCAGCTCAATGAATTTATCAATCTTCCCCGCCCCCTTCCTAACCTTTGCTCCTCTATGGCTTTGCACAGTAAAGCTGGAAATGTCTTCTGCATCTGTTCCCTGACTTGCCTCCTCCCTGAGACCTCCTGTGAAAACACAAACCCCTTTCCTGTCTTCTTCCAGCTCCCAAAAGCTGGGCCTGGCCCTGGCTGGCATCAGGCTGGCCCAGTAAGCCTTCTCTCCCCACTTGCAGTAGTGATTGGGCATCTGGGGGTGGGCTGGGAAATAGGATGAGGGTGCCGTACAAGGGACACTGGCCAAAAAAGGGCCTTGGGCAGGGGGAGCATGGGCACCCAAGATGCCTTTGGAGGATCCTGTTACTAATTTTGAGAGACATTTGATAGCGCACTTTACCAGGAGGAGAGAGAGATACCAGTGGCAAGAGCTGAGAACATGGCTTGACCTGCTTGCTCTAAGTGGTACTGAAAAAGGCACCAGGCATCTCTCTATCTCCAATCTAAGTGGCAATAGGCACTTTCAACGTCTCTTCTTTGTTGACAGAGGCACTGAGGGTCCTCCCAGTCACTGACTGGGAGAATCAGTAACAGCTTCCCAGGCCTAGAGAGGGATCATAGGATCTGGCCCAGACCATGGAACTCACCAAGTTCAGCCCTCTTATTTTCCAGAGACAACTGAGGCCAAGGGATAGGAAGTTGTTTATCCAAAGTCATCTACAAGGTCTTATATTTAAGGTAGAAAGGGAGTTTAAAGGTCCAACCAAGGATGAAACTGAGTCTCAGAGAGAATAAGTGACTGGCATATTATACAGAAGATGGCCAAGTGTGGAAGGAACCCCAGATGACTTCCTTTTGCTTTTTTTTTTTGGAGGGGGGAAGGCAGGGCAATTGGGATTAAGTGACTTGACCAAAGTCACACAGCTAGTAAGTGTTAAGTGTCTGAGGCTGGATTTGAACTCAGGTCCTCCTGACTCCAGGACCAGTGCTCTATTCACTGTAGTGCCACCTAGCCTCCTCCTCTCCCCCAGATGATTTTAGTTTAATGAGCAAAGATCTGATGAAAGCTTGACTATTTTGGTTTTGCCTCATCATCCTAAAAAGTATTCCAGTCAAATATGTTGTCTATTCCTGGGGTTTCTCCATTCTTTGGGTTCAGCTACCTCCCCTTCTGCCCTCACATTCATGTGGGTTGTTGAGCCCATAATTTGGAAGGAGTCAGTAGAGACAGGCTCCTAGCATCAGATGGCCCTGCTATGGCCTTCAGTGTCCCAGCTCTCCTAGGCCCTTAGCCTACAGGGCTCCTGACAGCTGGATCAGGGCCCTCCAAGTAGAGTGAGATTAGGAATCAGAAAAACCCTACCTTAGATACTTACAAGAGGAAATTGTTTCATTTCTCCTCTGTGCTGCAGTTTCTTCCTTTGTAAAATGAAATAGTTGAACTCACTGACTTCTAAATCTATGACCTTGTGAGCTGGCCCTTTGGGGATCAGGTTGACGACTCCCCCCTCATCTACTTGGCCTCACACCAGCCAGCTTGCCATATGCACCTAGGGGGCCCAGCAGATAGAGCACTGAGCCTGGAATCAGGAAGACTAAAGTTCACTTCCTAACTGGGTGGCCTTGGGCAAGTCACCTCACCTCACTTTCCCCATCTGTAAAATAGGGATCACAACAGCACTTCCTTCTCAGAATTGTTGTTAGGATCAAATGAGATCCGATTTGTTTTGTTGTTGTTTTTTAGAGACTCCACAAAACTGTTTATAAGTTTTTCAGGGTATTCTACACATAAATAGTGGAAAGAGAGTAAACATAGAGATATATACATTCTCTAGGAAGCAATATAGATTCCTTAGCATTCGTAGGGGAAAAAGGGTACTTGTCATTACAAAAATCCTAAGTGGCAAAGATCCATATATGTATATTTATCATTATGTCTGTCTATGATCCATCCGTCTATCTAATGAAAAGGGTTATACAAACCAGAAATTATGAAAACCATGACAGCAGTCAAAGTTTTGTTGACACCAGTGCAGATGTTTTCAAATTTCTGTGACAAAATACTGAAAATCTAGAGAATGACTTTGAACTGAGAGGGACCAGTCTTCCAAACACAAGCCTATCCCTCCCTCCTAGCCATCACAGCCATGATGAGCCACCAGCAGCAGCTGGTGGTGCAATGCCCATATTCAAATCTAATCTCAGACACTTGCTAGCTGTGTCACTTAACCTCTTTGCTTCAGTTTCCTTGACTCTAAAATGGGGATAATAATAGCATAAGATCCTATTTGTAAAGAGCTTTGCAAATCTCAAAGCACTGCACACATTCTAGTTATTGTTGTTACTATATATGATTCTCAATGATGGGACTGGGAGTGTATGAAGCCCTGCCCTCCATCCTTGCTTGCCTACCTACATAAAGACTCAAGCAAGCAAAGATGGGGCCATGGAATGTTTACCTTGCTGCTTTCATCCTCCTAGGCTTGAAGAAAATTCCCAATAGGTCACCATCTAGATGGCAGAGTTGGGGGGGGATATGGGACTACATTCCCCAGAGGACTCAGTAGACCTTCGATGTCAGCAGAATGGCCATTCCTTTCAGTAGTGTAGATAGAAGCCATTCACTTCTCCAGGCACTCTTGGCCCCAAGTCCTCTGAAGAGGATCAGCCCCCCCCCCCAGTCCTCATCCTCTGAGTCAATTAGTATTCCAAGGGTCTGGCAGAGATGTCCACCTCCAGATTCTACTTCTGTGAAAAATCAAGAGTTTGCCCTACAGAGTGTCCCAAAAATCTTAGTGCAGTTGTAAACTAGGATACCCTGTATACTGCAGTTGATTTCTGCCTGTGACATTCTTTGGGTCACCCACAATTTTTCCTCTCTGAAGATTGTGGTGTTCCATTATTTGTCATTTATAGCTTCACTATAAGAATAGCGGTGTTTCAAACATGGAGGTGGTATGTGAAAGCAGTATATAATTTCCCCGATGTAATCTACCCCTCTCTCTTTCTCCTCTTCATCTCCAAGTCCAGCTTATTGTCAGCCTTCTCTGCCCCTCCCAGGTGGCTCCCTTGATGGACTCGCTTGATGGGCTGACCAACCAACTGGGCAATAGGGAGCATTCCTCAGACATTTGTTCCCCCTGTAGGTATTTTGAGGATAATCATTTTTAGAGCCATCATAGCTGTCACATCAGAGACTCTGCATCGTTCTCAGACTCACTTGAGAATGGGAGCCGATGGGGGAACCTGGCCATCTATAGGCAATCCCTCTTCCATCTGGACTCAGCCATCCATCCTCCTTGGCAGTGGCTAATACATTTGTCCAGCATCCATCTGTGGACTTGATGCCTCCCTTGATATTAATAGATAGAGGATCATTGAATAAGGTTTTCTCATTCTTGTAGTTCAGTGGTATTGACACCTAGAACGAGCCTCAGCCATAGTAAGAGAAGGAGATAGGCTTCGTGGCAAGATGAGAGAGGCATTGAAAACCATTCCTCTCAATAAAATAGAAGTTTTGCTTTGTTTTTAATGAAAAAAAAATGCACCATGTTTCTGCTCCAGTGCCTGGAGAAGAACTTTCTGGGGCTTAGGTTGCTGATTCCTGGTACACAGTAGATGTCTAATGCTCATTGATTGGTCCATTGATGAGAAACAAGCCTATTGTGAAGTCGAATGAGAATGACGGATTACCCCAGGTCTAGGAGCTTCGAGAAGGTAGAAGGTGAGAGAGAAGGAGGTCTGGAGCATGGGACTCCTCCCATTTTATAGAGGAGGATACTGAGGCTCAGACAGATTAAATGATTTGTCCAAGGTTATACAGGTGGGGGAACATATTTTCCCTTAAAAAGCTGGAAGAAGGTGCTTCTGAAGCCCCATTTTTCCTTCCCAGGCTGGCCCAGGCATTTCCTTCCCCACTCTACAGGAAGGGCAGGTCCAGGGGAATGTACTAGGGCACTAGCCTTCCCTGCCACACATAATGCTGCCTCTCTAGCTACTTTCCAAATAACGAGCTTGTTGCCACAGCTTGGACTGACTTGAGGCCACTCATTAGCTTTGCCCAGAGCTCAGACTCGGCAAGCTCCTGGAGGGGAAAAAAAACAGCTGGGTGGAAGGGGTGCGGCATGCTAATGGATTCTGGGTGCATTAAATCCTATCTTAAAGGCGTTTGAAGAAATGCTATGGTGAACCTTTTGTAGAATGAGGATCCAGCTGCTAATGCAGGGCTCCCCAATCTTCTCCTGATTTCCCGAAACATTTATGGGAGTGCAAAGTCCCTTACGGGAAGCAGGCTGCCAAATGTACTCTCCTCCCTGCTGGGAATCCCCATAAATGGCAGAAAAAGGGGGGCAGAAGCTAGGGGGCTAGCAGCCTCCACTGACTTCAAGATCAGCCCGATAAAGGGAAGGATCTCCAAACTTGGCATCAGGAGGCTGGCACCCAGCCCCATCTGATCCAGATGAGGAAATCCCAGGACCTTCTCTTCCAATCATTGGCTTAGAGAGCTGTCTGGAACACTGAGACATGAAGTGACTGGCCTAGGGTCTCACACCCAGGATGGACCAGAGATGAGACTTGAACCCAGGCCTTCCTGACTCTGAGCTTAGCTCTTTCTCCACCTTATCATGGCACCATAAAGCTCTCTGTGTGTGCACACATACAACATATGTATATGTGTATGTGCATATATGCGTGTGAATTATTAGTATTAGCGGGCCATTAGACACCAGTCAATGATATCTGCTCTACTGTATCTATTGGGGAAATCTGTATTTTCCTATGCCAGGCTGGCTTTTCCATCCAGCTTTAATGGACCTGATGGCCTTCCCTCGGACATGGACATGTTTACATGTGCAAGAAGGGGCAGGCAGCCCCAGCCAAAGTCAAATGACCTTGTGCTGTTGGCTAGGAGCCCCAAACTCTCTGGGAGCTGTTAACACTTCTGGGCTTCAGGAGAGGGCCATGGAGGCCAGCCCTCCAGGCCTTCATTTTCAGCTAGCACAGATCTCTCTGAGAGCCTGGAGCTTGCATGTACAGTGTGCTGGACAGCTGGAATGGCCCAGCTGGAGGAAGGTGTGGGAGGCTTTCCAGAGGTTTAGGGGGGAGGGGGTGGAGAATGGAGGGAAGGGAGATGATAGCAGGGGCAGGAAGACTGGCAAATGAAGTGAAAGCCACTGACCAGCCCTAGAAATGATCCATTCAGGTGGGACACATACTGAGAACCAGGTCACCAAAGCACAGAGTAATCTTATCATGGTGGTTAGCCCTGGGGTGATGTGAGTTCCTCCCTCTCCCACCTGGCTTCATTATTGTTCACGATCTCTCCCTAATCCCATTTGGGGTTTTCTTGGCAGAGATCCTAGAGTGGTTTGCCATTTCCTTCTCCAGCTCCTTTTATAGATAAAGAAACTGAGGCAAATAGGATGAAGTGACTTGCCCAGGGTCACACAACTAGAAAGTATCTGAGGCTATATTGGAACTCAGGTTCTCCTGATTCCAGCACCTATGCTCTGTACCCTGAGCTTAGGGCTAAAATTCCCAGAACGATAATCACTCCTTTGGGGCAAAAGAGGTCCCAGGTAAAAATGTAAAGGAGGGACAGAGACAGACAGAGACAGAGAAACAGAGAGACAGACAGACAGACAGACAGAGACAGAGAGAGACAGAGAGAGAGACAGAGAGAGACAGAGACATAGAAAGACACAGAATCAGACAGATGGAGAGACACAGAGACAGACACAGAGAGAGACTTCATTGACACTCTGTTAGCCACTAAATGCTGAACCCAGATTGACTTCTCACATAGTACATCTGTTACCCTTGGGTCCCTGAGAGGCTGTAACCCTGGAGAGGTCAGTTTTGATGGGAAGGTGAGAAAGTAAAGGAGAAGAAGGTCTTAAAAACAGATACTTCTTTCATTTTACTGAGGAGGAAATTGAGCCTCAGAGTTAAATGACTGTCCCAAGGTCACACAGCAAAGCCAAAATTAGAACCTAGGTCCTCTCTTTCCCACCTCAGCCACACCATTTAATTTCTCAACCCTCTAAGCAACAATCCCTGAATAGCAGCCTTATCCAAATTTGCACTGCATATTTCCAGTGGGTTCAAACCGATGGCCATATTTGATAGGATTATAACTTCAAATAGTGAAATTTTTTTTTTTGCTTTTTTTTTGGAGGGCAATTGGGGTTAAGTAACTTGCCCAAGGTTACACAGCTGCTAGGTTTTTGTTTGTGTGCGTTAAGTGTCTGAGGCCGGATCCGAACTCAAGTCCTTCTGACTCCAGGGCCGACGCTCTACTGACTGCGCCACCTAGCCGCCCCCAAATAGTGAAAATTTGAACCTATATGAACCCTCCTCAGGATTTTTTGTTGGCACTAATCTGGGACTTGACTTGACTGAAGAGAAGGGCTGACCTGAATGGGCAGAAGGAGTTCCCTATGCCAGTGAAATCCTGCTTTAATGAAGGATCAGTTAAGGGGTTTTTAGGGGCATGGAAGATCTAGGGGAGTCCCAGATTGGTGGGCCTCCATATCTGGACCCAGACCCTGGTGCCCCATGATTGGGTGCCCCAGTCCTGCAAAGCAGGGTTTCCCTTGATCACCCCCACTATGCGGATAACACAGACACTGTCTATGTCTCTCTTTGCTGCATGAGACAAGGAATTCAGTGGGTATATTTTTTCATGTTTCCAAATACATTACCCTTTGCTTCATACTCCTGGCATAGATGTGGCCTTTCAGGGCCATTTGTCCTAGTCCCTTCAGGACTTGGCATACTTTGTTTGGCTGCTCTTCTGGGGGATGAAGCAAATGCTCCCATGTGCCTCAGGCCATGTGGGCCTCATGGCGTCCAAACCTTTGGTCTGGGATATCTGCGCTCCCCCCCAACGTCCCCCAACACCCCCCATCCACCCATGTTGAACTGTCTCCCTGAGCTGAAGAAAGGACAAAGAAGGTAATCCTGGCGTTGACAGTCAGTTGGTGGGGGGGAGCGCAGAGGGGATATTTGTGGGGGAAACAGTCTGTTTTTGTTTAACCCTCAAGCCCCCACAGGAAGTAAAAACAAAAAGTAGACGGAGACAAATAGGAAATACAGCCCTCATCCCCCCCACCCCAGCTTGCCTTCAGGAAATGTAGCCAAGCCAGCAGAAATAACCAGGCCTCCTCCTTGGGAGAAGGAAAGAGTCGAGGGGCCGAGTGATGGAGCCGAGACAGAGGAGATGGGATCGGACTGGAATGGAGGACAGAGGGAAAGCTAACAGAGAATAAAGTCTGGAGCATGGGACACTGGGCCCATTTTAAAGGGGAGGGAATTGAGGCACAGAAAGGTTAAGTTCATGGGATCCTAGAGCTGAAATCAGTCAAGAAGCATTTATTGAATGCTTACTATGTGCTGGGCTGTGCTAAGTACTGGGGAAGGAAAGCAAAAGATAGACCCTGCAGTCCAGGAGCTTACAACGGAACAGGGGAGTCATTATGCCAACAACTATGTACAAACCAGATGTAGGCAGGATGGATTAGAGAGAAGCTCTGAGGAAAGCCACCTATGTGAGCCTGATCGATCAGGAAACACTTCTTGTAGAAGATGCGATTTTAGGTCAGGAGGGAGGGAGTTCCAGGCATAGGGGACCACCAATACAAATGCTCGGAAGTGGGGTGTTGTATTTGAGGTCAGCATCACTAGATGGAAGGCCAAGATGAGTAAGAAGATTGTGAAAAGAAAGAGGGGCCATGTTATGAAGAGCTCCAAACATAGGAATTTTTGTTTGATCCCAGAGGTAGGGAAGATTGACTGAATTTAGAGGGTGGGGCAGAGGAGGGTGATGTGGGCAGCCCTGGACTTTTTTAGTGGCTGAGTGGACGATGGATTGCCCCCCACAACAGCAGGCCATTACAATAGTCCAGATGTGAGGTGATGACCTGTACCAGAGCAGAGGGGCCACGTCAGAAAGAAGGAGGTGTATTCAAGATGTTCCAAAGGTAGAAATGACAGGCAATTGATTGGATGGGGTGGGTGAGGGAAGATGAGAAAATGAAGAGTCTAGATTGTGAGTCTGGTAACCTTTGACAGTGACGGGGCAATGTGGAGGAGAGGAGAGTTTGGGAGGAAAGACAATGAGATCAGTTTTGGACATGTTGAATTTTAAGATGCCTTCAGGAACATCTGGTTCAAGAGACAGCTGGAAATTCAAGACCCGTGGTGAGGAGAAAGGTTAGGGCTGGTTATGGAGATTTGAGAACCATTATCAATGGGGTGATCATTGAGTGACTATGAGAAATAATATTGAAGAAGAGGGGAAGCAGAGGGCTCAGGACAGTCCTGGAGGACAACTGCTCTCCATGAGCACTATCTGGATGGAGATTCAGCAAAGGAAGGGACTTCAGAGGCCACCCAGTCCAACCTCCTCATTTGACAGCTGAGAGAACTGAGGCCCCCTAGGTTCATCAGAGGCAGGATCTGAACCCAGGTCCTCAGACACCATAGTCAGTTGTCTTTGTGTACCATATACTATGTGGCAGAGCCAAGATTTGGGCACCACTTAAAATGCATGGGTTTGTTTGACTGGACTTGTTGAAGGAAACTTCCAGTGAGAAAACAGCTTCTGCTAATGCAGGTTGGCACCTCCTTTGCAATTTTTACTTTGAGAGAGTTGCCTAGGGCACTGAGAGGTTAGGTAACTTGTCTGGGGACCCACAGCAAACATGTCTTCTTGGCTTAGGTGCAGTCTCTCTCTCTGCTACTACTGCAGGGCGCCTTTCCTGTTGTAACAAGTGGGCAGATTTCTTCAGACAGGGCCAACTTGTCAAGCTGAGCTGTGAGGGCCACCTGTGCCCTCCCAGACCTCCCTTCAGGCTTGGGAGCCCTGTCTGGGCTTATTTCTGCTAAGCTGCTCTCATTTTTGTATCCTGGGCTAGAAGTTTCCTCCCGTTCCCTTTCCTTCCCTTGCCAACCCCAGCATCCCTATCCCTTGCCTCAGGCTAGGCTGTCTTTTCCTGACATCTCATTAACACTTTATTTTTTTCAATTAGCAGGTATTTCTTTTCTTTCCCTTCTACATCCCCATTGAGAAAAAAATACCCTTATTTCTTTAAAGAAACTCTTACATTGGCCATGTCCAAAGTTGTATGTCTCATTCTATACTCTCGTCAGGTTACAGAGGTCAGGAAGTTGGTGACGTCCATCATTGGTCCTCTGGTACTTCTCATTGTGGAATTCACACAGAGTAGGAAGCAGGGAGAAGCTGGGGAACTAAGGGGAGAATTTCTGCTCTTCCTAAATCCTTACCCCCTTCAGAGTTAGGGACTCCTTGCTTTGGGAAGTCTGGGCAGGGATTGGGGAGAAAACTCTCCAAAGCCACAGAGTTAGTATATGCCTCTGGGCTCCTGGCCTCATAGCGACCAAGGCTCTATAGAAGGGCCCACAATAGAAGGCAGGGCCCCAACCCTCTGCCTTTTGGCTACCTCTCTCCTGAACCTCTGGGGGCCAGTAGCCCCAAGTCTTACACATCTCTGAGAAAGGAACTTTGGCAACTGGGGAAGAAAATGCCCCGGACTAGAAGCTCTAGGGACAGCTTGGGGTAGCAGAAGGCATGGGGGGAAAGGTCCTGCCAACCAGTGTCTGTCTGCAATCATGCCTGACCTTAAGGGACTAGTGGAGAAAGGGGAAGGCTAGAGAAATGATTCCAAGGGCCTTGTTCTTTCAAGCTTCAAGCCTGAAGTTTAGTGGGGGCCCTGAGCTTCATACATCTTCTCCATGAGGGGAGGCAGTTCTGACAGTGATGTTGGCCAACAGCCACCAAGGTCATTCTTGAGATGGGGGCAAGTGGGGGCATCCCCCAGGAAGAAGTAACAAACACTGTATCCCCCCAGTTTACAGGGGTATGTGGGGCTGCCCTTAGGGAAGGACACAGGATCAGGGAGTCACTCTGTATTGGCTGAGTCTCATGCCCCAAACTTCACAGGTGGCACCCTGTACCTGCTTCCCTTTGCCTTGAGGAGATTGGAATAGATAGCTTCTCAGGTACATTCTGGCTTGAAATCTAGGAGGTTGTGGGTGATCTCACACCAGTCACTTTAGCTCCCTAGGCCTCAGTTTCCCCTACAGTAACAGAAGGGAATTAGGCTGCATAGTCTCTGAGGTTTTGCCGGCTCTAGGTCTAGGGGTCTATGTGGGATCTCACACCAGTCCCTTAAGCTCCCTAGACCTCAGTTTCCCCTAAATCACAGGAGGGGCTTGGACTCTAAAGCTTCTGAATACCTTGTCAGCTCTGGGTCTAGGATCATATGGGCCATCTTATACCAGTCCCTTCAACTCACTATCCTTCCATTTCCTTCTCAGTAACAGGAAGGAGATGGATTCCAAGGCCTTTAAGGGCTCTGCTTCCTCAACTTCTGGGTGCCTATGGGGGAATCTCATAGCAGTTGCTTTAGCTCCTTTGGTCTCAGTTTCCCCTCCATCCCCAGTAATAGAAGGGGGTTGAGTTCCACAGTCTCTGAGGGCCCAGGAGCCCTGTGTAACTTTGGGTAAGTCATTTCTCCTCTCCCAACAGCCAAGCCTCTCATTAGCTTATCCAAAGAGAGCAGGGCTGGTCCTGAGATAGATGGACAGTTTCCTCCCTGGGCTATAGTTGAAGTCCTTTCAGCATAGTGGGACCTGGAAGATTCTGGGCTCTTTTAGCCCAGTGACTGAGAGCCTTGGGGCACCTCGATGCTCTGACCAATGATGCCAAAGGCGAAAACGAGATAGGTCGAGGATATGTCCAGTCTGGTTTATGCCTGGTCTTGTTGCTTGCTTTGAGAAGGAGCAAGACTGATCCTCCCCCCCCACCCCCTGTTTCTAACCCAAATAAGGGTCGCAGGTGCCGAACAAGTGTCTGACATCTCTGAACAAAGGAAGAAAGATCGCCTTGTCAGAAGTGGGGCTTGTTTTGGGGTTCTGTCATCCCTCTCTTTGCCTGGCCCCCTGTGTCATTCTGAGATGGGCTGTGAGGACCACACATCATACACTGTACAGGCAGGCAGCTGAAAGGCCCCATTCATTGCCACTGCAATCATATGGTCTTCGTGCATACCCAAAATAAATTGCTAACTGCTCGGCAGAGAAAGCCCTTGTCAGGCTGGGTTTCTTTCTGCGCCCTCCCTGCCAGCACCAGCACTGCCTTCACATCTGCTCCTGGAGACCCTGCCTTTCACCGAATTGTGGGGAGGGTCAGCCACTTTCTCCACTTCTCCCCTTCTGGCTTGCTGGCCCTCAGTCCGAACCTTGGGGATTTTCCATGTGAGCAGAGCCGCTCTCCTAGTGGCCATTGGCCTTCCTGTGCAGAGATTTACACACTGGGGTGGAACCTGAAGGGAGCGAAGAGAAGAGGAGGCCAAAGTGGCCATGGCATTCCAGCCTCCTTATTCCCCCAGCCTCTTCAAAAGAAAAGACAAGTAAGTCAGCCTGTAAGAGGGAAGGGGTGCCTGTCAAGTCTGCCCTGTACCTCCTCTAACTTTGTTTTTCCCAGCTTTTAACTTGGGGCTCCCCTTGGACCTCCTGCTTCCCGTCCTCCATCTACCCTGTCCCAGGCCCCTGGACTTTGCTGGCAAAGAGACGGTGTCTTAAGGAAGCAGGGCCTATAAATAGCTTCACTCTCGATGGCCCATGGGGCTCCAAGGGAGACAAAGGGGGAAACAAGCGAAATGGTTCCTTTGCCACTTTGGGCCCCATGTTCTTCCCCCCACACCCACTGGCTGATGCTACCTGGTTCTTCTGCAAGAGTTTCCAACACCCTCGCCTCTACCCTTTTTTTCCATAACCTTGGCTCCAGAAGCTGCCAACATGGTCTCCCAGGGGCCTGAGGCGGCCAGCTTTCTTTTGCCCTCTTTTGCTGATTGGGGAAGGAGGCATTTGGTCCTATTTCCCAAGGGTATCGTTGATTGATTGTTAGTTCTCCTAAAGTTTGGGAGATGGGGCCTGTTCCTTCCAAGCATTTCAAGATCACAGGATCAAATGCTCTGGGTTCTAGAGCTGGAAGGAATCTCAGAAGCTAGCGAGTCCAACCCCTCATTTTGCAGATGGGGAAAATGAGGCCTGGGGAGGGGAAAGGACCTGTCCCAAATAACACATAGGATCATAAATTTTAAAGCTGGAAGGGGTTTCAGAGACCAGCTAATCCAACCCCCTCATCTTACTGTGTGATCCTATACAAGTCCCTTCCCCTCCATGGGCCTCAGTTTTCCCATTTATAAAATGAGGGGTTGGAGTAGCTAGCTTCTGAGAACCCTTTCCAGCCCTAGATTGAAGAGCCAGTAAAGCCCCAGGGAAGGTGTGATTTGTCCAAAGTCATGCACTGGATCACAGGGTCATCAATCTTCACATGGTGACTGGCTCATAAATGCTCTTCATTGGTTTTCCATTATTTTAGAGCTGGAAGGGACCTCAAAAGCCATCTAGTCCAACCTCTTCATTTTATAGATGGGGAAACTGAGGCCCAGGAATATGAAATGCCTTGCACATGGTCATATACAGGATCATAGGCTCCTAGATCTAGAACTGGAGAGGACCCCAGAGGTCTTCTAGTCCTCATTTTTCAGAGGGGGAGACCAAGACCCAAGAAGGGGAAAGGACTTGTCCCAAGTCACACGAAGGATCAGACCTAGAGCTGGAAGGGTCCTCAGAGGCCATCTAGTCCATTTCCCTCAGTTTACAAGTAAGGAAACTCCTCTCATAGGGATGTGCTCAGTCATGTCTTAGTGGCAAAGTCACATAGCATCCTGTGTGGCCCACTGAACTTATGGACTGATGGAGCCTATGGGCCACCCCCTATTGTGGCTCTAGCCCAGAGATCATCCCCCATCCTTAGTCTTAGGAGTGATAAATCTCCAATAAATGTGATTAGGAAATGCCAGACGGGCCTGAGCATGGGACACTGCTCCCATTTTATAGATGAGCAAACAGACACCGAAAAGTTGACGGATTGGTTCAAGATCACAAAGTCGAACCCCTTACAATCCCAAACCACTAGTTTCAAGAACTACAAAAACACAAGCTGGAGCCGATTACCTCTGTGAGCCTTTCCAGCTGCAAACCTCTGATGTTATTAGAATCTACGATTCTTTCAATGTTTCCATTTTCCATCTGCAACCGCTGCCTGACAAAGACCCAAGTATAGTGGGGCGTGAATGGCGTAGCACTTCACTTGGCAATTTTAGATTAGACAACACAAATTAAGTACTAGCAGACCTCTATTAACCTGACTGCCCCGGGGAACAGACTGTTCTGGGTAATGAAATTCTCTGATTAGCCTCCGGATAAGTATAAACTCCCCTTTGTCTCACTCCTGGTCGCTGGCAATCTTTTTCTAATGCCTGAGTCCATTTTCTTGTCTTAATAAGTGGAGTCCAGTCAGCATTAGCTGAATCTTTGCTGATTAAAGGGTTTTCAAGGTCTCAGAGTGAGAACTCTGGTCCCTCAGGCATCTACTCTCAGAGATCTGCAATACAGGAGAAGCAGGAGATTGGGTGGGGTGTGAACAAGGATCCAAGCATCCCTCGGCATTTGCTTGTCGCCTACTTCAGTCCCCAATACCAGATTGCTTCCTAGTCATTGCCCCTAGAATTTTCCTAAAAGCCATGTACCACATGCCAGTGAGATAGCTAAGGATGTCATAGGACTGGCCTCTAGTGAATGACGATATTGTTATTGCTGTTGTTATGGCTATGTCTTCATCAGGTGTGATACCTACCACAGTATTACAAATGACACACTGAGAAACCACCAATGCCTGACAGCCAATGATGGCACTGACTTTCAAGGACTGGCTGGGTGGGTACCTTCTAGAAATGATCTGATTGACTGGAGTGGCCTTCCCCAGCATCCCCCCCACCCCAGGGATGTGCTGGTAAATGTTGAACGACTGACACAACAGCATACTCAACATACTTTTCAGTTTCACCTGCATTATCAACATTTTCTCCATCACTTTCAAAACAAATAAGCAAGCCCTATTTCTGGCCTGTAAATGGTCACACTGAAAATTTGACAACTGGCTCTCCTGAGCCTGTTCTGGCTGGGTATCCCAGATGAATTCTTTTCTTCTCTCTGCCAAGATCAGCCATGATGTACTAGACAGAGAATTAGGAAGACCTGCAACCATGCCTCCTGTCTGCTTGGTACTGACTGTGTATCCTTGCATGAGCCACTTAACCTCTCAATGCTCTAGGCAAGTCTCTTAAGACTAAAAATGGCAGAGAGCTGATAATCTGCATTTGGTAAAGGAAGTTTTCTCATCCAGGAGTTCCCTATACTAATGAAATCTCAGTTCCAATTGCTATCCCTTTGCTCTGCCACCTTCATCCCGCCAATGCTTGGAGAACAATCTAGATGGCACTTGAAGATAATAGTTTAGCCCTAATCATAGGATCCTAGTTCCCATGAAGACTTGGGAACTCCTGCTCATCACCCTCATTTTACAGAGGAGGAAATTGAGGCCCAGAGAGGGGAAGGGACTGGCCCAAGGTCACATAGTAACAAGCAGTAGAGGTGAACTTTGAATCAAGAAGCAGTATTCTTTCCACTGTACCAGCTACCTCTGCCTTAGACATTTGCCATAGAAAGGTCATGAACATCTGGAAGACAAAGGGATCAAGTCAGCAGCTATTTAAGGTGCCTTCCAGATCTAAGGAAGGGACTCTTACTTCTGGAACATCCAATAGTAATAACTGTCCCATCTACAAGAAGCTTATGTACACATAGTCATTCCCTAACAACACTCCTCTAAGACAATCCAACCCAATTCACTACAACCAGCACGTGATACAGCCACCCTGTGGGGTGCCCGGCACCCATTCCAATGGGGATAATAAAGCAAGGGGGCTGTAAGGGAGAGATGACATCTGAGGCCCTTCCCAGCATCCTCGGATTCGATGCTGGCTCTCAAACACCCTTGAAGATAGACGTCCACCATCAATAGATTGTAAATGTTAGCAGAACTCCCCAGAAAGCCCAGCCCAAGCCCTCCACATGACGTTAGCCCTATCATACTCAATGATTCCCAGACTGGGTACCACACAGGAAAATGTAAGAACCAGTTTAACATAGATTCAGCTCAACAAACAAGTGCTGAATTCAAGGTTCTTCTGTATGCTGGACCTTGGGGACCCAAGGACAACATACAAACAGTCCTTGTCCTCTGGGGGAGGGGCGGGGGGAGACATGGAGACAAATCAAAAAAGACAAGATCACTTGGGGTGGGAGAAAGCCCACCCAGTAAGAAGGTGTGCTGGGCCGCCCCCCCGTCCCCCCCCCCCCGTTAGTCCTGATTCCAGGCTACCTCTCCAGCCTTCCTCCACATGACACAATTTCTGCCCTCAGCTTACAGATCCCATCTTCAAAAACCTGTCTGCAAACCTTAGAAGCTACCACTTCAACTCCTTTGCTTTACAGAAAAGGAAACTGAGGCCCAGGGTGCTTAAGTTTTCATAGGCAGGAAAGAGCAAAGTCAGGAACTGAGACTAGGTTCTCTGAGTCTCTTTTCATTCAACTGGGAAACTGAGGATCTGAGAGAAGGGGGAAGGCACATCCCCAGCTAGTCAGTCAATAAGCATTTAAGCAATAAGCATATTAAGCTCAGCCATTCAGTTGTGTCCATGATCTCGTGGACCATACCGTGGGGTTTTCTCTGCAGAGATACTGGAGAGGTTTGTCGTTTCCTTCTCCAACTCATTTTACAGGGGAGGAAACTGAGGCAAACAGGGTGAAGTGACTTGCTAGTAAGGGTGAAGCTGGATTTGAACTCAGATCTTCCTGACTTCAGTGCCTTCACTGTATCCACTGAGTCAGTCACCTAGCTTCCTCCTAAGCATTTCTTTTTTTTTTAATATTTTGCTTTTTAGAGGGGGGAGGGCAAGGCAATTGGGTTAAGTGACTTGCCCAAGGCCACATGGCTAGTAAGTGTTAAGTGTCTGAAGCTGTATTTGAACTTAGGACCAGGGCCAGTGCTCTACTCTCTGCACCACTTAGCTGCTCTCTCCTAAGCATTTCTTTTTTTTTTCTTTTTGGAGGGCAATTGGGGTTAAATGACTTGCCCAAGATCACACAGCAAGGTTTTTTTTGTGTTAAGTGTCTGAGGCTGTATTTGAACTCAGGACTCCAGGGCAGTGCTCTACTGGCTGCCCCCCCCCCCCCCAACCATTTCTTAAGCAGCTACTATGTGCCAAGTACCATGCCAAGCCCTGGAGATACAAAAGAAAGGCAAGGCTTAGTCTCTACTCTCAGAAAGCTCACAGATAGGAAGCGCCAGAGATAGAACTCCAAGCCAGGTCTCTTGACTGAGTCCTGGGTCCTCACTGCATTGCCTGCTCTCAGTCCTTCCTGCCCACCTGATCCCTTGTATCCAGGGCCATATTTTCCTCTCCTCCTGACCACTACTTTGTCCCATCCAGCTGTGCACCCCCCCGGCCCCCCCCCCCCCGCAATGTGCATCATTCCACATGCATCCCCTTCATTGGCCTGGTCGCCATCATCTCTGGCCTCTGCTGGTGAGTCTAACACAGAATGGCCTGGGGGTGAGAGAACCTGCATGCAGCCTGGAGGCCATACAGGGCCCTCTAGGGCCTCAGGTGCAGCCCTTTGGCCGGATCCAAACTTCACCCAACAAATCCCCCCCAGCCCCAGCCTAGCCCCTGTTGTCTTCCCTTCCCGAGTCCCATAGCAAGAGGGGCCTTTGCTCCAGATCTATCTTCCAATCTTTTTTTTTTTTAAGCAATTGGGGTTAAGTAACTTGCTCAAGGTTACATGGCTAGTCATTATTTATGTGTGGGTGCTCATTTTCTGAGGCCAGATTCGATCTTGGGTCATCCCAACTCCGAGGCCGGCGCTCTTACTGCACCACCTAGCTTTCCAATCTTTTTTAGCCAATGTAATTTCAGGTAGTGCTTTATCGTTTGTGATGCGTTATTTACTGCATGCCTCTTTGAAAGGGCTTGGAACCTGAGATTGACTAGCATGTCCCTGGCCATAAGAACATATATTTAGAGCTGACAGGGCCCTCCTGTTACTAAGGAGGAAACTGAGGCCTGGAGAGCTGAAGGGACCAGCGTGAGATCACCCACAGGGTCCTAGTCCTAGAGCTGACAAGGTGTAGCAGCAAGCACCCCAACATCCCTAGGGTGGCTGCCAACACAGGTTCTTAGATCTGCTTTTCTAAAGGAAAGCAACTCAAAATGGGTTAACAAGCTTACTTTAATCAAACAAACATATATCATTTACCTCGTTCAGGGGAAAAAGGTCAGCACCCTGAACTTCAAAGTACACAGACAGAAGTTTCAAAACAGAGAAACAGACAGATCAAGCAGACAGGCTTCCAAACTGTCCCAACATTATATCAATACCAAATCACAGTTACCAGAGAGGGAAGCATCAACTTCTGGGTTTTCAAAGCCGGGGGGAGGGCGGGGGGGCTCTCAATGGCTGCCCAGAGTCTCATCTGGTCAAATCACACAACACTTCTCTAAGTGAGCCCCAAAGCAAAGCCTCCCATCAGGGTTTTTATATAGCCTTCTCCCGGCTCAGAGAATGTAACAACCTTCTTGACCCACTGCCCAATCACAAAGTATCAAGGTGTGGGCTTTCTTGAAAAACAAGCCTCCCACCACAGACTCCAGGTGCACTTAACCTAGGGGCAGGGAAGATCTTTAAATTTGCATTTCAATTACACAAGGCCTTCACCGAGGTCTTAGAATCCAATCCCCTCCTGCGACTTTAGGGGAAACTGAGGCCTAGGTAGCTTTAGTGACTGGTAAGAGATCACCCATGGGCTCCAAGCTTTATAGCTGGCAGGGCCCGCCAAGGCCATGGAGTCCAACCCCCTCCTGTTACTGAGGAGGGTAGGTTTAGTTAACTGGTGTGAGGTCACCCTTAGGATCTGATATTCATAGCTGGCAGGGCCCCCAGAGACTACTTGGTCTTGGTCTGCTCTCATTTCACAGAGAGGGAAACTGAGACCCAGGGAGGAGAAATGATTTGCCCAAGATCACCCAGGAGTGACAGAGGTTAGATTTGAATGCAGGTCCTCTGACTACAAAAGTCAGCATGCTTTCTACCACCCCACCCTGGGAATACATCCCAGGCCTCCTCATTCTGAGCCCAGTGTTCTAGGCAAACAAGTGTCTGAGCTGCATTTTCAGCTTTGACGAAATGACAGGCCTTCAGCTTGAGCTCAGTTGGAGCCATGCCCAGGATGTCTGTGCCAGGCACCTGGTCAGGAGAAATAGCAATCACCTTTGCTGCTGATAAGAGGTCGTAGTACTTTTCCAGTTGCACAGTTTCATAGATTTCACAAGATTTCGAGCTGGCAAGGACCAGAGAACGGGTCTGGTCCACCCCTTTCATTTTACAGAAAAAGAAACTTCAGTTCAGAGAGGGGAATGGCCTGCCCAAGGTCACACTCAACTGTGACAAAAATGTGTTAAGCACCTTCTACCGGCGGGACAGCTCAGTTTGGTCCTGGGTCTAAGTAGACCAAAAGCCCTGCCCTCAAGGCTCTTTCATTCTGCTGCAGGATGCACCAAAGACACCTACAGCTTGGTAAGGGAAGTCAGCAAAGGAATCCCAGATAAGGTAGTGGCTTATCTCAGTCTTGAAAAAAGCTAAGGAGCCTCAGAGTTGTGCCCAGCTAGTGAAAGAGGCTGGATCCTAGATTTCTAGGAGAGAGGCTTTAAAGGCCCAATTCTCTCATTTCACAGAGGGGAAGACTGAAACCCAGGGAGGTGAGTGACTTATCCAAGGTCACACAGGTAGTCTGTGTCAGAGGTAGGATTTGAACTCAAGCCTTTCAACTCCAAAAGCCAGTGATTTTTCAAATGTTGTACCATGTTGTACTAGGCCCTTGCTGTCTCCGTTAGACCACTGCCTTGGTCCCCAGCCTGTTGAGCACCAATTCACCGCAATGGATGCTGACCTACCCCAGAGCCCTCTCCATCCAGACCCACCCAAGCTGGAGTAGTATAGTGGGGCCAGCCTGTCCTCATGCTGCTGTCCCTCCTGCCTGAATGTTCCACTGAGAGCCACTAGGTGGCCTTGCCAGCGAGCAGGATCTTGAGGGCAAGGCTCTTAGAGTAACTTGAGGACCCAGAGAGTCAAAATAGCTTTCAGTGGAAAAAAATCTCTGTAGCTGTTATGGAGCAACAGGCTCCTTGTGTTCCCTGCGGTTAGGAATCTCCCAAACTTGTTGTTTTTTCCTGAAGGAACCTCCAGAGATGTGATGCACTGGGCCCCGTGTGGGCTCTCCCCAGCCAGCAGCAAACAGACTGCCTTTTGACTTGGCCTGCTGTTTACTGTTAGAAAGAAACAAGGGGAGATACTGTTTTCGAAGGGACCCAGACAGGTCTGGGCAGGGTTGAGTTTGCTCCTTCTGCACACTGGAAACCCCAGGCAGCAGAGATAGCTAAGGTGAAGAGGGCGCCCGCCTTGCACTTAAGAGAACTGGGTTTGAATTCTGCTTCTGCCCAGCACTCATCCATGAACCAGACCTGGCCATTGAGTCTCAGAGCCTTGTTTTTCTCTTCTGTAAAATGCGGATGAGCCATCAGCCAATCAATTAACAGGCATTTATTAAACACCTACTAGATGCCAAGTATCATGCTAATATGAAGACAGAAGCAAATCAGCCCCATGTACATAATGGCAGTGTTGATGACGGGGACTATAGCTAATATTTCTGTAGCTTTTACTATGAGCCAGGCACTGTGCTAAATGCTATACAACTCTTATGTCATTTGAGTCTCCCACCAATCCCAACAGAGAGGTGCTATTTTCTATTATTTCTATATTCCTATTTTATAGATGAGGAAACTGAGGCAGGCAGTGGTTAAGTGCCTTGCCCAGGGTCACACAGCTAGTGTCTGAGACTTCAGTCTTCCTGATTCCAGGCCCAGTACTCTAGTCACTTGTTGCAGCAAGCACCCCAACATCCCCAGGGTGGATGCCAACACAGGTTCTTAGATCTGCTTTTCTTTTTTTTTTTTTTGGAGGGCAATTGGGGTTAAGTAACTTGCCCAAGGTCACATGGCTAGGTTTCTGTTTGTGTGGTTTAAGTGTCTGAGGCCAGATCCGAATTCAGGTCCTTCTGACTCCAGGGCCGGCCCTCTACTCACTGCGCCACCTAGCTGCCCCCAAGATCTGCTTTTCTAAAGGGAAGCAACTCAAAATGGGTTAACAATCTTGCTTTAATCAATCAAACATATCAGTTACCTAGTTCAGAGGGAAAAGGTCAGCACCCAGAAGTTCAGAATATACAGACAAAAACATTTCAAGCACACAGGCCTCCAACTGCCCAACCATTACATCCATACCAAATCACAGTTACCAGAGAGGGAAGCATCAACATCTGGGTTTTTCAAAGCCAGGGAGCTCTTAATGGCTGCCCAGAGTCTTATTTAGTCAAATCACACAAAACTTCTCAAAGTGAACCCTAAAACAAAGTGTCACATCAAGGATTATATAGCTTTCTCCTGGGTCAGAGAATGTAACAACCCTCTTGACCCACTGCCCAATCACAAAGCACCAAGGTGTGGGGCTTCCTGAAAAACAAGTCTCCCACCACAGCCTCCAGGTACACTTAACTTAGGGGCAGGGAAGATCTTAAAAATTTACATTCCTATAACATCACTGCAGACAGAAGCTGTACAGAAATAAGGCAAAATGAATACCAGGGCATTTGGGGGGTAGGCTGTGTGCTGCACCCATCAGGGGCTTCCAACATGGGCTACATATGCTCCTAGCAGGTCCGAGAAGCTTGGCAAAGCATTTAAGGGAATGTGTAGTAAACAATTATATTATCCTAGTAAAAATTAATGTGCTCTGTTCTATGCAGATACATGGTAAACTCCTAAATTTCGTTCCTTTTGAAATGACTAGAGAGCACAGGAGGATTTACTGAGAGGGGTATGGGGGACAGAAAAAGATTGGCATCTCCTGGTGTAGGGATAGAGAGCTGCCCTTGGAGTTAAGGAGGCTTGGGTTTAGGGGGCAGCTAGGTGGTGCAGTAAATAGAGTACTGGCCCTGGAGTCAGGAGGACCTGAGTTCAAATCCAGTCTCAGACACTTAACACAAAAAACTAGCTGTGTGACCTTGGCCAAGTCACTTAACCCTAATTGCCCTACCTTCCCTCCCCCCCCCAAAAAAGGCTTGGGTTTCAATCCTGCCCCTGCTATATACTGGCTGTGTAACCTTGGACCAGTCCTTTCCCCTCCCTGGGCCTCAGTTTCCTCCTCTGTAAAATGAGGGGGTTGGACTCCATGGCCTCTGAGGGCCCTGCCAGCTCTACAGCCAGGCTCCTATGTGTGCCCTTTGGGCCAGTAGGCAGAGAAGTGAGGGAGCTAGGTGGGTAAGGAAAACATCTGCCTTGGGGAAGGGGCAGTAGAAGAGGGCAATGTGAGGCCATGAAAAGATCAGTGTGGGTCATAGCACATTGGCTCCCAATCCTAGAGCTGGAAGCAGCCTTGGAGGCCAGAGTCTGACCCCCCCCCCTCACTTTATTCAGAAAACATTGGATTTGTCCTCAGAGGGTCCAACATAGCTCTAGATCCTAGCTGAGCTCTGAGGTGCTGGAGGATAGTGAATACTGCTTGGGGACCCAGATTTGGGTTCAAATCCCCCCTCCAACTATGAAATCTTAGAAGAGAGGCTGTCCAGTACTAAATCCCCTCACTTTACAATGAGGGCCCAGTATAGGAGGTCAGGTGGCTTCCTCATACTGATGGGAGGGGAGGCCCTCCTGGCTTTCTGGGCCTCAGTTTCTTCCTGGATCAGAAGCAGTGGTTGTTCAGAGGTTTTTTGTTTGTTTGTTTTGGAGGGGGAAGGTAGGGCAATTGGGGTTAAGTGACTTGCCTAAGGTCACATGGCTAGTTTTTTGTGTGTTAAGTGTCTGAGGCTGGGTTTGAACTCATATCCCCCTGACTCCAGAGCTGGTGCTCTATTCACTGAGCCACCTAGCTGCCCGTGTTCAGAGGTTCTTAACCTGATGTCCATGAACGTTCGTTTTTAATACTGATCACTGTGTTTTAATATAACTGGCTCCCTTTTTTATGCGTTTATTCATTCTCATTCTGAAAGGGGGCCTTGGGGCGGTTAGGTGGTACAGTGAATAGAGTACTGGCCCTGGAGTTAGGAGGACCTGAGTTCAAATCCAGCCTCAGACACTTAACACTTACAGGCTGTGTGACCTTGGGCAAGTCATTTAACCCCAATTGCTCTGCCTTCCTCCTCCATAAAAGGGGGGCCCTTGGGCTTCCCCAGGCTGCCAAGGAGAGAGGGACAGGACAGCAAAAAGTTTGGAACTTTGGAGTTCCTTATATTTAGAAAGAGGGCACCTTCTAGCCTATAACAGGTTTTAAGGGTATGGAAGAGTCATCTGTACTGGGGTTGGCACTTGGATAGGTAGGAAATAAATGATGTTGCGTGATTAAACAACCAGAGAAAATGGCTAGTTAATCTTAAATCTCTTCCCCGCATACTTGGCCCTAAGTGTAACTCATTCTGGCTGTAACGCTTTCATGCAATTTTTACTGAAACTCAGTCATTTTACAGATAAGGAAACTAAGGTCGGAGAGCTAAAGGCCAGAATTCCACAGAACGGGTCTCCCCTCCTTTTACAGAAGATGATGAGGTGACTTGGTCCCAAGGTCACACAGAGAAACTGATCCTCATTTTAGGAGGGTCTCCAGTCAAGGTCAAATGCACTGTCCACTTGGCCGAAGTCTCCCTGGGCGCAGGAGGCAGAGGAGGGATTCGAGTCCTCCCGTCAAGCGTCCCGGGCTGGCACTTAGCCGATTGCACCATCTCCTCCAGAGCTCGGCGAGGCTTTCCCGCCCAGGGGGTAGAAGCATGCCTGGGAACGCAAACTACCCCTGTCAGACTAAGGCTGGGGAGCGGGGTGTGGCTTCGCGCTCCGAAGCCGGGCTCAGGCTTATTTGCATGCTGCCCGACGCTGCGTGACGTCACGGGCTCGCCCTCTATAAAAGGCGGCCCGCGCTGCGCCCTCGCCGAATCTGGGCAGGGTAGATTGCAGGGTGTGGTGTTGTGTGGCCAGGCGAGACGTCCTGTCCTGTCCGAGCAATCTCTGTGTGGCCCGAGGTGCCCTAGCTGCCGCCGTCGCTGCCACCCCCGACCGAACCGCACACACCTCCGCTCCCCCGCCGCCGCCGCCGCCCTCGAGTCCCAGGAAGCAGAGGCCGAAGCGCTTGAACCATGAGCTCCGAGATGTACCAGTCCCCGATGGAGGTGGCTGTCTACCAGCTGCATAACTTCTCCATCTCCTTCTTCTCGTCCCTCCTGGGGGGGGATGTGGTGTCTGTCAAGCTAGACAACAGGTAACCAGCCCGCCCGCAGCTTGCCCGCCGGCCCGCGGGGCTATGGCGCGGCCGTGTGGAGCCACTGGGGCAGGGGCAGGGGCAGAGTCTAGGGCACTCGGCCCGGCCTGGGCTGGAGGGCGGCTTCCAGGACCGAGCTCGGCCGCCTGGGGGCGCTGATTCCGGGGACCCAGGTGAGGGGCGGGGAACGCCCTGAGGGGTTCCAGTGTGGGGCGGCTTTTGTGACGGCGCCTTTCACTTTGTGTCTCCTCAGTGCCTCCGGAGCTACCGTTGTGGCCATCGACAACAAGATCGAGCAGGCCATGGTGAGTCCCGGGTGCGCCCCGCCATGCATCCCCCTCCCCACCCTCTCCCCAGCGCTTCCCCCGCCCTCGAGGCCGCACCACCCCTCCCCCAGTTCTGCTTAGATCCCTGAGGTAGGGCCGTGTCTCTGAGACAGCTCGTTGGGACGGAGTCCAAAAGTAGGAGAGGGGCCCCCCGGGGTGTTCACCATAGCTACCTGCCCAGGACATGGCGGGGCAGGGTAGGGTCCGCCTTGGCGCTGCCATCTGGGTGCGCTTCCCCCGTACACAAGGATGGCTTGCCTTTGTCTGAAGCCTGCATTAACAAAGTGTGGAGCCCCTACTGCAGTCCCTCTGCAGAGAACCTGGAGCCTAGGGCAGAAAGCAAAGCAGCCCTTCTCTCCTGGACTGAGTGCTTCTCCAGAGCGGGCTTGGGGCTACTAGGCACACAGTAGGTGTTTGGTGGTCCCCCGTGATTAAGGGGAGGGATCCCCCCAGATACTCGGCTACTCCCTGCACTCGGCAGCCGAGTGAGTGCATTCAGATGCCACGGGTCCTGGGGCCAGCCTCTTGTCACAATGGATGCAGGAGTCCTGGCCAGGAGATGAGGTCGGACTGCAGTACAGCTGCATATTTAATGCTCCGGCTGACAGAAATGTAGGTAGGGATCAAAATAGCCAGGCCATTATTGAAACATACCAGCAGAGTCAGGGAGGAACCCAAGCTATGCCCTCATCTAGCATGGCCATATGGACACATCATCTCCCGCCCCCCCATAGAGTGTAACCTTCTGGAGGACAGGGACTGCTTCATTTTTTTCTCAATATCTCCAGTCCCTAGCACTCCTGGTAGGCTCAAAGACTGCAGTACAAAGGATACCCTGACATCCAGGTGAACCAAAAGCAACCCTGTCACCTCAGCCCTGCATCCTGGCAGCCCTCCCTCATTAGAAGCCTTGCAAGATGTGGGGGGCCAGGTTGGATACAGAAAGTCTTCCTTCTGTATCTTCTTGCCAGTGTCTGGATGTCCCTCCACCCCCACCCCACCCCCAAACTGTCAAGAGAGACAGCAGAGAAGTAAGTAAGCCTCCAGGCCAGAGTGCCCAGGCCAGCCGTATGGCTTAGTAATGAAGCTGGGTTGGGCTTTTGTTTTTCTCCACATAGGATCTAGTGAAGAATCACCTGATGTATGCAGTTCGTGAAGAGGTAGAAATCCTGAAAGAGCAGATCAAGGAGTTGGTGGAGAAGAACTCCCAGCTGGAGCGAGAGAACAGCCTTCTGAAAACCCTCGCCAGCCCCGAACAATTGGAGAAATTTGAGTCTCAATTGAGCCCTAACGAGCAGACCATTCCAGCTGCCACCAATTCACCCGAGCAGGATGCAGGCTCTGCCGTGTAAGTGGCTCTGTCCTGGGGGTGGGCAGAGCCACGGAACTTTTTTCTACCTAGCTCCTTAAGAATAAGATTTTTTTTTCATCCCCAAGTATCATCTCACATGGAGAATTACCCAGCTTGCATCAGCTGGTGCTGAGATGTTCAAAGGGCAGACCTTCGTGGGCCCTCCCTAAGTGTTTGACCTCTGAAGAAAGAGCTCTTTTTGGAAGTTGAGTTACACAAGGAGATGATACCCCAGCTCACACCCACTGGCCCCAGGACAACCAAGGCATGCACCTTGGCCATTCCTGAAAACAGAACCGGGCTGTATGCATTGTTGTCGTTGTGGTTCTTTTGTTTGTTTGTTTTTAACACAACCTGTTTTTAAATGGAAACCAGCAACAGTCAAGAGAGGGTCAGGCTTCAGCTGAATGGCCCCAAGCGGTTTTCTTAGCGAGTTCTGCTTTTTTCTCTGTGGTAGCTCTGTGGCAGCAGACAGGGCCCACTGTTTGACACCCATTCTAATATCTTCAAGAGTGGGTCTTTACTTGTTGAAATGTAGACTGAAATTTCAATAAACTTTTCTAAATAAAAAATTAGAGTTCTTTTAATTTGGAAAAAGCAGAGGGTTATGGGACCAGGGGAAGGGAGTGGGGGGGGATGGGAATGGGTCCATGGGGTGTCCAGTATTGGGATCTTCCTGGCTTGGGTGGCTTTTCATACCCTGCTTCAAAGGTGGAGGATTGGGGGAGGGAGGACAGAGAGGGAGGAAAGTCCCTCACTGAAATGGGAAATTTTTGAACTCGCTTCTACCTGGGCCCCCCAAGCTACCCTGCACAGCTTTCTAAAGGCCTCATGGGGTAGTAGTTAGGGGAACAGATCCTTGCAAAGCCTGCCTGATACGGTATTAAATGTCTTCAAATTTAGCTAATGCCTTAATATCCAGTCCACAACATGTTCCTTCACCTTTTCAAAGAAATTTAGGGGATTCTGGCTAGGGGTGGGAGAATCTCTCACTTGGATGTTCCTGACTCAAATCTCAATGCTGAATGTCCTTGGAGCAGCCCAAATTCAAGATACCCAAGCTGACCCCTCTACTTCCCTGAATCCCAAACCTCTAGGTGACCCTGAAGCCACTCCTTCCCTGCCCCCCACCTCCCCCAATAATCACTTGGCCCAGATACTTCATTTTCCTTTTAATCTTTATTCCAGACACCAGCTCATTCATTCAGGCTCTATTCCAGTCCTCGAAGCCACATAGGGCCTTCTAGGTCCTTGGGTGCAGCCTTTTGACTGAGTCCAAGTTTTAAATAACATCCTTTTATTAAAGGATTTGTTCTGTGGAGTCTGGGTTCAGTCCAAGGGCCCACCCTCGAAGACCTAGAGGGGATTTGTTCTGTGAAGTTTGGATTCAGTCCAAGGGCTGCCCTTGAGGACCTAGAGGACCACATGTGGCCTTGAGCCCACAGGTTTTCCATTTCTGCTATTCAATCCATTACCACATTCCCACTGTTCACATTCTTCCTGTTCCTAATCTCAGACGGAAACATTTTCCAACCCCAAGACTGTTGTGTTTGCTACATAGTTCTCTAGGTCAAATACAAACCTACCCTAGCATTCAAAGTAGCAAGCATTTGTAGCAAAGCTCTATCTCTGCCATATAAACCACCCCGCCCCTTTCCAGTAGAACTGAGTATTCATAAGCAAGGTGTCAAGAGAGGTGACTGGAAATGTGGGGAAACTGCTGAATTGGGAATGTCTGGCTTGGAGTCCCAACTCCACTACTGTTTAGATATATGACCTTGGGCAGGTCTCCTGATCTTTCTGAATTTCAGGTTTTTCAGTTGTGAAAGGAAAAACTGAGAGGGCTCCACTGTCAGATGAATTTGAGGGTCCTTTCCAACTCAAAAGCTCTGGCCCTATGATCTCATATTTCATCTGCTTTCTACACCCTGTTTTCAGTGTAAGAACCAATGACAAATTCAGAAGAACAAAACAAAGCCCTTAGCCCTGGGACATCTTTGGTCAGTAAGTTTTCCTGTATGGGAAGTGGAATCGAATTTGTCCCATTGTGAAGCCTGGGCTAAGTTAGAGAACACAACTTAGTTTCTTAGGCAACCCCGGTTAAACAGACAAACACGGCAGTCCTTGTGGTTATAGCGGTTAGTCGACCCGATAAGAGGAACTGTTTGTGTAGATTTGTTTAGTCACATATATGAGTTCACAGGAGACCTATGAAGGGAGGGGGGGCATGAGAAGACATGGAAAAGCCTGGAATAGGTCTTTCGGGGGGCCCAAACAACAAAAACAACACCATACATGTTCCTGGGATTTGGTTTTTTGAAGCTCTTTCACTTCATTCAGTAAAGATTTCTCTAGCACCTACTATGTGAAGACTCTGGAGTCTCCACAGACACACACACTGAAGTCTCTGCCTTCTGGAAGCTTAATTCAGAATCAAGGGGAACTGGAGGGGTCCCTGAGATAATTTTATTTGATCCTAACACTAGATTTAGGAGATAAAGAGGACAGATTATCATTCCCCATTTGACAAATGATGAAACAGTCCCAGAAAACTCTTTAACCATAACTCCCAGACATCCCAGTTCTACTACTTACTAAACTAGCTGTATGACCTTAGGTAAGTCCCTTCCCCTCCCTGAGCCTCAGTTTCCTCTTCTGTAAAATGAGACAGTGGGACTAGATGGCATTGGAGGTTCCCTCCAGCTCCAGATCTAGAACCCTTTAACTGGCAGAAGAGTCCTTGGGTAAGTTCAGAAGACAGACCAGAGGTGGGCAGGTAAAGAGGCGGGGCCCCTAAAAGGTAGGTTGTACATAACAGAGCCACCCCAGGAAAGTCTCATGATGAGGACCTTGAGAGGGGTAAACAGGACACTTCATCTGGAAGAACTCTGAAGTTGCCCTGAAATGCTACTGAAGCCTGGAGCCCTTGCTTGACAGTTAGTACCTCTACTATTCAGGAGTAATTACAGAAGCCCTTTGAAATCCCACCCCTCCCCCAAATGAAACCCAAACCACCATCTGCCCCATGCTCCAGAAGATTTAGAAAGGGCTTCTGGTCAATCTTTCCAGTACTGAGTGAGTCATAACATCATCAACGTAGTCCTGGAAGGGACCTTGGAAGCCAGCTAGTCCAAGTCTCTCATTTTACAGAGAGGGAAACTGAGTCCCAGGGAGGTAAGTGACTTGACCAAGATCATCCAGGAAAATCTGACAGTTTCACAACTCCCCAGTTCTTCCAAATGTGGCCAGAAGTGTTCAGGGAATACCAGGTGATCACCCTAGCTACGACAGAGGAGATTTGATGAGGAATAATGAACACTGATCTTGGAGTGGTTGGTAGGGAGACAGAGAAGGGACAGAGCAGTAGATGAATGACCTGGAAAGTCAGGTCAAAGAGGTCAGGTCTTGATCTAATGGATACCAAAATATTCTTGAATCAACATTAAGATCTTTTGTTTTGGTTTGGTTTTTTTGGAGGGGGAAGATAGGGCAATTGGGGTTGAGTTGCCCAAGGTCACATGGCTAGTTTGTGTGTTAAGTGTCTAAGGCTGCATTTAAACTCAGGTCCTCCTAACTCTAGGGCCAGAGCTCTATTCACTGCCACCTCACCACCCCAACAACATTAAGATCTTGAACAGAAAATCAGCATGATACACAAGGTATTTGTGAAAGATCCTTTTGTGATAGGATTTTAGAGGGCCTGGCCATCCCGATCACCCTTCTGCACACATTCTCTGGTTTGCCAGCTTCCTCCCTACAATGGAGTACCCAGAGGCAGCTGTGGTATAAGACCACTGAATTTAGAGTCCAAAGACCTACATTAAACCCCTTCTCCATCACATCTTAATTGTGTGACTTTGGTTAAATAGTTTCATCTCAGTTTCCTTCTCTATAAAATGAAAATAGTGATTTGGGTAATTTTTAAGGTTTCTGCCAATTGTCTAACTGACTGTAATATTCCAAATGTGATCTGACCCTGCCCCTGGTTCAGTCCTCCTTCTAGATACTCAATTAATATAGTCTAAAGTCCCAACAGCCTTTTTAGCTGCTACATTATAATGTTGCATTGTCATCACACTTTCATGATGTCTTTAAAACCCCCAGACATTTCTCATGTGAAGTTATCTGGTCATACCTTCCCTGTCTTAGTCTTGGGCAATTGATCTTTTGAACTGAAGTGCATGATTTTACATTTATATATTATCTTCTTAGTGTAGACCTGGTCAACATATATTAATTATTCTAGGCAACAACATTCAGCAACAATATTCTACAACAACAGAAATCAAATGATCTGTGTCCTCCAGGAATGTTTAACTTGGGGAGGGGAAGGAAGGGAAGGATACATCATAAACAGATTTATAAACATAAAATATATACAAAGTGTTTTCAAGAGGAAGAGAATGTTATCAATTGGGAAAATAAGGAAAGGCTTCATTTAAGAGGTGGCCCCTGAACTGGGTTTTGAAGGAAGTTCAGATCTCAATTTTGTCAGTCATACCACCTCGGTGACATTCCCAAATCGAATGAAACAAAGTCTAGCTTTCCAAACTTAATTCACCTTATCTAAACTTGTATACTCTCCCTTCCAGCTTTTCCACAATCTGCTCTCCCATAGCTCCTCCCTATCGATGCTTGGAATCCCCAGCTCCCTTCAACTAAGCTCAATTGCCTCTCCTCCAGGAGGCCTTTCTTGAGGTTTCCTCCCCCTATTTCTCCACCCCCAGGACTCTTGATCCCCCACCTTGAACGTCCTTCATATATTTTTCATAGACTCAAAGAACCATAGATTTATTTTTAATTACATTTTATTTCTTTCAATTAACCAAATCCACCTTTTCTCCCTCCCACCTCTGCCCCCAATTGAAAAATAAAGAAAAACAAAGCCCTTAAAACAAATGTGTATATTCCAGCAAAACAAATTTCCACATTAACCATGTCCAAAAAAAATACAGGTCTCATTGTTCTCTGAGTACTGATTATTTAATTTTTTTTTTTGTCTTTTTGGAGGGGGGAAGGCAGGGCAATTTGGGTTTAGTGACTTACCCAGGTCATACAGCTCGTAAGTGTTAAGTGTCTGAGGTGGGATTCGAACTCAGGTTCTCCTGACTCCAGGGCTGGCACTCTATTCACTGTGCTACCTAACTGCCCCTGATTATTTCATTTTTAAAAAATTAAATGAATGTTGATCAGAACAAGGCCAAGTAGAAAGCCACTCCATAAGAGATCTGTAATTAAATTCAAACTTTATTATCTACTTCTGGGGATTATACAAAGTCTAAACTGTGCCTGCCCTCATGGAGCTTACATTCTTTTTTTTTTTTTTTAAAGCAATTGGGGTTAAGTAACTTGCTCAAGGTTACACGGCTAGTCATTATTTATGCGTGGGTGCTCATTTTCTGAGGCCGGATCTGATCTCAGGTCATCCAAACTCCGAGGCCGGCGCTCTTACTCACTGCGCCACCTAGCCGCCCCTTTAGGGCAATTGGGGTTAAGTAACTTGCCCAAGGTTACACGGCTAGGTTTTTGTTTGTTCGGATTAAGTGTCTGAGGCCGGCTCCGAACTCAGGTCCTTCTGATTCCAGGGCCGGCGCTCTATTCACTGCCCCACCTAGCCGCCCCTGATTATTTCATTTTTAAAAAATTAAATGAATGTTGATCAGAACAAGGCCAAGTAGAAAGCCACTCCATAAGAGATCTGTAATTAAATTCAAACTTTATTATCTACTTCTGGGGATTATACAAAGTCTAAACTGTGCCTGCCCTCATGGAGCTTACATTCTTAGAAGGGGATTGTTAACACACAGACAGATAAAATCAAAACACACAATATTCATGGAATCTCCAAGATGGAAAACCCAGGAGAGGCTATCTAACCCAACCACTTGAACCTCCCCTAAGTGATCACCCAGCCTTTGCTTAAAAGACATTGGGTGAAGAGAGCCCCACTATCTCCAGAGGCAGCCTGCCCTGCCTTAGCACAGCTCTAATTGGTAGGAAATGTTTACAGATAGCCAGTCTAAATCAGCTTCTTTGTCACTCTATCTAGCACCCCTGTTCTGTGCTAGGGAGAGAGGCAGAACAAATCGACTCTGTCCTCTGTGATGAGTAGTTTAGAGGTATATGTGAAGGCCAGGGGAAACATGAAAGGTTTGTTGGAGTAGGTAGTGCTTCTTTTGGGGTTTAAAGAATGAGTAAGGGGGTGGCTAGGTGGCACAGTGAGTAAGAGCGCCTGCCTCGGAGTTGGGATGACCCAAGATCGGATCCGGCCTCAGAAAATGAGCACACACACACAAATAATGACTGGCCGTGTAACCTTGAGCAAGTTACTTAACCCCAATTGCTTCAAGCAATCAATCAATAAAAAATTAAAAAAAAGAATGAGTAAGGATTTAACCATTAGAGAAAATGAAAGGTTAGTACTCTAGAAAAGGAAATAGATTAAAGGCAGGATTCTGGGGGCAGGACTTTCCATTTTGGCTAAAGCAGAAACTGGAGTGTGTAAAGGGGGGTAATATAATTTAATATAATAATAAGGGGGCAACTAGGTGGCTTGGTGGATAGGGTACGGGGCCTGAAGTCAGGAAGACTCAGCTTCCTGAATTCAAATCTGACTAGTTGTGTGAGCCTGGGCAAGTCACTTCACCCTCTTTGCCTCAGTTTCCCCATCTGTAAAAAGAGCTCAAAAAGGAAATGGCAAACCATTCCAGTATCTTGGCCAAGAAAACCCCAAATGGGGTCACCAAGAGCTGAACATGACTGAAAAACAACTCAACAGAAACAATATGGAAATAAGATTGAAAAGGTAAGGAAATGCTGCATCCTGTAAGGCCCTGAAGGCCAAACAGGAGTTGTAATTTTACTCAGCAAGCACTAGGGAACTACTGAAGATTATTGGAGCAGAGTGACATGGTTAGATCTCTGCATTAGGAAGAATATTCTGTTAATGGATGTGAAAGACCAGTTGGAAGAGGAAAGAGGCTGGAGCTGGAAAGACCAGTTAGAGGACTTTGGCGATACCTTCTATGTAAGGAATACCAAGGATCTACAACAGGGTGCTAGCAGTGGGCCTGGAGAATAGGGTGAAAATGTAGGAGGTGTAGTCTAGGAGACTCATTTACTGATTGGATAAAAAAGTAAAGAAAAAGGAAAAGCAAAGTTTACCCTAGACTCCAAGCTAAGCAAAGCTTTAAGGCAGGATTTGACCTCTCTCCAGGTTGACATCATTAAGCTCCAGTTCTCTAACTCCATCATCAGCTAGCCCCTATTGAAGGGTCCTCCCACCCTACCCAATCCCACCCCACCTTGACCAAAAGGACATTATTGTCAGGCACCTCATTGAATCCTAATCCTGATAACTCTGTGCAACTATTGATAGGGACTTGTAAGTATGAGGGGTGCTGGAGATACAAGAATAAAATTTAAAAGAGTCTATTCCCCCACCCTGACACCCACCCTAGGAATCCAGACTCTCCAGTTTTTTTCGGAGTGCCCCTGATCAATTAACTTTGAGATTTCTGGGATTAAAAAAACACTTCCCATGAAGGACAAATGTGTCCCAGCCTCTTGCTAAGTAACCATGACCTTGACCTCCTCTGATTAGGCCCTAGTGACTGACGATGCCTCAGACATGACTGAGAATTGACAGTCCGAAGGTCAGACTCTTCTTGGATTATTGGTCTTTTCCAAGTAGGCTAGAAGAGTGGGCTATATACTCCTTTTAGGGAAGCAGATTTTAGACAAGGCACTCCACCTCTCTAGGCTTCAGTTTCCCCATCTGTAAAATGAGGAAGCTGGACTAGCTGGCCTCTTCTTCAGTCCCATTCAGCCTAGATCTAGGATCCAATATGTGTGACCTTGGAGGAGTCATTTCGTGTGCCTGTTTCCTCATTTATAAGATAAGAGAGCTGTACTAGAGTGCCTTCTAGTTCTATGATAACTTTTTTCCCCATACTCTCTCTAACCTGGATTTCTAGTGTGAAGTATGGAGGGTGAGAGGTTTTCTCCCGGTCCCCGCCCCTAGCTGGGCTGTATAAGGTGTTCAGGAGGACTAGCGCCTCTGATGTGAGAACTGCCCATCTACCTTTGGCTTCCATCTGCTACCCAACTCTCACCCTAAGCTACAAGAAGCTGTAGCAGAAGCCACATCTCAGTGCAGACAGGATAAACCAGGTTGAGTCAGAGATTTGGGGGTGTCTACCCCAAGCATGTGAAGACTTCCCTAGCACAATGGGCAGATGGGAACAATTTATTCCAATGGCCGTGAAGGTGGTATGGCAAATGCTTAGAGCTTGGTGAAACATGGAAGACACCAAGGTCTAATGCTGCATCCTGGGTCATTGCCAGTTGTCCCAACTTTGGTCTTGCCATTGGATTTCAATGACTCTGGAAGAAAGAGTGAGGTTGATGACTTGTCCCATATAAATCTAATTCACCTGCAAGCCAAGACTCATCAGAGATGTTGCTGGTCCTCTTCCAAATGGAGGAACAACAACAGCCCCCCTTCTCCCTCCCACTCCCAACCAGGAGCAGGATATGGTGACTTAGTGGGGAACTAGAGAGTAGAATTGCTGGACCCCCCCACACACACTCCTTGGATTCCTCCTTTCATCTTTTCTTTTCCTTTTTTTCTGAGCATATATATGTCAGAGACTAGAATTTCTGAGAACAGTCCTTTGCAAATTCCTAAGCAATTGAAAGTTTCTGAGTTATATCTGAAAGAACAGGCTCCTTTACCAATGAGAGCCCTCCAGGTGAAGGACTAAAGCCATGTAAGGGGAGAAGATGAGGTAGAAGAGGGTGGCAACCTGCCCTGGTAAAGGGAGCTTCCTCACTTGGGAGTGCCCTATATCAGTGAAATCACAGGTTCAGGGTTCAGGTCCAATTGGTTCAGCCATTCCCTAACTGATGGGCATCATCTTTATTTCTAGTTTTTGCTACCACAAAAAGTCCTACAATCAATATTTTGTTATAGACAGGACCTTTCATTCATTCTTTCTATCTCAGGGTATGGGCTCACTTGGACTCTCTTTAAACAGAAAACTTTACAGAGTTATAGGATTTAGAACTGGTATATATCATCTAACCTTTAACCTTGCTTAGCCTCAGTTTTCTTATCTGTAAAATGGAGATCTTGATAACACCTACCTCCTGGGGCTGTCATGAGAATCAAAGAAGACAATATTTGTATAGCACTTTGCAAACCTTATCACACTATTGTATAAGCGCTATTATTATTAAAATGCTATGTAAGTGCTAGCTATTATTGGAAGTTATTATTAAATCATTATATAAATGTTAGCTATTATTAATATCATTATTAATAGTAGTAATAATAACGAGCCATTATTGCTATCATTAATAACATTATTAATAACAATGGTAATGATGACTAGCATTTCTCTAATATAGTAATAATAGCTAGTATTTTAATAATAATAACTTCTAATCTCTAATTTGGGAATAGAAGAAAGACAGTAGTTAGAAGGAGCCTACCACCCTTATCTGACACTTGCCTTAATAGTGATATTATTATCCTTAACAATAGTATTATTGTTACATTATTATGATAGTAGTAGTATTTTTGTTATAATTGTTTTTTGGAGGGGGGAAGGCTAGGCAGTTGGGGTTAAGTGACTTGTCCAAGGTCACACAGCTAGTTAAATGTCAAGTGCCTGCGGTAGGATTTGAACTGAGGTCTTTCTGACTCCAGGACTGGAGCTCTATTCACTGTGCCACCTAACTGCCACTATTGTTATCATTATTAAAGTGTCATATAAATGCTAGCTATTATCAGTATTTATCAATAACATTAATTATGGTTAGCACTACACAAATCTTATAATAATAGTTATTCTTCGTGTTAAGGCATCAGGGAAGGACAATTGGATCCTGCCCAACCACCATCTTTCTCCCAATTCCAAATTAAGAGATTCCCAGGACCAGGGCTAGTGCTTTAGTTAAGGGATTTTTTTTAGTTTATTTTCATTTTTTAGTAATTTACCAGGGATAGGCTAGTTCCTTTCAAATACTGCTTGGAAAGCCCAGAATTTTTCCTTATGACCCCATTTTTTGCTGTGGGTATTTAAGCCTCACCCCCTTAAATAGTGCCCCTCTACCTAAGATACCAACATTTGAAGGTTGAATTCAAGTTGACAGACATATCCCACGTTCCAACTATGAAACAGGTCCTGGACTGGGAGCTACAAAAGATCAACCCCACCCCTCCACCCCAACCCCCGAGCCCTGAGATGAGCTGATGGGGAACAAGCATCCAGAGAAAGTCCTTCCCCCCGCCATCCACCCCCACAGAGTCAGACCTACTGGTAGGAGGAACTTTGGAAAAGTTTCGCTACTGACCCCTCCACTTGTCCTCTCATCAATTCAGCTAAGATTAGCTGGGCCAATAGCCCTTGAAACTCCGCCCCCAAAATGCTGAACATTCTGTTTTTGCCCTTAGGAAAAAACAGTAAATAAATGCTTTTGTTTCCCCTTTTCCTCCCCCACGGGTAAGCCAGCTGAATTGGGGCCTTTAGCTAACTTTGTGGTTTTGATGGGCTGAACACCAAGCTTCGAATTTTTGTTGGAGACGTACATTGGGGACTCAGCCAATGTTCTCCTGAGCGACATGCAGGGGAAGCCGCTGCCTTTTAAAGCCCTAGACGGCAGGGTTGTTTATCCACAAGCTTCTGGCCAAAGCATCCTACTTATTTGGGGTTCCCCTGCTGGAAGGATCAGTAGAAATGCTATGTGACAAACATCACCTGATGTTCCATTATATGCAAGTCAGCGTGGGTCAGTGAATGGTGCTGGACTTGCAGTAAGGAAATCCTGGATTCCAATCCTGCCTTTAGAACTGGTATATATCATCTAACCCTTAACCTTGCTTAGCCTCAGTTTTCTCATCTGTAAAATGGAGATCTTGATAACACCTACCTCCTGGGGCTGTCATGAGAATCAAATGAGATCACATTTGTATAGCACTTTGCAAACCCTATAACACTATCGTATAAGCGCAATTATTATTAAAATCCTATGTAAGGGGGAATGGTGGGCAAGGTAATTGAGGTTAAGGGACTTGCAGTGTGATCCTGGACCAGTCCCTGATCCTGGACCAGTCAGATCCTGGACCATCTACTTCAGGCAACTTCCTAGGGCTGAAGTATGATAGTCACAGATAATTGTCTGCTGTCTGCACTGGTGGAGGGGCTTCCCACACCGGGATCCATGAGGGTGCTGAGGAATACAAGAACACAACCCAAAACAGTCCCCGTTTTTACACAAACAAGTAAATGCAAGCCAGTTTGAGGGAGAGACAGCTACCAGATCAGAAAAGGAGGATTGCAGCTTTGGGGTTGAATGAGACTTTAGCGGTCAGTTAGCCCACGTCCCTCCCCACTATTTTGCAGACTAGGAAGCTGAGGCCCAGAGAAGTTAAACAGTTTGGACAAGTTCACACAAGTAGTAAGAGCCAACCTGGAACCCCAGGCCCCCAACTGCATGCCAATTCAGCACTCTCTCATCTCATTCTTTGGTTAAACAGAGGGCACAGGGGCACTGTCGGCACACCAGGTTGTGGGTTTTCATGGAGCCAATTAATTGCAAGGGCTATCCTCCCCCCCAATCCACTAATTCTTTGGCTCATTATACCCCCACCCAAAACATATTCTGGGAAAATCTCTGGATATAGCTCATGCCTAAAGTCTTCACAGATGTGAGTAAAAGGATACAATAGGTACATTAAATTTAAGATCACCTTTGCCACACCCCACAAGAAATGCACAAAGGACTCACAATTACCCATAAATAGTAGGAACCATTTTCTTCTCTTGAGAATCAGTTTGATGTCTTGGATAAAGCACTGAACTTGGAATGAGAAAGAGCTAAGTTCGAGTCCCACCTTAGCCACTTACCAAAGCTGTGTGACCCTGGGTAAGTTACTACTCCTCCAGTCTCAGTTGGAGGTTCTCAGATGAGGGAGAGGGCTAGACTAGATGGCCTCTGAAGGCCTTTACAGCTATAGTTCTAAGATCCTACACAAGACCTTGGGCAAGTTTCTTCACTGGCAAGAGCCTCAGTTTCCTTCTCTGTGAAATGAGAAGATTGGATTAGATGGTCTCTTTAGCTCTAATTGGAAGATGCCTGATCTTCTCTGTTTGGTGATTCGCACTTTCCCCCAGGGCTCAAAGTCCTCATTCTCATCAACATTACTAGTGGTTTAGATTGCTCTCAGAAGGGAAATACATTAGGGGTTGCTAGACAGAAGACACCTGGACATTCCATCAAATGGCTGCCATCTTTATAACTCAGGGCAATGGGAAAGAGTAAATCTGGGGACCTTTCTCCCCCAAGGGCCCCTCCAACTTTGGGGGCTATAGTAAGGGATCTTTTCTCCTGCTGCTTAGGAAATTGTCTTTCAACAAAACGCCATCTCTCTAAACTCTTGAACTTGGGGTTACTTGTGAGGCAACCTTTGGGGCAGGTACTATATAGGAAAACCCTTCTCTTGCTAGAAGGCTAGATACCGGTCTTGTGCTACCCAGGAAATCCTTTCCACAGCTGCCATGTGGTTGAGAGTGTATTCAATACTCCCCCACCAACCCAGCTGCTGTTGTCTCTTTGATTCCATCTCTTGGATGCCATTTCTGGGGCACTTGGCCACATGGCTGTCTGCTCTATAGTCAGTCAGTCAGTCAATAAACATGTATTAAGTGCCTACTATGTGCCAGGCCCCATGCTAAGGGCAGAGGATGCAGAGAAAAGACACTCCATGCCCACACAGAGGTGCCATGTTATTCAAAGACAGCCTGTGCCTCTCGTGTGCCAAGGCAAGCCCCAAGTGCCTCCCTGAATGCCCAAATCCCATAGCTCTGCAGAAAGGTATAAGAGGATGGAGGGGGAGGTTGTGGGCTCCCTTTAAAAGGCCAACATGGAGTGGTTCCTCCCACAAGTTCTGTTCCCCAGAAGGAGAACCCAAGTAAATCATCTTTGTGGCATCCCCAGTCCTCTCAAGGATGTGCCAGTGGCCATGTTCTCACCTTCCCCTGTAGATCCTCTCAAAAGTCACAAAGACTAATCAAATTGCCCAAGCCTCCTCCCCTAACCTACTCCTACACACACACACACACACACACACACACACACACACACTCCACAGCACAGGTGGCTACTTACAAAAGACTTGTCATGACTATCAAAGGATATTTTAAATATTCATTCACTCCACAAACATTTATTAAGCACCTATGTTCCAGAGCAGCTAAGTGGTTCAGTGGATAGTGTGCTAGGCCTGGAGTCAGGAAGACTCATCTTCATGAATTCAAATCCAGCCTTCAAATCTAGCTGTGTGACCCCAGGCAAGGCATGTCACCCTTTCTGCCTCAGTTTCCTCATATGTAAAATGAGCTGGAGAAGGAAAGGGCAAACCATTCCAGTTTCTTGGCCAAGAAAACCCCAGCAACATATTCCAGGCACCCTATTAAGTACTTTGGGGAGGATATAATAAGTAATAAGCAATATTGATGGTTCTATCTTGCTCAGCTAATCGTAATGTTGTGGCTGAAGAATGAAGAATGGCTTAATGGGGATGGCAGCCCTTGAATAAATTTACTTCATTATACTCTACAAAGGATGCAGGGGATTGTGCTGGAGGAGGTATGGAAGTTCATGAGCACTATGTGACATCTGAAGGCAGAAAGATTAGCTACCAACCTTGGATAAGTGGGAAGGCATCTCACAGAGGTAGTAGTGGATCTGGGTTTTAAAGGAGAGGTAAGAATTCAACAAAGATAACAAGGGAGGACATTTCGGGCATAGGATTAACCAGTGGTTGAGTATCAGCAGGTTTGTAGACTTTCCCACTGACAGAGGACCCAATCCTCAAAAGCTTAATTAGATGCCAGCAGAGAGAAGACCTCTGGACCTTCAAAGGAGGGGAAAGTGGGTGTAAAATTGGTATCAAGGAGAGGTTCCAAAGCACAACCAGCCAACCCCAGGCTCAAATATCCCTGACACAGAGCTTAAATGAATTATAGTGGAAAGCCCAAACTCGTGTTTTCTCTCCCTTTAATTTAAGCATTTAATAAACTGATTGCATCTCTCCCTCAGAAATGGGGAAGGTTAATGATTTCCTTGGGACGGAAAGTTCCAAGCAACTCCCAACAGCTTTGTGGAGATTTTCAAAAGGATTTTTTAAAGACAAAGCCTGTGAAACTTTTTATATTGGATTGTAAACTTCTTTTTACTAGACCTTCCTACCCTCATTAACTCATCCAGTATCAGCCAGACAGTCCGACTGCAAGGTTTGTGCCCAAGTTGAAAGTATGTATGAAGTATATGTCTTGGCCTTTGACTTCACCTCTCCTTTGTGGTGCCTAGCCTCAGTTTCCCTCTGGGAACTCAGAGCCTCTACCCAGGCTTGGCCTGTCGCACTGTGTTGGTGCTCTGGACTTGTCCAGAGCCTCGCCCCCAGAAGCAAATCTTCCTGTTCCCAGATCAGGCCTGCTGGCTCTTGGCTGATTGCCAGGGTGGAAAACAATTGTAGAATCAAATTCACACCAGAGTGTTAGTGACTAACAATAGCTTATGTGTTTGTGTTCCACTGGAGGCCAAAGGCACAAAAAGTGACGAGCCTAAGCGTGAGAGATCTGGGCAAAGGGGGAAGGTGGAGGCCTCTTCTCACCCCTCAAATCCCAGCCCCGAGGTGGTGGCTTACGTGGGAAGCTAGCCGGCCAGCACCTCAAGTCTGCGGCTTCCTTCCTTTCCCAGCTTTCCGGGGCTGGAGAGGGGAAATCATTCCGACAGCTAGCCTTGGGGAATTCAATTCAGCAAAAATATTTGTTGAATCGAATGCGGAAAGCTCTGATGGGACTTCTTAGAAGACAGAATGTCAGAGCTGGTCAGGCCCTCAGGGTCCAGAGGGTCTAACCACCCGCCCCCCGTTAATGGATGTGGGGGAGGGCGGAGAGGGACCTTGCCCAAGGAAGCTAGTGACCCGGGCACGACTGGAGAGTCTCCTGCCTCCCGGCTGGGCTGGCCTGTCTCCCACTACACCGTTTACCCTAGGCCTGGGCAGAAGTGGGGCTCCCCCTGGCAGGGCCACAGATAGTCTTTAATTCTGGGCAGCTCTACTTTCCTTTGCAGCCCCATCAGAAAAGGGGGCAGTCAATCAGGATCACCCCCAGTCCCGAGTTCGGTCAGGAGCTCAGACACTTCGTCTGAACTTGACCGTGAGCCTCAGGCCGGCAGCACTAGCTCCTGGGGCATTCCCGAGCGCCGAGCTGAAGGCACGCCCCGGCACGGTTTGCCGCGCTCGGATTGGCAGGCCCCGAGACGGCAGCCAATGGCGTTCAGGCGAGAGCTCCCCGCCCCCGCCCCCGAGGCCTCACGTGGCCTCGCATGCTGAGGGAGCGCTGGGGCTGCGGCAGCTCTGGGCTCTTTGCCCGGCCCTGCGGCCCGGCAGGAGCGCTGGGGCGGCCTGGCAGGAAAGGAGCTGCGGCCAAGGGGCGCGGAGCTAGCTGCCGGCTGAGCCGGGGCCGGAGGAGCAGGCCGCCCCGCCCCACCGCACCACACCCGGCCCGGCGTTATGTAACGGACTGGGATGCGCCCCCGCCGGCCCCCTTCCCCCTCCCGCCCAGCCTCCCGGGTCTCCCTCCTCCTCCCGCCTCCCTGGGCGGGACCTTCAGGCCGCTCCCCCTCCTTGCGGCTGCTTCCACCACCTCCTGCCTTCTCCACTGAGCTAGATCTAAGCCAGCTCTCCTTTCTTGGAGGAAGAAACTGAGGCCCAGGGAGGGGGAGGGTCTGCCATAGGGTCTCAGACCTAGAAGGGCTCTAGTCGAAAGGACACTTTTGTGTCATTGGATCCCTTTGGCAGTCAGTCTGATGACAGTCCATGATCCCTTTCTCAGAATAATGTTTTTTAAATACATAAAAATATATGGGATTACAAAGGAAACTTACATTGGAATACAGTTGTCAAAATATTTTAAGAACGAGTTCCCAGACCTCAGGTTAAGAACCCCTGATGTAGTCCAACCAGCCTATTTTACAGCCGAGAAAGAAACTCAGGCCCAGAGAGATGTGCCCAAAGGCACATACAGGATCCCAGGGTCAGTGGGGAGAACTGGAAGGAAACTCAAAGGCCGTCTAGTGAAAGCCCCTCATTTTTACAGAAAGGGAAACTAAGGCAAAGATGAAATGACTTGGCCAAAGTCATATAGGTTGTAAACATCAGAAGCAAGATTGGAACCCAGGACCTCTAATTCAAAATCCAGCTGATAGAGAGAGCTCCAGACCCGGAGGAAAGGTGTTTTAACATCTAGTTGATTAGGTAAGATTAATCAATCCATAAACATTTAAGTGCCTGTTAGGTGCTAGGCTTTGGGATGCCAAAGACCAAACAACAAAACAAACCAGTAACTTCCCTCAATCAGTGAAGAAGTGTTTATTAAGAGGCATCTGTAGCACCCCACAGAGAGTTTGCCTTGGAGGAAGACCATTCAAGACACATACTGGAACCCTGGGCAAATCAAACTTTGTGCACTAGTCTAAGATTTCAACTCACTAAGATTTCAGAAAAGGTGCCAACCTGCTTTGGCAAAAGGAGTGTCCTCACTGGAGGACATTGGAGAGTTCCTTGACATGAAATCACAGACTCAATCTCTAGCCCTGTCCTTATTAAATACCCATACTGTGCTAGACTCTGGAAATTCCAAAACAAGAAACAGAAAATTTCCACTCTCAGGGAGCACATGTATATACATAGAAGTATTTAAAAGAGAAATACATAAATGCAGAATATTTGCAAGCCTTCAAGCTGGGAGGATCAGGGAAGCCCCATGTAAGAGGTATCCCTTGAGCTGAGTTTTGAAGGAATCAAGAATTCTAAGAAGTGGAGGTGAAGAGGAAGGGAATTTTAATCCTGAGAGATAGATAGTTCAAAAGCACTGAGATGGGCCATGTGGTGTTGCTGTTGTTTGTTCTTCATTCTTGAAGAGGACCCTGACACCAGGGAGGTGAAGCCATGACTTGCAAGTGAACTAGATTTAAGTGAGGGAGGGCTATGCAGTCACCAGCCTCACTCTTGCCTCCAGAGCCATCTGGGTCCAGTGGTAAGGCATACGTCAGGATGACTGGAGATGGCCCTGATGCAGTGGGAGAGAGACTGTCTTTTTTAAACTAAGGTCTTTAACAGGTCTCAGTTTGTCTGAAGCAACACCCATTCAGTGATTTAAGGCTAAGAAATGAGGCAGAGAATGGCCTCTTTTAGCTAGTCCAAAAAAAAAAAGTAATCTGGCAGGGGAAAACCTTCAGGGATTCAGAAACAATTGCTATTTATGTTCACTCTGAGACAATCAGGACAGCCTGTGCAAAGGGACATGTGTTGTTGTTGTTGTTGCTGTTGTTGTTGCTGTTATTGTTATTGTTGTAGGAACAGCTAGAAGGCTGGTTTGGTTAGACCATAGAGTGAATAAAGGGTAGTAATATAAAAATAAAACTGAAATGGTAGATTGGTGCCAAATGGTGAAGGACTTTAAATACCAAACAAAAGAGTTTATATTGGGGGGCGGCTAGGTGGCACAGTGAGTAGAGTGTCGGCCCTGGAGTCAGAAGGTCCTGAGTTCAGATCCAGCCTCAGACACTTAACACACACACAAATAAAAACCTAGCTGTGTAGCCTTGGGCAAGTTACTTAACCCCAATTGCCCTCCAAAAAAAAAAACAAAAAAGAGTTTATATTGGATCCTAGAAGTAAATAGAGAGCCAGTAGTAGAGTGACTGGGTCAGGCCTGTGCCAGGACATTATATTCTTGGGTGGGAGGGGCTGGGAACGAAAGGGAATGGTATTTTTATAGCACCTACTATGTGGTAGGCACTGTGCTGTTATTTGATCCTCACACAAACCCTGTGAGGTAGGTGTTATTATTCTCCATTTTACAACTGAGAAAACTTAACAGACAGAAGTTAAGTGATTTACCCAGGGTCATACATATCTGAGGCTAGATTTGAACTGAGGCCTTCCTGATGCCAAGTCTAGAGCTATCCACCCTTATTACCTAGCATATACATTAGCATAGGATTGTTGTTGTGGTTCTTGAGTAGTTTCGGTCAGGTCTCTGTGAACCCATTTGGGATTTTCTTAGCAAAGATACTAGAGCAGTTTGCCATTTCCTTCTACAGCTCATTCTACACATGAGAAACAGACAAATAGGGTGAAGAGACTTTCCCAGGGTCACACAGCTAAGCTAGTAAGTGTCTGAGGTCAGATTTAAACTCAGATCCTCCTGACTCCAGGGCTAGTGCACTATCCACTGCACCATCAGCATAAAAGGGTGAACAGATTTGTGATTTCATTGAGATAGGGAACGAATCAACTGTGCAACTTATAAAGGAGGTTAAGTGACTTGCCCAGGGTCACACAGCCAACATGTGCCAAAGAGCCAGTGCCACGTATTACATCTAGAGTTGGTCTCAGAGCCAGGAAAACCTGCATTCAGGTCCCATGGGCATATTCAAAATAAATACAGCACATGGTAGCTTTAGTGGGGGTAGTTTCAGCTAGCAGCTGGAGGGGATACAGAAAAAACTTCATGTAAGATGTGATGTTTAACCAGAACCTTCAGGGAAATCAGAGACTCAAGACACAGAAATAAGGAGGGACTAACCAACAAAAAGTGAAATAGCTACCAAAGACTCGATTTGGTTCTAAGTGGTGAATGGCCCAAGGGTATGGGTGCCATTGATCTTCTGGGCCTGACCAGGGAAGGCTGTCTGAAGGAGCTAGGTCTTCTAGCTGAGCTTGGACCAACAGACAGATTTTAGGTAGATGAAGAGGAGGACGAGCAACGGTGTTCTTGACAGAAGGGCTGGAGGGGAGGTCATGAGCAAGGACCTGGAGATCTCAAGGAGAAGTGGGTAATGAGAAGACTGACTGGGGCAGTAAAGAAGCATATCCTTGGGATTAGATAGGGAGGGGAAGCCCAGAGTCTAGGAATGAGTATCAAAGCCAAGTTGAAAAGCTAAAAAAAAAACCATGTAGCAAGTTTGAGCTGGAAGGGGCCTTGGTCATCACCCACTCTTACCCTATAATTTTACAGATGGGGAAAGCAGGCTAAGAGAGTAACTTGCAAGTCACAAAGCTAGTAAATCACCAAGCCAAAGCTAGGACCCAGGTTTCCTGTCTCCTTCCACCCCGAGAAAGCTGGGATCCACGGGGAATATGGAATTGAAAAACTGGAAGGGCCCAATCCACCCCCAGCATATTGTAGAGGGCATAGCTTGTTTTTCTCATTTTAATATATTTTCTTGGTTCAGCACAGCGGAATGTTTCATTTTCCATACTTCTCAGGCAATCATATGACTGTAAATATACAGTCTGCTGTATAGATTATCAATTACAAAAGCCTGCCACGTCCCATCTCAGGCCTCCAAGTATAGGGCTATAATTCTCATAAAAAATTCTATAAAGATGGTAGAGTCGGCATATGAGTTAGTGCTTATTGATATTCTCTCTATCACCTTTTTTGTTTTTAAAAAAATAAGGTTGGAAATTTCCCCTCCCTCCCGCCTCTGAGCTTTGGGTATCCATAGCAATCCCAGCCTCAGATTTATTGCAGTTCCCTGGGATGCAGCTCAGGTTGGACCTGGTGACTTGAATTATTCAAAACCCTTCACTTGAGCCTACCATTTCTATAAGCTATTGTCCTATATCTCTTCCTCCCTTCACAGCTAAACCCCTAGAAAAAGCTTTCTTCTATATGCTTCTTGCCTCCAGGGCATTCCCCCTACCCCCTTATCCCCTTGTAATCTGGCTCCATACTTTACCATTCAATGGCCCCTTCTCACTTCTCAGCCTTTTTGACCTCTCTGCAGCATTCAACTCTGTTGACCACCCCTAGACAACCTTTCTTCCCTGGGATCTTGTCACACTACTCTTTCATGGTTTTCCTCCTATCTTTCTGGCTGCTCTGCCTTAGTTTCCTCTGCTAATTCATCATCCGTGCCCTGTGTCATACACATGGATGTTTCCCAAGGCTCCATTCTGGGCCCTCTTATCTCTCTACCCCCTTTCTTTTGGTGATATCATCAGCTCCCATGAACTCAATGAGAAAAACTTATTTGAGCAAACTCTCAGAATTAGAGCCCAGAGGCCACGTAAACCCAACCAATACCTGGTTCAGAATTTCTTCTACACCATGGACAAATGCTTGAAGGCCCCTGGTGATGATGAACAGAATAATTTCAAGTAATTGAAAAGTAATTTCAAGAGTGATAATAATGAAAGGGAAAAGGAAAAGGTATGGAGACCATTTGTTCAAAAGCAATAAAGTGGGATATAGAATGCAGGGAGTAGCTCCCGAGATGATCTTTGAAGGTACTCAGGAAAATTCTTTGATTCAGAGATGAGGAGGAAATAAATTTCAGACATGGGGGACCATTTGTGCAAAGGCAAGGAGACAGGAGATGGAATATCTGGGGATAGGTAGCGGGCAAATTTGACAGGGGAGTTGTAGAAAATAGAACTGAAAAAAGTAGGTAGGAGCCAGATTATGGAGGGCTTTAAATGACTAGTGTCTCTATGTTGCCCTGTGGGTAAGTCTCAACTTTAATTCTTTGGAGACTGGTGTTCCCTAACTCACAATCATATGGTATCACCAGAAGAACATTGGCATAAATACCTTTGTTTTTAGAGGGAAGCTTGGAGTCATCAAAACCATTAAGCATTTCCCATCATGCTCTCCTCCTGTTCAATTCTGAGCCCATTGTCCATCTAACATGTCAACTCAAGGTGGGTTGATGGGCCATTGCTATAGATTATCTGGTCAACTCTATATCAAAGACTAAACAAAGCTATTCTGCATCCACTTGATTTTTCTTATATGGATAGTTGTGTAGAACTCCTTTAAGTGATTACGAAGCCCATTTAGGAGCTCTGTACTGACCTAGGGCTTGTCTCAGTCAGCTAAATGGCAACCACAGACAGGAGCATCTGGAGCACTGTCTATAAAGAATGCTTCTTCAGTTTAGACTGTTCCATGACCAGTGGTACACATGTTGGGCAAACATACACTTCCCTGTTGTTGTATTCTTCTTTTAATGTTAACAATCAAAGGAACATCAAATAAAATTATCTCAAATCTTTCAAGGAACCTTCTGCTGATCTTGACATAAGCACAGGAAACACCTTTTTGGAGAAAATCCTTCAAGGTTTTTTTTTCAAAGGATCTTTTTTCAAAGATCTACCAAATCAAATGTTTTTTTGACACCCAACAAATAGTAAAGAAGATGGGATTTTGTAGTAGCTGCATCTTTTGGTTATTTTTCTGACTGTAAAAATGTGACTGGCTATAGGAAAAGCCTGCCTATTCTTTCCTTATACCTTCATGAAGCCTGGCTTCAATACATTTGTCAATTATTCCAAATTTTTTGAAGAAATGGGAAAGAAGCCATATGGATTGGCAATTTTTGAGGTTTTTTTCACTGGCCTTTTTTGGGTAATAATGAGGTCCATTATTTTTTTACAAATATCCAGCAACTTCTCATTTTTCAGATATCTTGAGATTCATTTCTCTTGAAGTTGTATTTATTACCTCCAGTATAAAAAACCTCTGGTTTTTTCTTGGCCTGGTTCAGATCATCTTTGTGGCATTTCTACTTCTTCAAATAGCATATCAGTGGCTGTGATGTTAGGGTCAAAATGTGATTCCACTGTCTCTGATGGAGAAAAACATTTTTTGTTATAGAAATCTTGACAGATCTATTTGATTTTTGTCTGTTTGTTGTCATACTTAAATGCCCTTAGAATGATCTGGCTTGCATGAGTCTCTCACCAAGATTTTTACAAACTTGTTTTTTCCCATTATTCTTTGATGTTTTCTGAGGTGATACTGCAAATAATCTTTTAGCATCTTCCTCCATAAAATTTTACAAATAAATTCTTATACTAACCTGGTGTTGCCATTAGCTGCTATGTCTCTGGTTGCCAAGGTAACAAAGTGTTTGCTGGTTGAAATAGTTTTTAAGTTCTTTTGGTCTTCTCATTATAGTGATCAATATTCACTGACTAAACTTTATTAGGAAATGGTGATAGTCTGAGTCAATGTCTGTTCTTTTTTCCATTTCCCCTTTTCCACATCAAGAACTTATTTAGATAGACCAGTTGGAGCTGCCCAAACTGGGCATCTTATCTTTTCTCACATTTATTCTTTCTCTTAATTCAGTGTTGATTTTAATTTTAATTTGCTCTGATAAATTGATGGCCATACAGACTGTACAAAGATTCAGAAATGACTCCCACATCAGTAACCATTTGTATCTTGTCTGCTAAAGATATAATTCATTTTACTTTTCTCCTAACATTTGGTGCTCACCAAGTCTAGCACTTCCTGATTCTCTTCTCAGACAGTGTTCATGAATTATAAGTGTGAGCCTTTGACCTATCTCACTTCTTACTCTTTTTTTGGGGGGGAGGCAATCGGGGTTAAGTGACTTGCCCAGTATCATAGTAGTATGTTTGCCCAACACATGTACCACTGGTCATAGAACAGAATCTAAATTGAAAAAGCGTTCTTCATAGATGGTGAGATTCTCCAGATGCTCCTGGAGTGTGACTGAGGCTGAATTTGAGCTCAGGTCCTCCTAACTCTGGGGCTGCTTCTAGCTGCTCCCATTTCTTACTCTTGAACCATGATTGCTAACATTTTTTCTTTGTCATTCTCTGCTGTTCCCATCTTAATTTGGAGGATTTTGTAAAGTTGTTTGTAAATTTTCTGTAACTTCTTGTCCTCTGAGATAGATGTTGTTTCATGTAAGCATATATTAGTATTTTACAGATATATGTAGATACCATTGTAATTGTCATAGGATCAAAGATTTAGCCCAATTATTTTATTTTTTAAAAAGATCTCTTTTTTCAACCAGTAAAAATTCGACTTCTCTCTCTCCCCTAACCCCTTTATTTCACAGAGAGGAAACTGAGAGGTAAAGTATTTTGCCTAGGATCACACATCTAGTAAGTACTTGAGGCAGGATATGAACTCAATTCTTCTCGATTCCAAGTCATTTAAAAGCATTATTGAATTCTTAGTAGTTTTTTGATTGGTTTGATTTGGGGAGACTGAATGTCTCCATCTTGCCCAGGCTAGACATGCAGTGGCCACTCATAGGCTGATCCTAGTACTGATCAGTACAGGAGCTTTCACCAAGTCCATTCTCCTGACCTGGTCTGGTTCTCCCCTTTTTAAGCAGCCTGGTGGCCCTCTGCTCCTGAAGCATCACCTGGGATGGTTGCCAGAGCTCAGGACTCCCAAACTCAATTTACCAGCCTCAACCTCCCCCAGCAGCAGAGATTATAGGTGTGCTCCACCACACCCAGCTCAGCTTAGATTTTACAAAAGACATGTACAGAAAAGATGAAAGCAAGGGCAGGTGATGAAGAATGAGAACATGAAAGAAAGCATGACATGGCCCTATAAAAACAGAGTCTGGATCGCCAAAGTTCAGAAGGAGCTGGAGCCAGGCAGTAATGCTAAGAACAACAAAACTAATGTTTTGGTTTTTCTCTTGTGTTATACTGGGGAAAAAAGGAAGCTCAAAAAAAGGGGGGTAGGATGATGAGACAATGATGCCAAGTGACAGAGAGAAGGCAGAACTACTCAATTCTGACTTTACTTCTGTTTTCTCTGGCAAAGAGAAAAATCTTCAGACCAGAATAGATATAATAAAAGTGGCATTAATAGGAAGTGGGTGCTCAAGATGAGTGAGGAGATAGAGAGGGAGCCTCTGGCTGCCTTTGATGAATTCAAGTCACCTGGACCAGATGAATTTCATCCTCAGGAACTGAAAGAATTGGCAAATGGCATGGCAGAGTCATTGTCAATGGTCTTGTGGGGGACATAAGAGATTTTTCAAGACTGGAGAAGGAACACTGTTCACCAGATCATATTATCCTGCTCTAGCAGTCCATTTGAAGAAAATCTGATGTGTTAGTGGATTGTAAACTCTGTGTGAGTCAACAGTATGAAATGGCAACCATGAAGGTTAATGAGATGGTGGGCTGCCCCCTCCAGAAGACTGAGGGTGATGTTTCGCCTTGGTCAGGCCACATCTAGAGCACTATGTTTAATTCTGGCTGTCATATTTTAAGGAAGGTCATTTGGGAAATGTTCAAAGCAGCACAACCAGGCTGGGGAGGGACCTTGAGGCCATTCCAGATGAGGATCAAGTGAATGAACTAGGAACAGTTAGTCCACAGGCGGAAAGAGTCAGAGAGTTCAAATGGTTGCCATTTGGAAGAAGGATTTGACTTGTTCCTCTTGGGTGCAGAGGGCAGCAGTAGGAGCACTGGGAGGGAGTTGGGCAGGGGCAGATCTGTGCTCAAAGTGAAGAAAAACAACATCCTTCTCAGAGACCTCATTGTGGCTTGGAAGAGTCGAGATTGGAGTCAAGGAGGCCAGTTGGGAGGTTTTCCTCCTAATTCTGGCATAACTTGGGGCCTGGCATAGTAATGGAGATGGATAAGATAGCTATCAAAGGTTAGCTCATGGTACATTAAGTACAATAAAGTGTTAGGAGGGTGGGGATGGGCAATGAAGCGTGCTGCTGCTGAGTCTGGGTCCCCTCCACAAACAGGACTGGAAAGCACAGGCTGTACCTCTTCCCAAAGACCCTCCCAGATTCCCAGGAATCGGTGGGAGAGTGTAAGCAGCTGCCACAGCAGAAATCCCTCCTGGGCTTCCCCTGGTCCCTCAACTCCAAACACTTCCCTTTCCCTCCTGGCTCTCTCCCTCCATCCACAGAGCACACACTGTTCTCGGAGGCGGATGCATGAAATCTGGTTTGAGTGAATCACTGGCCCAGGGCCCCTGGAGCTCAGTGCTGGAGGCAGAGGACAGGCAGTGCCAAGGGCCATTCCAGAGAACTCATGGCACATACCCATGCAGATGCTAACACAGGAGAAAACAACAGGTGGGATGTTTGGTTGTGCCAAAAGGCCTCTAGACGGAGCAAACCATTCCTAGGTCATGAATGCATCTTCCACACTAGAGGCTAGTACTGTTTGCTCAGTTTGAGCCTGATGCAGATGCCACAGCCACAACACGATGCCAACTGCAAGGCAGCCGAACGTGGCATTGGCTATCCAAATTCAACAAACATTTATTATGCTTCTACTGTACTCAGTAATGGGGATAAAATTGGATACAAATACAGAGAAAGGGACACTATTTCTGTCCTGGAGGATCATACAGGATACTAAGGGAAAACAAGGGTGGTAGATGTGACTTGTACCAGAGTGGATTGAAAAGTGGGCTCGAAATTGGAAAGACCGAGGTTCAGACCCTGCTTCTGACACTAGCTGCATGACCCTCAGTAAGTCACATGAAGGACTGAAAGTCAGTTTCTTTTTCTGTAAAATGAGGGGGTTAGATTAAATGACCTTGGAAGTCCCTCCAAGTTCTAGAGCTATAAGCCCAAGATCCCATGTGTGACCTAGACAAATCACTTGACCTCTTTGAGCCTCAGTTTCCCCATCAGTAAAATGAAGGGGTTGGACTAGATAATCTCTGAAATTCTTTCCAGATCTAGATGCATGACCCTATGTGTGACTTTGGCCAAATCACTTCACCTCCCCAGGCCTCAGTTTCCTCCTCTGTAAAATGAGAAAGTTGGAATATATGGCCACTGAAGGGTAAAGGAAAGATGGGAAAATTCAAGGCAAGAGCAAATGCTTTCAGCTGTAAGGATCAGTAGAGGTTTGATAGAGGAAATAACATTTACAGAACCCAAGGTTTCTGAGAGCTGTGGGTCAGTAGGGAAGACATTCCAGACATGGAGTTTGTTCTGCACCAATGCAGTGATGGTGATGGTTGACCAGAACAAAGAGTCATATGGAGGAGGGTCTTCAGCTCTCTCAATGTGTTCAATGCTTTATCACAGAAGCAAAGGGAGTCATTGAAGATTTTTTTTAGCAAAGGAACAACCTTCACCTTAAGAATAAGATTCTGGCAAAAGTGTGAATATTAGCTCAACTGTCCATGCTCCAGACATGAAACACTTTTCCAACAATCAATGCATTGATAAAATACTGGATCATAAATTTTAGAGCTTGAAAGGTCCTTAGAGGTCATCAGATCCAAGTCCCAATGAGGGGTCATTTTACAGTTAAGCATCTCAGGCCCAGAGGAGTGAAGAAAGTCACCCAAGATCACACAGGTAATTAGTGACAGTCAAGATTGGAACCCAGATCCTCTGACTCCTTCTACTGCAGCTCTGAAATACTGACATTCCCCCATAGATGAAACTGGAAGGTAGAAGAAAGTTGCAACTAAATGAAAGGATGTCTCATAGCTTCTCCTGAGAGGCAAATAAGGAAGTTAGCTTCATGTTGTGCCCTAAAGCAACAAGAAATATAATTAATTGCATGAGATATTTGGTCTCACTTTGCTGTACCCAAAGACCCAAAGAAATGAAGATCACTATATAGATAGATGGGCCAACATCTGTTGCAGACAATGAGGGTATGAAGAAACAATTGGTTGGTTGTTGTCCTTTGTTCTCGAAGAGGACCAAAATGGCATCAACAAGTTGGGGTCAAGGTACATGGGTGATGCCTTCTGACTCATGCCTAAATTTGATTTAAGTGAGGTAGAGTTGCACAAAGTCACCAGCCTCACTCTCCGTTCCAGAGTCATTGAAATTCAGTGGCAAGATAAAAGTCAGGATGTGGCCAGTGATACAGTGGATGCCCTTGGCATCTTTGATGTCTGACCAAAGCTCTAAACACTCTACAGGGCCTTCTTCAGCCTCCTTCATGGCCAATGGAACAGATTGTTCTCATCCACTCACTACACGAGAGAAACTCTACACACGTTTGAGACAGACATCCCCCTAACTCACCAAGGGGCTTGAGGTCTGCCAGTTACCCTCAATCTGGCTGAGCCCATCTGCTGAGATGGTTTTATCAGATCTGGTCACTATGCATGTTATAGCTTCTTGGAGTCACAGGTGAGAGTTGGGTGACAGGCGGACAGAACAGCCCTGCAAACAGCTCAGCAAGCCGTCACACCAGAGGTGCTACTCCTCCCTGAACACCCATACACCCCGTAAAGAGACAAAGACCATGAAAGACCCTCCACGTGAAATCAACTTATACCTTAATACTCAGTGACTTCAATATATGAGTGGTAAGCATGAGTGAAAAATATATTGGAAAATGTGGTTCAGGATTAAGCAGGGAAATGAAGCCAGTTCCAGAGCATATAGAACCCTGCAAATTGTATTCAAAAAGAAAGTTAGAAAGCACTGGACTTGAGTGCTTAACAATATCACAAAACAGCTGCCTACTAACATGGAAATCATTTAGAGAAAAATTATCTGTGGGGCCATCAGATCACTGACTTGTTAGAGAAAAGATAAAAATCAAAACCAAATTAGAAGAAAGGACAAAAAGAAAGAAACATCAGGAATTCTACAGCTCGAACTTGTCCTGTTCAAATAAGCTATTGATATGAAACTAGAAAAACTAGTGGGAACTAGATAAAGGAATTGACCTCAATTTCCCAGGAAAGCCTGATAGAAATCAATCACCGCAACAAAGAGGTCCAAATCTTTTCCATCTTCCACCCCTACCCTACCACCTACCTTTTCCAGCAAAATCTTCACCTCCATTATCAGAGACTAGGTAGAAGGTAAGAATAACACTGGTTTAGACAGTATATATTTGCAAATCTTAATGGAGGAGACTAGGTGGCTCAGTGGATAGTGAACCTGGAGTCATGAGTTCAAATGTGGCCTCAGATGCTTACTGGTTGTGACCCTGGGCAAATCACTTCACCCTGTTTGCCTCAGTTTCCTCACCTGGAAAATGAGCTGGAGAAGAAAATGACAAACCACTCCAGAATCTTTGCCAAAAAAACCCCAAATGGGGTCATGAAGAGAAGGACACAGCTTAAATGACTGTACAACAATAAAATGTATATACCAGGTAGATAGGTGGTTCAGTGGACAGAGCACCAGGCCTGGAGTCAGGAAGACCCCTCTTCCTAAGTTCAAATCCAGGCTCAGATACTTACTGTGTGACCCTGGGCAAGTCACTTCACCCTGTTTGCCTCAGTTTCTTCACCTGGAAAATGAGCTGGAGAAGGAAATGGCAAAGCACTTGAATGTCTTTGCAAAGAAAACCGGAAATGGGGTCACAAAGAGTTGGACATGACTGAAAAACAACGGAACAGCAACAACCAACAAAAATGGAGATAGAAAAGTATGGGTGATATCACCTTATAAAAGCAAGAAATGGTAGAGAGAACAAACAGATTTGGGGAACACTTGTCATGAGATCCACTGGCTCTAGGTTGTCCTAAGAGATGGAACTGAAAGAGGAACAACGGCAAGATGAAAAACAGCAGATTTGTCAGCGTGTCTCTAGCAAACTGGCTTTTTCATGAACAGTCCAACCCTCACATTGAAACTTAACATGGTAATCTTTGATTTCCTATAGGAGGAAGTGGAAATGGCCCCAAAGGAGACAAGGACTGGAAAAGCAGCTGAACCGGAAAAAATATACAGAGTGACATTCCTGTATCTGGCTTGAAGATTTGCAGAACATTACATAAATATAAATATAGAAACACATAGAAACACACATACATATACATGTATGTACACGTATCTATACAAACATGTACATATATATGCATGCATATGTATACACGTACATCAATATATATCAGGTAGCTCATTGGATAGAGTGCTGGGCTTGGAATCAGGGAGATATGAGTTCAAATCCAGCCTTAGATACTTCCTAGCTGCATGATCCTTCCACTCTATTTGCCTCAGTTTCCTCATCTGTAAAATGAGCTAGAGAAGGAAATGGCAAATCACTCCAGTATCTTGGCCACGAAAACCCCGTGTGTGTGTGTGTGTGTGTGTGTGTGTGTGTGTGTGTGTGTGTGTGTGTGAATGAGTGTATGTGTATAAAATCTCATTTGATCTTTACAACAACACTGTGAGATAATGCTATTATTTCTATTTTAGAGATGACTAGACTGAGGCTCAGAAAGGTAAAATAACTTGGCCAGCATCATACTACCAGGGGGTGTCTGTGGCAGGATTTAAACCAAGGCAGGGGTGTGTTTGAGCCAGTTCAAACTAGTTGGCAAGAGTCAATTGTTAAATCTTCAGGGTGAGCATTTGTACCTTGGAAATCAACAAAGGCTTCAAATCAAGACTTGACTTATTCTGCTGTTGATTGTTTAGACTTACGTGACAGAGAAAATGATAATAAAGATTAAATTTTAAAGTGTGTCGTGCATGTATTTTATTTTTCTGAGAGTTGGTTGTTAATTATTTAACAGCAGGCCCCTGAACTACTGAGGAGATAGGATAAAGCAAGGAGACTAAGAGGGAATAGCCAGCCAGGCAAAGAACCATAAGGGAATGGTGTCATGAAAATACAGGGAGAGGCATATGTCTAGAAAAATAGCATGTTTAACCATGTCAAATGCTGCAGAGAGGTTAGAAGAAAGTCAGACAAGCATTTATTAAGCACCCACTGTGTACTATGCACTGTGCACTGGTGATATAATGCAAAGCAAAAATACAATTCAAGTATCTTCCTCTCTTGACATTCAATCCCTCAACACCCTCAAAATTCAGTCTCTGATAGTGTGACTACACATAAGCAGGAGAGTCAAGGTAACCCCAAGGTTAAGTGCTTTGTGCCTGCTGTGAATTTATCTTGTTTTTTAAGTGTAAAAAAGTCTCTAGACACCACACTGAAAAGAGGCCAGACTTCTTCAAATAGGGCCCAGTTTAAAAAGTGCTTTCCTAGTAATGTCTAGGAAGAAAAAAACCAATCTGTGCCCCAAGTGTATCTACAGCTGAGCATCATGGGAAAAACCAGGAATCTTTCTGCCTCTTGTTTTCCTCATTGTTAATACCTGAGTTCTCTGGAATGGCCTTTGGCCCTGTATCCAATAAAGGTCCGATATCAAAGATCTATAGGGAATTAACAGGAATATGTTAGATCAAGGGACAGCTAGGTGGCAAAGTAGATAGAGTGTCAGACCTGGAGTCAGGAAGACCTGAGTTTAAAAATCCAGCCTCAGACCCTTACTAGTTGTGTGACCCTGGGCAAGTCATTTCCCCTGTTTGCCTCTGTTTCCTCATCTGGAAAATGAGCTGAAGAAGGAAATGGCAAACCACTCCAGTGTCTTCCCCAAGAAAACCCCAAATGGGGCCACAAAGTGTCAGATGTGACTGAAATGACTGAACAACAAAATTAAAATGACCAAGTTTGACTGAGGAGAAGAGTTGGAAAAAGATTTTTCCTTCTCCTCTTCTGAGTGGGGGCTTATAGGTGTGGAATATTGTATATATTGTGAGGTGACAGCGGTAGGTTACTTGGTTTTTCTGAATTGCTTTTTCTCCCTTCTCTATTTTATTCTCTATTACAAGGGATGGCTCTCTGGGGATGGCACAGACTAGGAAAAGGACTGAATCTGGAGTTGGAGAATCTGGTTTCAAATCCCAGCTCTGCTATTACCACCTGTGTGACCTTTGGACAAATCCCTTCCCCTCCCTGGGCTCAGGCTCTTCTCTGTAAGAGGGGGTTGGAGGGCAGCTAGGTGAATACAGCACCAGCCCTGGAGTCAGGAGGACCTGAGTTCAAATTCGACCTCAGACACTTAAGGCTTACTAGCCATGTGAACTTGGGCAAGTCACTTAACACCAATTGCCCTGCCTTTCCCCCTCAAAAAAAGGGGGAGGATTGGACTCTGTGGCCTCTGGGGGGCGGGTGTTACCAGCTTTAGATCTAAGATGCAATCATTTGATGAAATGAAGGTGATATAAAAACAAAAGGTAATCAATATATTTTTAAAAATAAACAATTCAGAGATGAATGGAGAGATTTCTAATAAACGGATGCAGAGTAATTTAGCAGAACCAGGAAAACAGTGCCTACAATGACTATAACAAAGTCAGTGGGCAGAACAACAGTTTAGTTGCTTAGTTTAGAAGAAGATAGTGAAAGATGTGTAATTATAACGACCAAGCTTGGAACCGGAAAAGACAAGAATGTGTACTTCCCCTCCCTTCTTTGCAGAGTGGGAGACTCGGTATGGAATATTGAGCCTACCAGGAGAGTTGACTGGTTTTGCAGTTTATCTTTTCCCCTTAAAAAAAAATCTTTGCTACAAGGGACAGCTGACTGGGCAGGAGTGGGAAATGTTTAGAAATGCAGGTTTTGTCAAAAGTAAAGACAGAGATCAAAAAACGCTTTAAAAAAAAGAAACTGATGCTTGTCAGGGCTTCCTGCGCCTTCTAGGTAAAGCCAAAGCCCCAGCCAAAGGAAAATAAACTGCACGGTAGGGAAAATCACCCAGAGCAGCCAGGGGAAAGAAAAATAGCGTCTGTGAAATGGCACCAAGCCTTTCCAAGCCGAGCTGGCGGGAGGCTTGGCCATTGGTCATGCTGAGCTGTCTGGTCCCACCCAGCTAGGACAAAATGTTCCTTGTGGTTCTAACGTCTTTGCATCTGGAGCATCTGCCCATGCGTGGAGCCGGCTCAGCGCGGCGCTAGCACGGAATCAGGACTTGGCCAGCACCCCGTCCCGGGCGAGCTCTCCCTGCCCTTCCCTGCCCTGCCCTTCCCTGCCCAGCCCCGGCCCCGGCCAGCCTTCCCCGCTCCTCGCCCCTGCCCACATCGCGGGGCCCTGGGCAGGGCTCTCGGGCCCCTTGCCCGTGGCTGCTAATTAACTTAAGCAGGCGGGCCCAGCCTGCACATGGCACTCCACGCTGCTGCAGGCTGGCTGAAAACAGCCCGTTCGGCATGTGGTGCGCCATGCGGCGGAGGGTGGGGCCAGTGTGGACTTCACCCGAGGCTTGTTCTCCCCAGAAGGGGAAGGAGGGGGAGGGGGAGCGGCCAGGCTTCCCCGGCCTTGGGGACTGGAAGGAAGGCAGCAGCCTTAACCTTCTGAAAGCTTTCAAACGGGCATTTCAGAGAGGAGAGCACTGGGGATGTAGAGTCACCGGACCCGGGTTCGAATTTGCTCTCTGGGCTTCCTAGTTCCTAATCTGAAAAACAAGTGGGTTGACCTAAATTCCAGCAGTTGGAATCAGAAGACCTGGGTTTGAATCCTAATCTATCTGTGTGATCTTAGGCCAGTCCCTGCCACTCCTCTGGGCTTTCAGTTTCTCTCTCCGTAAAACCAGAGTTTGGACTACATGACCTGAGGTCCCTTCCAGCTCTGATCTAGTATCATGTGTGATCCTGGACAAGTCCCTTCCCCTCCATGGGCCTCAGTTTTCTTCTCTGTAAAATGAGGGAATTGGATTAGCTGGTCTCTGAGGGCTCTTCTAGAGCTAGAATCCCTGGGTCTCAGTTTCCTCTTCTGTCAAATAAGGGGCTTAGGTCTTCCAGCTCTAGGTTGAGGGTCTTGAGTTTAAAACAAAGAACCCTTAACTGCCTTAACAGAATTCTAGAACTTGAAGGGACCTAGAACACATACAGGCCAGTCCTTGGACCTAAGACACATGCATATTGAAATCATCCCCAGGGGTGTGTCATTTCTTCACTCCAGGACCTTAAGAGGCTGCTTCCACAGCCCTCCAGCCTTCACCCAACCTGAGTTCAAATCCCACCTCTCCCATTTAACTACCAGGGCAACTTTAAGTAGCTCACTTCCTTTTTTCTGGGCCTCAGTTTCCTCACCTGTAAAATGAGGGGGCTGGATTGTACTGCCTCTAAGTGGGAGATCTTTCAGCTTCAAGCTCAAGGAAGTCTAAGTTACTTATTTAGCTGTGTGACCCTGGCCAAGTCACTTTGTCTCCAGGGCATTGATGAAGAAGAAATTCAAGTGGCCATTTGGAATCAAATCCTGACTCTACCTGTGTGACTTTGTACAAGTCACTTCTCTCTCCTGGACCTCAATCTCCAGTTTCGGAGGTCTCCTCCAGCCTCAAATCTAGTATCTTGTGGACAAGCAGCCCCTCACAAAAGTCCCTCTTATTCTTGATCTGGCCTTAACTTTCTCTCTTCCCTGTAACTTTTTCTGTAGGACCTACTGTCTCCCTTGGGTCATCTTCATCCTCCTTCCCAGTTTGGCCAGCTTAAAGTGAACACTCAAGGTAGACCAACACTCAATCTCCCCCCTCCAGACATGGCCCATTCTCTATCCTTGCTCTCATTGGCTGAGGGCCCTCAGTATTCCCCCTCCCCATTCCCAGCAGGGAGCCTTCTCAGGGCAGGGAGAGGACAGAGCCAGTTTCCCTTGCTGGAGTGGGGAGGGGGTGATGCTTAGTCCTGACAGAAGACCAGAAGGGGCCTCCCGGGCCAGCTGCTGTAGGAGAATACCCTTCAAGAAAACACAGAGGCCCAAGCGTCTCCTGAGAGGCAAAAACCCTCTGCCCCAGCCCCTAATCCTGGAGAGCTCAGGTGAGGTGGGCCCACCCCCAAGAAGTGCTTGCTCCATGGCTGCTGCAGAATCTCAGGCCCCTGTTGCTAGGCACCCCTCAGAAACAATGTCAAGCGATAACTCTGAAGCCCCAGGGGCCTCCCCAGGACCGCAAGGGCGTTCTTTGTAGTCTGGGTACACTGTGTACCCGGCAGCAGGCTGGGTTTGTGGTTCCCGGCGCTGTGTAAAATGACCACCCCCTTTCCTCCCCAGCCACAAAAACAAGGGCAGACACCCAAAAGGGAGGAATTGAAACTCAGCTTGTCGCTTCACAACCTGTCCCTAGAGACAGACAGTGCTTTCCCCTGCCTCCAGCACGCCCACACAGGAAAAGGGACAACTTCCCTGACTCTGCACAAACCCTAGTCTCCTCTCCAGATTCTGTCCAGAGAGCCCAGGGACCAGGCTGAGTGCAGGTTTTCTTCCCATGGGCCCCCTCTCCAGCAATTTCAGGCTTCCCTGAGTGCCAAGGAACCAAGATAGCTGGCTTCTGCTGGCCAGCCCACTGCCATCCAACAACCCTCTTCCCTAGAACACTCCTACATCACTATTGCCCTCCCATGATAGCATTATTAATAACAGGAGGCATTCCTCCAGCTCCTAACGCCACCTGCCCCAAACAGGTAGAACAAGTATTACTATACCCATTTTATAGATGGGGAAACTGAGACTCAGAAAGTAGCCAGTTCAGAGTCACATGGCCAGCAAGTGTGAAAGCTAGGAACGCAGGCTCATGACTCCAGCTTTCAGAGCTGTGCCACTTAACTGTGTTGTACAGTGGAGAGCATAATAGATTTGGAGTCAGAGTATTGATTGTTCAGTTGTGTTCAACTCTTTGTGACCCGTAGACATGCCAATACTGGCTATGTGGCTTTCTTGGCAAAGATACTGTGGAGATTTGCCATTTCCTTCTCCAGTGGATTAAAACAGAGATGAAGTGACTTGTCCAGGGTCACACAGCTAGAAAGTGTAGAACTCTGGATTTGAACTCAGGTCTTTTTGACTCCAGGCCCAGCCCTCCATACACTGCAGCGCCACCTAGCTGTCCCTAAGGCACAACTTGCAAACTTCTTCAGGACCAATATAGGTTAGACTAGAGGCAGATGGTTGGTTGGTCAGATGGGTCATGTGACAGCTGCCTGACATCCTTTGTTGGGGCCCACAGGCTATATGTTGTGAAGGCCTGCTCTAAGGTAAACAGAGGTTAAGTGACTTGCCCAGGGTCACACAGCTTGTAAGTATCTGAGACCAGATTTGAACTCAGGTGACTCTAGACTCAGTTCTCTATCCTGAGCCACCTAGCTGCCTCCTAGTCAGAGGGTCTGGGTTCAAATCCCACCTCTGCCACCATGTGACCTTGGACAACTTACTTGACCTCCTTGGGTCTCAGTCTCCTCCTCTGTAAAATGAGAGGGTTGGCCTCAATGGTCTCTGGGATGCCTCCCAACACTAGATCTCTGATACTTTGATGATGTCCTCTGTTCTACTGTCTGAATGACTCCACCCAATGTTCACTCATTCATTTGCCAAAGCATACAGGTCTTCTCAGAACCTGGTGATGTTTAATAGAAAGTTCTTTCAATACGGTATCCTGGGAATTTGTTTTCTTTCCTGGGGCTTTGATTTTCTCATCTGGAAAGCAAAACAGTGGACATTTATGATGTTCCAAAGTCTGTGATTTCTTGTCTCTCTGGGATAAGATCCTCCAGAAGGAGCCTCAGCAGGTCTGGGTCTCTAGGACTCAGGGGTGATGGGAGAGCAGAAAGAGGATGTCCCCCCCACACAGAGCCATCCTTGGGATGTGATGCTATGAGCCACAGCAGCCTTACCTACTGTATAGCACTTTCCTCTTTTGGGGACATGGGAGCCCCTGAAACATCCTGGAGGTAGTCTGGTACTGCCCAACTTCTCTGGGGCTCAGAGGCAGCCCACTAGTCACTAAGCTGTGTCTAATGGCTAACAACATCATCTATATAGTATCTACTCTGTACCAGTTACTATGATAAGCACTTTGCAATTATTATGTCTTTTGTTCCTCATAAAAGCCCCAGGGAAGAAGGTATTATTATTATCCCCATTTTACAGTTGAGGAAACTGAGGCACACAGAGGTTAAGGGACTTGCCCAGGGTCACATAGCTAGTAAGTGAGGTCAGATCTGAGCTCAGGTCTTCCCGAGTCTAGGCCCAGCGCTCTCTCCTTTCACCACCTAGATGCCTAACCCTGGCTGCTTGCTGTGCCAGGCTATGACTGGCAAAGATGTCATGGTACTCTCTGTTGCCCACAGACACCCTCCATCACACCTTCAACCAAAGCCATTTGTGCCCCATAACTTCTGTTCAAGCTCTGACTAATCCAGCAAGTGGGCCCAGATAATCCTACCCTGATCCCCATCTCTCTAGTGAGATCTCCATCTCAAGCTGGTAATATGGCCTCCCAGCTGGTAATATTACTAAATAATCATGAAGGAGAGCAGGAGAAATGGAACCAACAGGAGCCTAGACCTAGAGCTGGCAGGGCCCTCAGGGGCTATTGAGTCCAGCTCCCTCATTTTAGAGAGGAGGAAACAGTCTCAGGGAGGGGAAGAGACTTTTGGTTGTTGTTCAGTCATTTCAGTAGTGTCCAAATCTTTGTGATCAATTCCATTTAGGGTTCTCTTGGCAAAGATCCTGGAATGGTTTGCCATTTCCTTCTCTAACTCATTTTACAGACAAGAAAACTGAGGTGAAGTGACTTGCCCAGGGTCACACAGCTAGGAAGTATCTGAGGCCAGATTTGAACTCAGGAAGAGGAGTCTTGTCTAGATTAATTGTCTGAGGACAGATTTGAATTCCGATCTTCCTGACTCCAGACCTAGTACTCTATCTACTCTGCCACCTAGCTGCCCATTTGGGCTATACTCTTAATCTAGTAAATTATTTGCTTGGAGTTGTTGTTACTCAGTTGTTTCAGTCTCGTTTGACTCTCTGTGACCCCATTTGGGGTTTTCTTGATAGAGATACTAGGGTTGTTTGCCATTTCCTTCTCCAGCTCACTTTACGGATGAGGAAACAGAGGAAAACAAGGTGAAGTGACTTGCCCAGGGTTACACAACCAGTAAGTATCTGCGGCCAGATAGGAACTCAGGAAGATGTATCTTCCTGACTCCAGGTCTGGCATTCTGTCCACTGTACTGCCACCTAGTGGCCCCAAGAAGGGACTTGCCTAGCTAATAAGTATCTGAAGAAAAAAGGATTAGAGCCTAGATTTTCTTGACTCCAATTCTAGCTCATCACCCACTACACCCAGTAAGGGGTACGCCCCATTTCTTATTCATTTGGGCCATGTCCCTCCTTCACACACACACACACACACACACACACACACACACAACCCCATCTCCCACATAAGCCCCATTAAGGAGGAAAAGGGTTCCAACAGAACAACTTTGAAACAGACATGTTGAATTTGCTCTACTTAAAAAAAAAAGCTCTACTAAGAGATTCACAATTTCATGTATAATCTTCTCCTAAAATGGATATGGAAATGATTACTTAAGTTTAAAATAAAAAGAAAAAATAATATAATTGCTGTTCTGACTCAGGTTATAGCTGTGATTTTGTCCACATAGGCTCTCCCCCCAAGCACACAGGATGATCCTTCCCCAACCTAGCTGCTGTGGTTGAAAAACACTCTGTTCTGTGCCCAGCCTGTTGAGAAATCCTCTGGCCTGAGCTTGACCCATCCTTGAACAATGGATATCCAGTCTGTCACCAGGCCACATACTCAAAGCATTTCAAGCTTGATAGGTTCAGCCAGAGCTTGTGTTATTCTGGTCATACCTTCAAGAACTCTTTGGATGGGGGTCACCACAATAAGATAGAATCAGAAGCACACAATTTAAGAGTCAAGGGGGACCTCGGGCCCGTGCCCCCAAGGATGCCCCTACTACCTAATGGGCATCTGGCTTCTGCTTGAAGGAAGGGCAACTTTTAATGAGCGATGTCTCCTCTTCCTGAGCTAACTCTTTCTACTTCCAAACAACTCAGATCTTTAGGGAATTTTATTAACATCAAACCTCTTTGCCATTTCCATCCATTGCTCCTGGTTATTCTCACTGGGAACAAACAAAACAGATTGAACCCTGCCTCCACATCACAACCTGAAGGTCACTATCATTTTGTCAATAATGGTTGCCCTACTCTGGGCTACTTTTAATGTAGCCCTAGATGGTATTTGTTGTTGTTGTTGTTGTTTGGTCATTATATTACACTTAAGAATCATATTGAGTTTGCAACTTATTAAGACCTTCAGATCTTCTCCGGGTGAACTGCTGTCTAGCTCTGTCTGCCCTGTCTTCTACTTGGGAAATTGATTTTTCATACCCAGGTGTTAGACTTCACATTTGTTCCTATTGAATTTCATCTTCTCCAGACCAGGGATTCTTTTTTTTTTTAAACAAATGCTTTATTAACTTCTGTTTTACATCATTCATTTCCACCAGATTTTGAGTTACAATCATTTTCCCCCCATTATTCCCCTACCCAACCTCCCAGAATAGTAGTCCCACAAGATATCGCTTCCTTCAATCTACTCTCTCCCATACCTTCTCCCATACCCCCATCGACTTTTCTATTAGAGGAAGGTGAGTCTTTGTGTCCCAATGCCTGCACATCTTATCTCCCTATTACAAGCAAAAGAGTATTAATAATAGTATTTATATATATTTGAAACATTTAATGTTAAGACCTCGAATTTCAGATCCATTTCCTTCCTCCCTTGTCACCCATTCCCTCTGGGAGATAAGTAATTCAGTATATGTTGTACATGTCTAGCTATGCAAAACATTATCATAGTAGATATGTTGTACAAGGCTGCTTATAATTCCCTCCCACTCATCCCACCCCCAACCTGGTCCATTCCCTACATGATCCTGTCCCTCTTCTATAGTGGGTACTTCCAACCTCCCCTCCCCCAAGGATGCCCTCCCATCCATCATCCCTCCTCCCATCCCCCTTCCCCCTATCCTGCTGCAGGTTGAGATATCCCATTTAGTTTGTATGTCATTTTCTTCCTGAACCAAATTCAATGTGAATGTGGTTTTGCCTTTTTAGCCTTCCTTATTCTCTCCCTCTTTTGCAACCACTTCCCCTTGCTTCTTCTGCATGGGATAGTTTACACTACCCTGTCTCTCCCCATCTCCTTTTGCCACTTTCCTCTCTCACATCATAATTTCATCCCTTGAGTATTCTCCCTTCCCAACAAATTCAACCTATGCCCTCTATCCATATAACTGTAACCTCATACACACACATTCACATATGTATTCATATGACCACACCCCCTTCTTCCATTATTTTCATAGTGAGAAAGATATCATCAGTCACAGTTATTGCTTTTCCATATAGAAATGTAAATAGTTCAACTTTGATAAGTTCCTTTTGATTTCTTTTCCCTGATTACCTCTCAGGCATCTCTTACTTCTTGCGTCTGGATGTCAAATTTTCTATTCAACTCTGGTTTTTTCCTCAAGAATGCTTGAAAGTCCTCTATTCCACTGAATGACCATATTTTCCCCTGAAACAAAATACTCAGTTTGCTGGGTAGGTGACCCTTGGGTTCATTCCCAGTTCTTTTGCCCTCTGGAATATCATATTCCATGCCCTTCGATCCCTCAGTGTAGAAGCTGCCAGGTCCTGGGCTATTCTGATTGTGTTTCCACAATATTGAAATTGTTTTTCCTGGCTGCTTGTAGTATTTTCTCCTTGATCTGGGGATTCTGGAACCTGGCTATAATATTTCTGGGAGTTTTCTTTTTGGGATCTTTTCAGGAGGTGATCGGTGGATTCTTTCAACCTCTATTTTGCCCTCTGGATCTAAAACATCAGGGCAGTTTTCCTTGAGAATTTCTTGAAGGGTGATTTCTAGGTTCTTTCCTTGATCATGGCTTTCAGGTAGTCCAATAATTTTTAAATTGTCTCTCCTGGATCTATTTTCCAGGTCAGTGGTTTTTCCCATGAGATATTTCACATTGCCTTCTAATCTTTCATTTGTTTGGATCTGCTTAACAGCATCTTGATTTCTCATAAAGTCATTAGCTTCCATTTGCTCTGCTGTTATTAACAGCATCTTGATTTCTCATAAAGTCATTAGCTTCCATTTGCTCCAGTCTAACTCTGAAGGAATGAATCTCCTCAGTGAACTTCTGAGATTCTTTTTCCATCTGGCAAATTCGACTTTTTAAGGCATTCTTCTCCTCATTGCCCTTTTGGGCCTCCTTTGCCATTTGAGTTAGTCTATTTTTTAAGGTGTTGTTTTCCTCAGTCAGGTTGTTGACCCTCATTTCATACTTTTCCTGCATCCTTCTCATTTCTCTTTCCAATTTTTCCTCCACTTCTCTTATTTGATTTTTAAAGTCCTTCTTAAGGTCCTCTATGGTCTGCAACCCGCTCATGTTTTCCCCTGGGGCTTTTGGAGCAGGACTTCTGACCTCACAGTCCTTTTCCCGCTCTATGCCCCCAAAATAGGAGTCTAGGGTTGCATTTTTCTGTTTCCTTTGCCTTGGCATGTTGCCACTTAATTAGTTGACTTTTGGGCTTGTTGCCACACTATGGCTTTAAGGACAGATAGAGGAATTTTCGTCCCGAACGTGTGGGGGGCAACTTCTGTTTCTGGCAAGCTGTAAACCCACCCACGACTTCCACCCTAGATCACAATCCAGATCCAGGGAGGTTAAAGCAAGAGCGATTACCCCCCAAGACTGATCGCTGGATCTCCCTACAAATTTGCAGGCTGGGAGCAGGAGCTGCCTCTGAGAACTACAAAATGGCGTTTGTCCTCAGCGGCTTCTAGCCCCCAGGGGAGGGAGCCGACGCATTCCCTAATACCAGTCCCAAAGTCCATAGGACACTAACCTCTTACTTTGTCCTAGGCAAGTCTATGTTGATAATTCTGGAGTCTCCACAGCTCCTGGCGTTCTGGGGTTCCTCCAGCTGGCTGCTGGCCCTGCCGCCCTGGGGCTAAAACCTCGGCTCATGCGGACCTGGGCTCGGCTCGGCTCGGCTCCTGCGCTCTGCGCACTGCACGCTGCCAGGTCCCAGACCACTGCGCTGGTCCTTCCTGCAGGGCTGCTGGGCTGTCCTCAGCGGTTTAGCTTCTTTGTGTTGTTCTGTGGGTGCTGGGGCTCCAGAAGTTGTTCAGAGTCCCCTTTTACATCGTTTGGGGGGAATCTGGGGGCAGAGTGGCTTGGATGAGCTGTTTCTACTCTGCCATCTTGGCTCCGCCCCCCCAGACCAGGGATTCTTAACCTTTTGTGTATCATGGACCCCTCTGGTAGTCTGATGAAGCCATAGACCTCTTCTCAGAATCAGAGGGTTTTTTTTTTGTTTTGTTTTGTTTTGTTTTTTCTTGTTTTTTGTTCTTTGGAGGGCAATTGGGGTTAAGTAACTTGCCCAAGGTCACACGGCTAGGTTTTTTTCTGTGTGTGCATTAAGTGTCTGAGGCCAGATCCGAATTCAGGTCCTTCTGACTCCAGGGCCAGTGCTCTACTCACTGCGACACCTAGCCTCCCCAGAACCAGAGGTTTTTTAAAAGATATTTTATTTTCTCCCCAATTACATGTAAAGACAATTTTTAACATTCCTTATTAAGTTCTGAGTTCCAAGTTTTTTTCCTCCCCCCTCACCCCCTCCCTCCTCCCTGTGAGATGGTAAGCAATTTGATATAGGTTATACATGTTCAATCATGCAAAACATATTATGGGGAATTTTAAGGGGAAAAACTCAAAACAAAAAAAGAAAGAAAGTGAAATATAGTATACTTTAGTCTATATTCAGACCCCATCAGCCCTCCTGGATATGGATAGCATTTTCTATCATGAGTCGTCTGGGATTGCCTTGGATCATTGTATTGCTGAGAATAACCAGATCATTCAGAGTTGACCATCATACAATGTTGCTGTTATTGTATACAGTGTTCTTCTGGTTCTGCTCACTTCACTCTATATCAGTTCATGTAAGTCTTTCCAGGTCTTTCTGAGAATAAGTATCTTGCTTGCTGCTTCTTATGGCACAATAATATTCCATATCAATCACATACCACAACTTGTTCAGTTATTCCTCAGAATCATAGTTTTAAAAAATAATAGAAAATGCTAAATTTCCATCAGAGATTAATGAAAATAAAGATGTCTTTTTTTGTTGTTTTTTGGAGGGCAATTGGGGTTAAGTGACTTGCCCAAGGTCACACGGCTGGTTTTTTGTGTTAAGTGTCTGAGGCTGGATTTGAACTCACGTCCTCCTGACTCCAGGGCCAGTGCTCTATTCACTGTGCTACCTAGCCACCCAAGATGTCATTTTTGTTCCCATATGTGTTCATAGATCCCCTGAAATCCAGTCCATCAAACCTCAAGTTAAGAATTCCTGTTGAAATCCATTTGTATGCTCTCTCAATCATTCGGTGCTAACTATCCCTCAAGATAGGAGACTATAATAGGACAAGATAAGGGTAGGGAACCTGCGGCCACACCATCAAGTGTGGTCCTTTGATGGAATACAAATATTAAGGGGATTTGTTCTGTGAAGTTTGGATTCAGTCAAAGGGCCTCACTTGAGGACCTAGAGGGCCACAGGTTCTCTACCCCAGCTTGTAGATGCTACCAATGATAGAGAATGCAAAGACCCTCCAGCCCAACGGTAGAGGGTGAACTTGGATTCTGGACAGTCTAAGTGCTACTTTATATGTAACTGTGAGCAAATCACATTTTTCTCCTCACATTTGGACTGTTGTAAAACCCTTGTAGTTGGTTTCTCTATCCTCTATTAATCCACATCACCTCCTACTCAGTAAATTGCCGTCACTCCCTATTGTCTCTAAGATCAAATCCAAATTCTTCCATTTGACATTACAAGCCTTCAGCCCGCTCTTCTCATAGGCATTCTTCCTCTTCCCATGCTCAGTGGGGCCCTCCTCACCTCCACCTCTCAGAAACCCTAGATTTCTTCAAGGCTCAGCTCAGGTGACATCCTTGTTTGATCCCCCAGGGGCTAGCCTTCCTCACTCCCAGATTCTCTTGTTGTTCTTTTCTAGCTACTTACATGTCTATTTCATGTTTCTTCAGGTTGACTGAAAGCTCCTTGAGGTCAGGGATTGCTTCATTTTTACCTCTGTATCCTCAGAAACTGCACAGTGCCTAGGGCACAGTAAGTGATTAATAGGTAGTCAATAAGTATCTATTAAGTGCCTACTATATGCCAAGCACCATGCTAAGCACTGAGGATACAAAGAAAGGAAAAAGATAGTCCTTGTCCTCAAGGAGTTTACAATTTCATAGGAGAGACAACCTGCAAACTATGTGTATACATATATATAGCCATATATAATATATAATATTATATGCACATAGATTATATGTAATATACCAACATATATAATATGTAATATTTTATATATACACATATTATATATACATACATGTGTATATATATATATATATACATGATAAATTGAAGATAATCAAGGGAAGGCACTAGAATTAAAGGGAAGTGGGAAAGCCTTCCTTCTTTCCTTCCTTCCTTCCCTCCCTCCTTTCTTCCTTCCTTTCCTCCCTCCTTCTTTCCTTCCTTCCCTCCTTCCTTTCTTCCCTCTTCCCTTCCTTCCTTCCTTCCTGAGATTTTAGAGATGGCAGGGTGAAGTCATTGTTTTTGCCAAGTTCTCCCAACACCCTCCCCCCTACAACTTAAAATACATGCCACATTGAATTCTGAACAGGAAAGCTAACAAAAAATTACAGTGAGTCATTTTCCCAGAGCAGGACAACCTTAGAAGACAGGGAGGTTTGCAGATACTGGAATGGGGGCTGCCAGGGTCAGAGGAGAGAAGGGGGCATATTGGAGAGATGTTAACGAGGTAAAATCCACAGGCCTGTGAACAGATTGGATATGGGAGACTGGATATGGGTGATGATTCAAGAATGACACCTGCATTGCAAGCCTGGGTAACTACTAAGATGATGGTGCCCTTAAAAGTAAGAGGGAAGGGACAGCTAGGTGGTGCAATGATTAGAGCACTGGCCCTGGAGCCAGAAGGACCTGAGTTCAAATCTGGCCTCAGACACTGTGTCTGTGTCACCTATGTGACCTTGGACAAGTCACTTTTAACTCCAATTGTCTTGACTTCCCCCCTCCAAGAAAAAAAAAAGTAAGAAGGAAGTTAGGGGGAAAGAGAATGAGTTCAGTTTTGGACATGTTGAGGTGAAGATGTCTATGGGAATCCAGTTTGAGATGTCTGAAAGGCAATTAGAGATGAGAGACTGGACCCCAGAACAGAGGTTAGGGCTGGACAAATAGATCTGAGAGCATGAGTCATGCTCATCATCAGCATGAGTATGATAATGGGATCCAGGGGAGCTGATGTGATCCCTGAGAGCATTAGTATAGGGTAAGAAGAGAAGGAGCCTGTGGGCCAGCCACAGTGAACAGATCTGACAAAGGAGACTGAGGAGAGGCGATCAGAGAGGTAGGAGTAGAACCAGGAGAGAGCATCGTCACCAGAGCTGAGAGATGAAGGAGGAACAAGAGGGCAGGAGGTTGCCAGTGTCTGAAGCAGCAGAGAAGTCATGAGGGACTGAGGAAAGGCGATCTGACAGGTCATGGGGAACTTTGGAGGGAGCAGTTTCAGGTGGATGATGAGGTCAGAATCCAGACTGCAGAGAGCTCAGAAGAGAGTGAGGGGAAAGGAAGTGGGGGCACCTATTGTAGGCACCCTCCTCAAGGGGTTTAGCCAGGAAAGGGAGGAGAAATGTAGGACAATAGCAGGCTGGGATGGGAGGATCAAAGGAGGGGATTCTGAGGATGTGGGAGATGTGGGAGTGTTTGCAAGCAGCCAGTAGACAGGGATAGATTTAAAATCAGTGACACATTGTGGATTTTAGAAAGGGAAATCTACAAAATATATGCAACATAGTAGAAGAAGCCACTAGCAGATGGGAAAAGGCTTGCAAAGAGGTAATGCTTAAGTTGCATCTCTTTCAAAATCTTTTTTCAGTTAAGAAACATTTATTTTTTCTTCCTCCTCCCTCTATTTTTTTTTGGGGGGGGGGGAGAAAAACAAAAGCCTTATAATAAAAATGTGCAGCCAAGCAAAACCAAGCCCCATATCGATTGTGTCAAAAATGTATGTCTCATTCTGCATCTCATATCCATTCGTACTCATCATGGGTGCTCTGGAATTGTGGTGGGTCACACATGAATTAGAGCTCTTAAATCTTTCAAAGTTATTTGTGTTTATAGTGTTAGTGTTATACATTATTCTCCTGGTTCTGTCCACTTTACTCTGCATTAGTGTATATAAGTCTTCTTGGGCTTTTCTGAAACCATCTTTTTTTGTTTGTTTTGTTTTGTTTTTTGGGTATTTTGTTTTTTGGTTGTTTTTTTTGTTTGTTTTTTGCTTTTTGGAGGGCAATTGGGGTTAAGAGACTTAGCCAAGGTCACACTCTAGGGCTGGTGCTCTATTCACTGCACCACCTAGCTGCCCCTGAAACCATCTCTTTCATCATTTCTTTTTTTTTTCTTTTTGGAGGGGAGAAGGCAGGGCACACACAGCTAGTAAGTGTCAAGTGTCTGAGGTCAGATTTGAACTCAGGTCTTTCTGACACCAAGGCCAGTGCTCTATTCACTGCACCACCTAGCCGTCCCTCTTTCATCATTTCTTATGACACAATAGTATTTCATTACGTCCATACACCATAATTTGTTAGGTCATTCTCCAATCAACGAGCAACCTCTTCAGCTTCCAGCTCTTTACCACCACAGAAAGAGCTGCTATAAATATTTTCATCCATATAGAGCCTTTGCATTTTTTTTTTTGGTCTCTTTGTGGTACATGCCTAGTAGTGGCCATTGAGTCAAAGGGCATACACAATTTTAGTGACTTTGTGAATATACAGTTATCCCTTCCACATCGTGATTTTCCAAATAGCAGTTTTGATATCTCATGGGTTGGCATAAGAAATTAAATAAGAATGGGGGGGGCAGCAAGGTGGCACAGTGAATAGAGTACTGGCCCTGGAATCAGGAGGACCTGAGTTCAAATCCGGCCTCAGATACTTAACATAAAAAACTAGCCATGTGACCTTAGGCAAGTCACTTAACCCCAATTGCCCTACCTTCCCCCCTCCAAAAAAATAAAACCAAAAAACAAAAAAGAAAGAATTTGGGGGAAATTTTCTGGAAGCTGTAGATGGTACACAAAGGCCAGCAAACATCAGAGAAAAAGTTTAGAAGCTCAGAAATGCACAAAATGTATGTAAAGTATTGTATAATATCAACATATTTTATCTTTTAATACCATGATAATTCAGACTTCTTCTCTGATATGAAGGGAAGGCCAAAAATTTTTATACTGATTTTCCAGATTGCAGGGGCACCATACCCAACCCCCCTCCCCCATGTGGAATGGATAACTGTAGCTCTAAATTGCTTTCCCAGAATGGCCAGCCCAATTCCTAGCTCTACCAACAGTGCATTATTGTGCCTGCTTTCCTACCGCTTTTTCAACAACTGTCATTTTCCTTTTTAGTCAATCTGAGAGGTATGAGATAGAATCTCAGAATTCCTTTAATTCACATTTATCCAATTATTTCTTTTTTTTTTTTTTAAGCAATTGGGGTTGAGTAACTTGCTCAAGATTACACGGCCAGTCATTATTTATGTGTGGGTGCTCATTTTCTGAGGCCGGATTCGATCTTGGGTCATCCCAGCTCAGAGGCCAGCGCTCTTACTCACTGCACCACCTAGCCACCCCCCAATTATTTCTATGTGGCTATTGCTAGTTTGGATTTCTCCCTTCGAACTGTTTTTTATATCTATTTATCAGCAAGGAAAGCTTGAGCTAGACTTAACCTTAGCCCAGGGTCAGAGGTGAGGAAGGACAGCCTTACAGGCATGCCAATATAAAGGCAAGGAGATAGGGGAGGAGTATAGTGTATGAGGAATACTTTATTTTTGTATTTCTACTTTATTTTATATTTGTGGTGTGTGAGGAATATTTTATTTTTAGGTACTTTTTTATTAAAGAGATTTTTATTTATATGTTTTGTTTTTATGTCAGCTCAATTTTCCCTAATCCTTTTACCTCCCTCTTCCTGGAGACTGATCCCTTAAAACAAAGAGTTTTGTATTTGAAAGAATAATAAATAAGAGAAGAAAAATTCAACAAAACTAATACATTGGAGAGCCATCCCTTATAACCACGATTAAAAGAAAGAAATGAGAAAAAATTTAACAAAACCAATCAATATATTGAAAAAAAAACCTAACATTATACACAATGTTACACACCCATGGACCCTTCCCCCCAACTTTTGCAAAAGAGGAGGAAAAAAAGAGGAAGGAGGCACCTTCTATCTCTTTGGGGCCAAGCTTGTACTTTGTAATTTGGCAGCATTCATGTATTCGTTGTGTATGTTGTTTTCCTAGCTCTGTTTGCTTTACTTTGCATCATTTCATGTAAGTCTTTCCATGTTTCTCTGTATTCATTATATCCATTGCTCCTTTCAGTATATTAATTTTCTTACTGGTGGTCCGTCATTCATGGACAACCATTTGTCCAGCCAATTGATGGGCATGTAGTTTATTTCCAGCTCTTTGCTTCCGTAAAAAATCCAGCAGGTATTTTCACTCTCACTTATACTAAGGATAACTGATATCCATAGAAAATTCAATTTAGCGTAACAAACTGAACATTCCCATTAACTAAAGTTTCACTGCTGCTCTTAACCTAGAGAATTTTTGGCTAGGCTGATCCGTCCTCATACTAACAGTTTCAGTTTATGCCAATATTGCCCTCTACTGTCTACTAGGGCAACTCCATAAATCTTTTAAAATTCACTTTAATGTCCACTGAAAAGTACAAGCATGCACATATATAAACACAAAAGAGAAACAAAGGGAACACCAAGGAAAAAGAGTCTGTGAACCAAAAATGCAGATACTTGCCACACCCATCCCACCATTGCAATGTCGTGTGTGTGTGTGTGTGTGTGTGTGTGTGTGTGTGTGTGTGTGTGTGTATGTAAAGGGGATTTTGTTAATGTTATCGTCCTTATTCTGGGTCACTGGAATAAAGCAAGATACTAACTTATATAACCAACCTTTGACGAAAGGAAATTTACTCAATAGTTGCATGGAAAGGATACTCAGCAAAGATACAGTATTGATTCAGTGGGGCACAGCTGCCTCCAAAGTGTGTGTTGACCAAGGGTGGGCTAGCTTGCCAGAGCAGATTATTAAATTCTCATGTGACCATTTACAAGTCAGAAATCTGCAAATGCTACAAATCAGGGCTTGATTTATTGTTTTGTTTATTGTCTAGACTTAAAGTAATGGAGCAAATGTTAACAAGGCAGATTAAACTGAAGTGTGTCTTGCTTTGGAGAGTCAGTTGTTAAACATTTACCAGAACACCCCCAATATTGCCTCTCTTGGCAGAGGGGAGTTCATCACACCTCTTTCAACACTAGGCTTTTCATGCTTAGTTACCAGGAAGTGATTTCTATGGACCAATTAAATCTCTGGGATGGTTTCATTGCCTTTTTTAGGGAAAAGCTCTAGCCTAGCCTACTTGGAATAGATGGTGCTCCTATCCCACAGTCCTGGAGGAGAGAGCTTAAGGCTGATGACTTTGCCCAGCTCTGCCTAACTCAAATCCAATTCACCAGCAAGTCAAGACATCCTGTTTGTGATGTTACTGGTCCTCTTGGAGAACAAAGGGCTAAGAACAACAATGACAAAAACCTTAACTATACACTACTTATTCTATTGGCTCTGTTTTCTTCACACTGCATCACTTTATATGTCTTTCTTCCCACATTTCTTGAAATTCTTCATAATTTCTTATGATGTAATCATAATCCATAATATTCTCGTATCAAGTTTTGTTCCCCAGGATCACTGGCTCAAAGTTATTGTGTAACACATACTGCTTCTGGAAAAGGTTGGAATAATTTAAAGCTTCAGCAATACTAATATAGCTATTTTTACCGCAGCTGTAACAGCATTTAATTTTATCATCTTTTGTTAGGTTTGACAATTTTATGAAGCAGCATGGAGTACTGAAAGTTATGCTCCATCTGGAGTCAGAAAGATCTGAATTCAAATTCTAGCTCTTTCACTCATTAGCTGTGGGACCTTAGGACAAGTCCCTTTCTCTCCTTTGGTCTTAGTTTCCCCCTCTGTAAAATGAGGGGGTTGGACTCAGTGGGCTCTGAGAGTCCTTCCACCTTTAGATCTTCGATTTTATGAGCCTGTGACAGGGATTAGGGAGAACCTCAGAGATGTTTTAATGTGAATTTCTCTGAATATCGGGAATTTTGAACATTTTTTCATGTGGTTGTTGAGAGTTTGTATGTTTCTTTTGAGATGCACATGGCAGTTGAGTGTTCAATATATCTAAAGTCACAGAATGGGGGGGGGACATCTTCCTAGTCTCTTTGGTTCTTTCTTACTTTAAATATATTGCTCTGTTTGTGGGTGGTGTATGTGTGTGATGTGTGTATGTGTGTATGTGTGTATGGTGTGTGTGTATGGTATGTATATGTGGTATGTGTGTGTAGTGGGTGTGTGTGGTGTGTGTGGATGTGGTGTGTGGTATATGTGTGTATGTGGTGTGGTGTGTGTGTAGTGTGTGTGGGGTGTGTATATGTGGTGTGTGCATGTGTGGTATGCATATGGTGTGGTGGTTTGTGTGATGTGTGGTGTGTGTGTAGTATATGTGTTGTGTATGTGTGTGGTGTGTGTATGTGTATATGTGGTGTGGTGTGTATATGTATGTGGTATGGTGTGTGTATGTGTGTATGTATGTGTGGTGTGTGTGATGTGTATATATGTGGTGTGGTATGTGTATGTGTGTATGATGTGTGTATGTGTGGTGTGTGTATGTGTATGTGTGTGTGATGTGTGTGGTATGGTTTGTGTGTGTGGTGTGTGTATGTGAGTGTGTGGTGTGGTGTGTGTATGGAGAGGGTGGTTATGGTGTGTATGTGTGTGTGTATGGTATGTATGTGTGTGGTGTGCATATTTACAAAAGCCTTTTCTTTTTCGACAAGGGAATTAATCTATTTTGTCACATGATTTCTTCTAGGTCATGGCTGGTTAAGAATTTATCCCCTCTCCACATTTGTGAAGGATAAAACATTCCACCACCCTCCTCTTGTTTTTTAATGACTTTCAAAAATATTTAGATCGTTAATCCACTTGGAATTTATTGCCAGCCAGTTTTCCCAACAATTTTTGTTGACTAGAGAACACTTTGCCTACTGTTTCATGATCCTAGATTTATGGAATATGAAACTCCTATCTGTAACTGGTTCTCATTGTACCTAATCTTATCCCACTGATAAATCTCCCTTTATATTTTATCCAGTACTTGAGAGTTCTGAAACTCCCTGCTTTGTATGATTTAAAACCTGAGAGTGCCAGCATCCCTTTCTCTAAAAAGAAACACTTTAAAAAGAATTACCCTTGATATTCTTGATTTTTCTTTTTCTATATGAATTTGATATTTTGTCTATAGCTATACCTAGTTCCAATAAATGATACTACATGGCATTCATAGGATAGTGTAATTAATGGGTGTCTAATCCATAATCATCACTTTACAGATGAGGAAACTGAGACTCAGAGATATTGACCTTGCCCAAGGTCCCACAGGTGGGAGATTCAGAAGCCAGTGATTTCAATTACTGTTGTATCATTTTTTTCCAGTTGTGTCTGACTCTCTGTGACCCTATTTGTGGCTCTCTTGGCCCCCAATACTGGAGAGGTTCGCCATTTCCTTCTCCAGCTCATTTTACCAACAAGGAGATTGAGGCAAACAGGGTTAAGTGACTTGGCCAGGGTCACACAGCTAGCAAGTGTCTGAGGCTGGATTTGAATTCAGGAAGATGAATCTCATCCAGATTAATTTGTATTGTAATAGTTACTTTGTTTGTTTAACCTAACCATGCAAATTCATTCTCCAATTTTGTTTTCCTTTATTTCTGTAAAATTATATAGTATATAAATGATATAAAATATAAAATAAAATTATTTCTACTTGTTATATTTTATAGGTTAATTCTGAGATATTTAATACATTTCCTGGTTATTTTGAATGGAATTCTTATTGTTTTTCTCCATTTTATTAGTAATATGTAGAAATATTGATTTGGTAGATTTACCTTTTATCTTGTTATTTTGCTAAAACAGTTATTGATTCATTTTTTTCAGTTGGTTTTCTGTTTTATTTTCATGTTGTCTATCTGTCGTTTCTGTTTGTGCCCCCATTTGGGGTTTTCTTGGCCAAGATATTGGCTTGGTTTGCCATTTCTTTCTCCAGCTCATTTTACAGATGAGGAAACTGAGACCAACAGGGTTAAGTGACTTGGCCAGGGTCACACAGCAAGTTAAGTGTCTGAGATCAAATTTGAACTCAGGAAGAGGGATCTTCCTAATTCCAGGCCCAGTGTTCCTTGCACTATGGCGCCACCTAGCTGCCTTTCTCACAGGATCATAGGATCCTAGATAGAGAGCTGAAAGGGACCTCACAAGCCATATAAAGAGAAGGAAACTGAGGCCCCTGGAGGGGAAGGAACTTGCCCAAGGTCACACAGGTAGTTTCAAGAGTGAGATTTGAGGGGTGGCTAGGTGGTACAGTGAATAGAGCACCAGCCCTGGAATTAGGAGGACCTGAGTTCAAATCCAGTCTCAGACACTTGACACACTTACTAGCCATGTGACTTTGGGCAAGTCACTTAATCCCAACTGCCCTCAAAAAAGCAAA
>WOXC01012466.1:743378-928378 GCA_011680675.1 Gymnobelideus leadbeateri
CAGGTCTTCCAGGTAGTAAGAGGCAAGACTTGAACCCAGGATCTCTGACTCCAAATCCAGTGCTCTTTTCCATCATGCCCCTGTGAGAATAGGTATAAAGGGTTTGGGGGGAGGGGGGGGGTCACAGGACCTGGGTTCAAGTTCTGCTTTTTACTAAGAAACTCAGACAAGTCCCTTCCCTTCACTGGGCCTCAGTTTCCTCCTCTGTAAAATGAGGGGGTTGGGCTCAATGGTCTCTGAGAACCCTTCCAGCTCTAGATCTCAGCTCCTATATGTGATTATCACTTTCATTTCTGCAAATGAAATCTTGGGGGATTTTTGCTTGAGTGAAATTCCTAATTGCAGACATAGATTTCAATCTGGACTGGGAAATATATGTAGCCCCTCACCTCCCTAGATGTGCATACAGTTTGGGGTACCTTCTATTTGAGCTCAGCCCTAGGCAATGGCCTCCAGCTCTAGTCATTTCCCTGCCTTCAGCCCCTGATCAAAGTGATAAGAGGACAGAAGCTGAGCTCTTACTCTGGAAGGGCCTTCAGAAGCCATCATGTCCAACCCCCTCATTTTACAGAGGGGGAAACTGAGGCCTAAGGAGGGGAAGGAATTGGCCCTAGGTCCCATCTAAGACCTACTAGAACTGGAAAGGGCCTTCAGAGGCCATCATGTCCAATTCTGACATTGTCCAGAAGGGGAAAGTGAGGGCCAAGAAGGTGAGATGACATCCCCAAGGTCACCTAGGTAGTAACTGTCCCCCTTGTCTAAGTAGCAGCATTAGGAAAGGAAGTCCCACAATTTAGTCCAATGTTTAACCACTCTCATGGCCAGGACATTCTTCTCATCACTTATATAACCTGAAGCCTACAGTTAGAGTGTCGGCCATTTCCTCTTGGCTGCCCTCAGGGGTGTTGCCTGGCAGCTTTCCTGACATCACAATGGCTCCCAAGACCCCATTCTCACACTCTGGGAGGTCTTGGACTCACTGGCCTCTGTCTGCCCATGTTCTGAGCTCTGCCTCCCACCTGGAGATTGCTGACTCAGGTAGCTCTCATGGGCACTGGCAGGCCAACACCTAAGAACATGTTGGTTTATCATTACAGAGAGATTAGCAGTAACATTAACCACAAGAACTGCAAAACATGAAGGGCCTCTTGCATTCCCAAGGGGCCTGTGATACCTCTACACCTCCCTGGCCCCAGCACTGCTGCCTTCCCCCCTCCACTGGCCAGCTGTGGGCTTTCCTTTTATTCTTTATTTCCCCACGGCCAGGTCAGAATTCCCAAGGGAGAAGCACTCCCCAAAGTTTCCTTGACACCTTCCCTGATCCACCTTCTCGCTGCTATGCCACATGTAGTTCCTTTGGGTGGAAGATCTCTGAAACAGCACAAGGAGAAATGTTGGGAGCTGCGGAGATCGCCAGGGCTTGGAAATGAGGAGAGCTAAGGCCAAAGTCTGGCTCTCCTGCCAACATCCTGTGTGATCTTGGGAAAATCAATTCCCTGCACTGTTTCCTCAACCAGAAAATGTGGGTAACAATCTCTGCACCACCTGTATCACAGCATTGTTATGAGGACAGAACTTTGTAAGCCTTATATACACTAGAAAAATGAAAGCTCTCTGTATTATTTTCTCCTCATTATTATTGTCATCTCATTTTTTCATCTTTTTAAAAACTGAGTTTGGATAGAAACATTCTTTCATATTTAGTGTACCCTGTGAATAAAAAGACTGATTTTAGTAATTGAATAAAAGTAGGAGGAAAGCAATGAGTCCTAGTGGAGGAATCACTACATGCAGAGTCAGGAAAGGCCTGGATTTGAATCTCACTACAGACATTTATTAGCTGTTTAACCCAAGACAAATCACTTCCCTTCATTGGGACTCACGTTGCCCCTCTGTAAACTGAAGAGATTGGGCTTCTTAAACTTTTTCCACCTGTGACACCTTCAGATCTTCTTGAACTGTGGGGGTCACAACCCATAGTTTAAGAAAAGCTGTATGACCTCCAAGGGTCCTACCAGTTCCAAGGTGATGATCTCACTATCATTCTAAGAGCAGGATGATTTTTGGCAGTGTGTCAGAACCACACCAGGTTTCTGAACAAATATTTTTCAAGTCACCTCTTCCTGACCACTCCCTCCTCTTTGTTTTATAGACTTCTATGTGTGCAACCCCCCCATTTCTATGCGATAATTTTCCCCATTCTTCCTCTCCCCCCATGAGAGGGGATGTTCTTCCCCCTCTCCCTTTCCATTCTTCTAGAATCATCAAAGCATAACAAAATCAAACCCTCTATATAATTAGACTCCCTTGATGATTTCAGAGTTCTGAGAGGCTACATGTATCATCTCCCCATATAATAATGTAAACACTTTAATTCTGTTAAATTTTGATTGCTTTTTTGCCTTTCTAATGCTTCTCTTGACTCCTGTGTTTGGGTGTCAGATTTTCTACTCAGCTCTGGTCTTTTCATCAGGAATACTTGGAAGTCCTCTATTTCATTAAAGATCAATTTTTTCCCCTATAGGATTATCAGTCAGTTTTTCTGGGTCAGTTAATCTTAGTTGACAGCTTAGAACTTTTGTCTTGTGAAGCGTCACATTCCAAGTACTCTGATTGTGGCCCCTTGGCATTTGAATTCTTTCTTTCTGGCTTCTTGAGTATTTTTTTTTTACCTAGGAGCCCTAGATTTTGGCTCCACTATTCCTCTGAGTTTTCATTTTGAGGTTTATTTTAGGAAGTAACTAGTGGATTCTTTTAATTAATGCTTTGCCCTCTGATTCTAAGAGATCTGGGGAGTTTTCTTTTATGATTTCTTGAAATATAATGTCTCTAGGCTCTCTTTTTTTGTTCTGATTTTCAGATAATCCAATGATTTTTAAATTGTGTCTCTTTGAGCTGTTTTTCAAGGCTATTTTTGCAGTGGGATACCTCACATTTTCTTCTATTTTTTTCAGTCTTTTGCCTTTGCTTTAATATTTCTTTTTTTTTTTTTGCTTTAATATTTCTTGATGCTTCACGGAGTCATTAACTTCTATTTGGCTGATTCTGAGACCTCAAGTGGAGACTTCCTTAGGCAGCTTTCCAGGCTTTTTCTCCCTATGTGGGCACCCCAGAATCAAATGACCTTCTCAGGAGGCTAAGGAAGGTTCAGTAAGTACCCAAGGCTACCTCCTCAAGTGTCCTAAGCCCCAGGACATGCTGTAGCTGATTTGGGTACAGTTAAGGTAGTACTCTCTGTCTTCACTTTGGATACAATAAAAGACTTTCTCATGAACTGATCCATAGGTTGAAAAAATGCTTTTAGACATCAAAGGGTATCAATTACCCAACAAAGATCTAGGGGACCCATCATAAGGTCAATATGAGTCAACAGTGTGAGCCAAGAAAGTTCATGCAAACTCAGGCTGCATCAAGAGAAGCGTGATATCCAGGATTAGGGAGGTGGGCTAGTCCCACATTATTCTGCTCTAGTCAAATTATATCTAGAATGTTGCATTCAATGCTGGGCAGCACATTTTAGGAAGGGTGTGGATAAGGTGGATAAAGATTAAAATGTCCAAAACAGGGCATCCAGGATAGTGAAGGGCCTTGAGTCAATGTCAAAGGAGGACTAGTGGAAGGGACTGGGAATATTTAGCCAAGGGGGACAGGAGCCATCATCTTCAGGTGCTTTAAAGGCTAACATATAGGGAAAGACTGAGTTTCATTCTGTTTAGCCCCATAAGGCAGAAACAGGCACACTGGGGGGAAGCTGCATAGAGTCCAGTTTTGCTTGGATGTCAGGGAAAAACAATTCCAAACAGTCAGAGCCTTCCAAGAGTTGAATTGGTACCCTTTGTAGTTAGACTCCTTTGAAATTTTTCAAGATGAGACTGGATGGCCATTTGTCAGGTATATTGTAGAGGGGACTTTTTACAGGTGTGGTTTAGACTAGGTGGTCCTTGAGGTCCCTTGGAGACTCCTCCAGAAAGCCACTGTCCCTGGGACTCTCATCTTGTAGTACTGTAAGAGAGGACTAGACCCTTTCCCTCAGGTTAGCCCTTGGGGTGGGGCCTCGACAGATGGTGCTTTACTAGAGGGAAAGATGATCTGGGCTCTCTTGAAGTGGGACCCAGGAAGGCTTTAACTAATATTACCATCTCCCATTTGTCAAGGGAGTTTATGGGTCAGGGAGATTATTTTTTCCCATTTCACAGATGGAAAGACTGAAGTCCAGAGAGGGGAAGGGACTGATTAAATGTTCCATATTGAAGGCTGAGCAACCAGGGCTCCTGCCTCCTAAGACATAGTAGGACAGATGGTGCCAAAGGAAATGGGAAATTGGCAAGTGCTAGCACTGATGAGGGGGTTGGAGACAATTGTTTCCTTATCACCAGAGTCACCATTTTATCAGGAGGCACAGCACAGCCTGCTCTGGCCACCCCTTGGGGCAAAAGAAGGTAATCGAGCCTGCTTCCTGCTTGAGTGGTTTTTTTCCTTTCAAGATAGCAAACGTGTTCAATAAAAGAAGCAACCACAAGAGTCAGTGGCTGGGCTGGCGAGATAATGGGGGTATCAGGTTGGGAAAAAGAGTCCAGAGCTATGCTGAGCCTTAGGTTTCTGTGGCCAGGCTAAGGCACTGAAAGAGAGTTCTGGTCAGAGGCCAGGAGAATCCACGTTGGGAGGGACCTAGGAGACCAGTGAGTCCAGGCCCCTCATTTGACAGAGAAGGAAATTGAAGCCCAGAGACAGGAAGTGATTTACCCAGATACCAAGTGTTGGAGGTGACATTTGAACCCAGACCCTCAGATTCCAGAGGAAATGCTCTTTCCATGTGGCCCTTACCCTTTTCACATTCTCCCTCCTTTGGTAGCAACCCATAGTGGGTCAATGGGGCTTCTTTCCAGTCTTAGGGCTCAGAAAGGGGAAGTAGTTACACCCTCTGGAGGCAAAGAGGTGCTAGACAAATAGGTCTGCCCTTGTACAAGGGTCAGAGCAGCAAGCCTGAGCTCTGGCTCCAGATACAAAGGTCCCACTATGCCCCCAAGCCTCTCACTTGGCCCAAAGCTAATCTAAATTACTTTATGGCACAGAGTGAACTGGGGAACTGAGAGTTATTCAACTTGGACCCAGACCTGGGAGACTTTTCTAAGAAACTGAAGGACACTTGCTCAATGGCCAACGAGGGGGAGAGCCAAGCTTTGGGTTCTGCCTGTCCAGTGTCTGGGCATCGGGCTGCCAATGAACTTGTCCTGTCAGAGTAGGGGGAAGATGGGGCACTGGGCCTGAGGAGAAAGCCTGCTCTCCCTCTGGCTGGCTCAGGCTCTACTTTGCCCTCTCTCTGTCTCTGTCTTTGTGTCTCTGTCTCTCTCTGTCTCTGTCTCTCTTTCTCCCTGGCTCTGTCTCTCGCCTTCTATCTCCATTTCTCTATTTTTCTCTGTCTTTGTCTCTATTTCCATGTTTCTGTGTCTCTATTTCTCTGTCTCTGTTTCTGTCTCTATTTGTCTTTGTCTCTTTTTTCCAATTTATTTATTTATTTTTAGTTTTCAACATTCATTTCCACAAACTTTTGAGTTACAAATTTTTCTCTGGTGTTTTCCCTACCCCACCCCAAAATAGTGAGCCTACTGAATACCCCTTTCCCCAATCTGTACTCTCTTGTATCCTTCCCCATCTCTCCCCCCCAACTTTCTAGTAAGGCAAGATGGATTTCTATAACCCAGTGCCTGTATATCTTATTTCCCAATTATGTGAAGAAAACAAATTTTTTTAACATTTGTTTTAAAAACTTTGAGTTCCAGATTTTTTCCTTCTTCCCTCCTCACCCTCCTCCACTGGGAGGACAAGCAGTTCAATATAGATTGTACATGTGTAGTTACCCAAATCATTTCCATAGTAGTTATATTGTGAAAGACTATATTTCCCTGCATCCTATCCCACCCCCCACTTATTCTATTTTTTCCTTTGACCTTATCCCTTTTCCAAAGTGTTTGCTTCTAACTATCCTCTCCCCCAATCTACCCTCCCTTCTATCATCCCCCCTCTTTTCCCCTACCCCCCTATTTTCCTGTAGGGTAAGATACCCAATTGAGTGTGTATGTTATTCCCTCCTTAAGTCAAATTCAATGAGAGTAAGGTTGACCCATTCCCTTTCACCTTCCTGCTCTTCCCTTCCATTGTAACAGTTTCCTCTTGCCTCTTTTATATGAGATAATTTACCCTATTTTATCTCCCCCTTTCTCCTTCTCCTAATATATTCCTCTCTCACCTCTTAATTTTATTTTTTAGATATCATCCCTTCCTATTCAACTGATACTGTGCCCTCTGTCTATGTATACATGAACATACAAATGCCCACATGCACATATATATTTATACACATATATACCCTCCTATACATACATACATATATATGTATGCATATATATATATTACACATATGTATTCCCTTCAACTATCCTCATACTGAGAAAAGTCTCATGAGTCACAATTATCTTTTTCTCATGTAGGAATGTAAATAGTTCAACTTTAATAAGTTCCTTATGATTTCCTTTTCCCTGTTTACCTTCTCAAGCTTCTCTTGCTTCTGTTATCTGAAAGTCAAATTTCTGTTCAGCTCTGGTTTTTCATCAAGAATGCTTGAAAATCCTCTATTTCATTGAATGACCATATTTTCCCCTGAACTCTGTCTCTTTCTATCTCTATTTCCCTGTCTCTGTCTCTCTCTGTCTCTGTTTCTATCTCTGTCTTTATTTCCCTGTCTCTCTTTCTTTCTCTCTATTTTGCTGTCTCTATTTCTCTCTTGTCTCCATCTCTATTTCCTGGTCTCTGTCTCTCTCTTTCTCTCTGTCTCTGTTTCTGTCCCTATTTGTCTCTGTTTCTTTCTACCTCTATTTCTCTGTCTGTATCTGTCTCTATTTCCCTGTCTCTGCCTCTCTGCTTCTATCTATAATTCTCTCTGTTTTCTCTCTGTCTCTCATTGTCTCTGTATTTCTCTCTGTCTCTTTCTTTTTTTGTCTCTGTTTCTGTCTGTATTTCTCTGTCTTTCATTGTCTCTCTATTTCTCTGTCTCTGTCTTTCTGTTTCCCTGTCTCTGTCTCTTTGTTTCTATCTCTATTTTCTCTGAGTCTCTGGATGTCACTGTCTCTGTTTCTCTGTCTCTGGGGGCCTGGCATTGGGCTCTGTTGGAGCTGCTTCCATTTTCCATAGATAAATATTGGAGGGCTGGGCATGTGGAGTATCTGTCCTGGAATGTCCATTCTTAGAATGAGGACCTGGTCTCTAATAGGCCCTTCCTAGGATGGACAGCCAAATTTGGAGAATAGACAATGGAGGTGATAAGCCATCTCAAGTATGGCTCTATGGTTCCTTGGGGTCCAGAACAAATGGCAGCTCTGGCAGTGTGGGGTGTAGGGAAGGCGAATTGTGCTCGGCCTTTTCTGCCCTTGGTGCCTGGGGGGCTGGGCCAGGGCTGACCTCCATGCCCAAGAGACATTCACTACTTCCAGACTGGTCCTGCTGCCTTAGTCAACATTGGCTGGCTCAATTAATGAGTCTTCCCTTAATTGGGGATGGGGACCCCCTCCCCAAATCCTCAGCCTTCCACTATATTGGTGTAGGATTATGGCTGTGGCCTGGTTACCAGAGGAAGCTGGGCCACAGACCTGGGTATAGAGTTGGGGAGAGTCAACTGTTTGCTCCCTAGCCTGGGTGGAAAGGTCCCTGGGTTCACAGATCCCAGCTCCAGAACAAGAAAGAACCTCAGAGGTCAAGCTCTTCATTTTACATGAGGAAACTGAGGCCCAGAAAATGTCTTTCCTAAGATGACACAGGGAATGTGTCAGAGGGAAGACTTGAACCTGGACCTTCTCACTCCAGTGCAGTGCTATCTCTGCCATATCACAATGGAACTGGGAGATTATCAAGTGGGTAGGAACTCAGAAGTCATGTGTTCCTTTTATGTACTGTAGGACACATACCAAGAGAGGCAATGACACTCGTTCAAGGTCAATGTCTGACTTCTAACCTAGATCCTCTGAGCCCCAATTCCTTGTTGTCACAAGACTAGATTGGGTTTGGGTCATTGCTCCATCATTAATTTTCTATGGGCCTTTAGTTCCCTCATCTGGAAAATGGAGATAATCAGAAAGAACTTCAGTGCTGGCTCTGCACCAGGGTGACCTAGGGAGATTTATGCCCACTCTCTGAGCCTCGATTTCCTTCTTTGTAAAATGGGACAACAGGACCCTACTTCCTAGCATTACTGGGAGGTTCACATAAGGAAATGGATGGCTAAGCCCCTTTGAACTCTAATCTGCTGCTGTGGTTGTTAGCCTTGATTAAAGGCCTTACTCTGTGTCAGGTAAGGCGCTATTGTCATAGCATTATCAGCTCTGCCCTGCCTACCTCACAAGACAGTCAGGAGACTATGTCCCAGTAACAGATAGGGAAGACCTGGGCGAAGTTAAAGTCTAAGGGGCTGTCATTTCTCTGGCATAGATTCCAATTTAGGGACTTCCTAGTTGTGTGATGGTGGCAAGTCCCATAATCACTCTCAGCCTCAGTCGCCTCATCTGTAAAATGAAAATAATAAAAACACCTGCCTCTCAGAGCCATCATGAGGATCAAAGGAGAGGTGCACAAAACTGACGTCAGGACATCGAAGAGCTGGAAGGTGGTTCAGAGGCTATCAGGGCCACCTCTCTCACGTAGAGAAACTGAGGCTCTCTACTTGTGCAAAAGCACACAAAGGATCCTAGGTCTAGAACTGGAAGGAATGTCAAAGCACATTTGGTCCAGCTGCCCTTGTTCTACAGAAGAAGGAACTGAGTCCCATAAGGGGAAGTGACTTATCCAAAGTCATACAGGTAGTAAGCAGAAGCTAATTTTGAACCAAATTCTTCTTACTCCAGAGCTAGTGATCTTTGTCACTGTGTGATGGAGTCCCCTTAAGGTGCTAAATATATATATACACATACACATTTGTATATAATAATGCATGTATGTAGATGGATGTGGATGTGGATGTCTATTAATATGGATGTGCACATGGAGATATGCCTGTCTATATGGATGGTTATGTTTATGTATATGTCTATATATATGTATATATATACACATATGTGCATTGGTATGTGGATGTGGAAATGGATGTATATATGGATATGTACATGTATGTGCACTCATATGCTATGGATATATACATGTATGTATATGTACACGTGTGTGTGTGTGTGTTATATCTACAGAGAGAAGCCCAGAGTCCATAGCCAGCATGTGTCAGAAACCAGACCCCAAGTCAATTCTCTATCTATTAGGGGTGGGGAACCTGAGGCCATGGGTGGCCCTCTATGTCCTCGAGGGTGGCCCTTTGACAGAATCCCAAGTTCACAGAACAAATCCCCTTCATAAAAGAATTTGTTCTGTCAAACTTGGACTCAGCCAAAATGTTGCATCCAAGGACCTAGTGAAAGCCATATGTGGCCTCAAAGCCACAGGTTCCCCACCCCTGTAAACTAAAGCATAGTCTCTCTCTCTGTTTCTCTCTGTCTTGGTCTCTCTGTCTCTCTCTGTCTTTCTCCCCTCTCTCTCCCCCCTCCTTCCCTCCTCTCTCTGTCTCTCTGTCTCTGTCTCTCTCTTTCTCTCTGTCTCTCTCTGTCTCTCTCCTCTCTCTCTCCTTTCTCCTCTCTCTGTCTCTGTCTCTCTCCCCTCTCTCTCCCCCCTCCTTCCCTCCTCTCTCTGTCTCTCTGTCTCTGTCTCTGTCTCTCTCTTTCTCTCTCTGTCTCTGTCTCTCTCCCCTCTCTCTCCCCCATCCTTCCCTCCTCTCTCTGTCTCTCTGTCTCTGTCTCTGTCTCTCTTTCTCTCTCTGTCTCTGTCTCTCCTCTCTCTCTCCTCTCTCCTCTCTCTGTCTCTGTCTCTCCCCCCTCCCTCTCCTTTCCTCTTCTGTCTTGGTCTCTCTTTCATGTATACACACACACACACACACACCCTTCTCAGGGGCAGTGTGGCTTAGTGGATAGAGATCTAACCTGGAGTCAGGAATATTTGAGTTCCAGTTTCCCTTTGTGCCCATACTGACTGTATGGCTGGACAAGTCATTTCTCTTCTCTGCCCTCTAAGACTACAAGTTACATCGGTGGAGGCAGTTTGGATTTGTCAGGTTTTTTGCTGGGTGTTCCCTATACCTTTGAAAACACTCTATAAATGTCAGCTATTGCTACTACATACCACTCTGCCCAAGAATGGGAATTTCCCTGACAGCCCAAAGAACCGGCAGTCTAGGTGTGGGTCTTGCTCTCTCCCAGGGAAGAGAAGTGTGTGCCTGTTGTCTTCCCAAGACTGTTGGGTGGTCCAGTGGGGCCCCCAATCACCACAGCTCTCTCCCCTGCCTGCCCTCCATGTACCACCCTGTGGGTCTATTCCCTGTCCCCCCATGTTGTGGGCACAGAGAGCTCATTCCCAAGCTGGAGACTCAAGCTGGGCTTGGTCCTGAAGGCTGAGGAGCTCTGAGCCCTCCTGAGGCCTCAGTGGCCTCAGAGGTACCAGCGACCACTTCATTCTTGGCTTCCTCATACCCTGAGGTACTGAGTCCCAAGACCTGCTCCCTCCAGCCATGGAAGGCAGCTGGCAGCCCCCTGCCAGACGACCAGGCCTGCTCTGCTTGGTAACCATTCAATAACCAACCATTTAGTCAAAACAAGTCTTTATTGAGTGCTCACTGAGAACCACCGCTAGGCTCAGTGCAGTGGGGAAGATGGTGCGGTCTAAAGCCTGCCCACAGGGGGCTTACAGTAAAGTTGGGAAACAACTTACAACCAGGGACAGAGAACTAACATTGCAAAGTGACTGGGCCAAGGGGCCCAATGGGTGAGACTGCGGGGTCAGAAGGGGGAGAGATAGAGAAGGACGGGGTGCCATGGGCTGGAGTGATGGAGGTCAAGGCCTTCCAGAAGGGACAAGCAAAGAGTTCTGGGGCTAGAGGACAGGGGAGCCATGTGGGCAAAGCTGGGCAGGGAGACATTGGAAGATGTGGTGCTCAGGCTGGAGGTGGGGACTTCTCACTGGGGACTGAAGCTGGACATGCTCAGGATGGGGAAGGTGCCAATAGGGCCCTCCCTGCTTTGAAGTGGTGGGATGGGGTGGGGGGCAGGGTGTGAGGGATGAGGATATTCTCAGTTCTCCCTACTGGTCTGGGCTGCCCCTAGGGGGTGACTACTGGGTCTCCAGGACTCTTAACAATTCTCTCTTTGAGGCTTATCTACTTGGGGCTTTTGTTGTCCTGCTCAGGTTCTGGGAGCTCCCCTGGGGGCTACTCTAGTTCAGTGAGGTGGGGTAAGGAGAGCCATTTCCTTTCTGGACCTATGAACTGAGTCCTTGGAGGGGCTCCCTTGAAGCCTTTAAAACACACACACACACACACACACACACACACACACACACACACACACACACAACACACACAACACACACACACACACGCACACATGCACGCACACACACATACACTCTTTTTGGCTTGGTATTTTCATTTTTAGAATTTTCCTATTTCTCAGGAACTATAGGGAAATGCCAGGGTTTCCCTCAGAATCCAAATGCTGTTCCCCAAGCCAAACAGCATCTCTAGAAAAACTGGGCTCCTCTGCCCTTTTTTATCTAGGGCTAGATCCTGGTAGCAGGTGCTCCCCAGAGCGCCCAGGCTCCCATTCTAATTCTACTGGCTGAGGAAGACTCCTCGGTGAAATGTGGGCAGTGGATGTGACCCCCTCTCAGCCAGAAACCTCTTGGGAGCTGGACCTCCTCCCTCTTTGCTTCTAGGAATGGGAATGGAGAAGCAGCTTTGGGCCCAGCTCTTGGCCAATCTGGTCACACGGGCTTGGAAGGAGTCTTGGCAGGAGGGGTGGGAGGTTCTTCAGTCCACTGAGTTGAGAAGGTCTTGGGGAGGGGTGGGGAGGCTAGAGGGAACTGGGGTGGGTTCCCAGACCCATGAGGCAGGTCCATGCCTATAGCCTGGGAAAAAAGGGCAGGGAAGGGGCTGCTGGCTAGGGAAGGAGGCCTGTGGGAAGGCCTGCAGTATCAGCTCCCCCTGGTCAGACCCAAGGGACCCCCGATGTCCGTCCTGTCTTCAGCATTGCCTTTGGCTTGATCAGATGGAAATGTCTCTCCCCAGTGTCAATGGAGAGCCATGGGCTGGCCCTCCCATCATGGCCCACTCACCACCCCCCAGCAAAGCACTCCTTACACATACCCTGTCAGGCTGTAGGAGTTGAATTCACTTTTGCCCTTTACGGTCTGGCCCGGCGGAGGGGAGGCCCTGGTGGCTAAGGGCTGAGCTTGGTAACCGCTATAGTAGGCAGAGCGGCCTCCCCTCCGGGCTGGGCAAGAGAAGCAGAGGATGGTGCCAGCCACCATGGAGAAGAGGGAGGCAATGATGCCAAGATAGAGGGCCTCTCCGATCTCGAACTTCATGCTGTCAGGCACAAGCGGTGAGTGGAAGTCTCGGAGGATCCCATGGAGATTCCAGATGACAGGGATGAAACCTAGGAGGCCTCCCAGGAGGAAGAAGATTCCGCCTACCACTGCCACCCTGTCTTTGGCTGGGGAATCCTTGCAAAAGACAGTGCACCTCATGCCCACCACAGAGATGATGCAGGCCAGAGAGGAGATGGTGCTTGAGGCTACCATCATGCCCTGAGCAGCCTGGATGTCTGCAGGCAGCCCCAGCAGGGTGCTGTAGATATCACACTGGGTGATGCCTGTGCTTTGGGTGGCACACTCCATCCAGAGACCCTTGGAGAAGCCAACGGCTGTGACGATGCTGGCCCCCACATAGGAGCCTGTTCTCCAGCTTGGAAGCAGCATGGCTACCAAGGTGCCCACCAGCCCCATGAGGCCCAGGATGTAGCCCAGCAGCTGGAGGCCGAGAGATGCCATGATGGTCAGAGCCTCTCCACCGAGAGTACTCCTGTTGCCCTGATGCTGGCTCTGCTTCCCTGGGTTACTGGCTTCTAGCTCTTCATGGCAGAGTTCCTCTGGAAGGCAGGGCTGTCTCTGTTCCCTTCTCAGGAGTGTCTGAGGGTGGCTACAAGCTGACTAGAGAAGCCACCTAGAAGACAAAAAAAAAAACATAAACCAGATTAAATATTGACCAGAAGGTTATGAGAAACCAGAAAATGCTGGGTGCCTTTTGACCTTTGTTATCTTTAGAAATAACACACGCAAAAACTTCCCGACTAACTTTGAAAATTGAGCCAAAATATCATCACCTCCTGCGTAGGCCTAAGCTCCAGGGAGGCAGGCAGACAAAGGAAGGAGGCGGGGCAGCCTGGAGGAGGGGAATAAAGACATATACCACTGTGGCAGACACTGGCCTAACTTTCTCTGCTTTTTCTAACCAGCAATCTGACCCCACCTGACCATAGGAACTGATTTAGATCAACTGTCACAGGCTGAGGAATATCCAGAGAAGGAAGGGGATTCTGGGAGGGGGATTCTGGACTCCCTGGGACACCAGAGGCTCAAAGGGCCCAAGCTGGGACCTGAGTCAGTTGCTATGGGGCCAAAGGCTGGGTATCGGGAGGCAGCTAAGGACAGTCATCCCTACTTTCTATTCAGGTCCCTGGTATGCACTGGGATCTGAACAGTTGACTTTCCCCTTAGACTTCCCAGGTGTCTCAGGGCACAAGTTGAACCTATGCCCTGGGGTTGCCATTCAGGGATAACAGTCCTGCCATAGTTAGGTCCTTGGAATTTAGGAGAGAGGCTCTCCAGGGTTCAACTCCCAAACAGCTCCTGTGGAGGGAGCTTCACAAACAACAGGCCAATAGACCTTGGCCACTTCAGGGGCCAGGCTCCTTGACTACTTCAGGGGCCATGTTCAAACCTTTCATTGTACACATGAGGAAACTGAGGCTCAGGAAAGAGAAGTTTCTTGTCCAAGTTTTCACAGGTAGGGAGTAGAAGAACCAGATTCAACCCCAGTCCTCTGACTCCAAAGTCGGTAAGCATTCTTTCCACTAACCCATATGTTGGTCTTGGAAGGAAGAAACAGAAGGAGGAAGGTGGGAGGAGGTCTGCTGCAGTGAAGAAAATGCTGGATTTGGCTCAGAGACCTTGAGGCCAATCCCAGCTCTTCCATTTACTACTTGTGTGGCCTTGAGCAAGTCACACCCTGTCCCCTCTTCCCCCCCCTCCCCAAGGCCTCAATCTCCTCCTCTGTAAAATGGGAGAGTCATTTGATCTTGATAACCTTGAGATCTAAGATCCTTTGGCACAAGATGTACAAGAGGAGTACCATAAGAGAAGGGAAGACACATATCCCATCTCTCCAATTAGACCAAAAGCTCTTTGAGGGCAGAAATGTTATGTCTTCCTTCATTCTTCACTCCTGCTCAGCAAACCCTGGGCACATCCATCCTGCCCTCAAAGAAAAAACCAGAAACCAACGGGTGGGAGGAGGGTCCATGTGGGATCAGAACAAGCTGGCAGTGGGGTGGGTGGAAAGGGAAAATGATGTCAATGATGATGGTGGAGGAATATAGGGGAGACTGGTTTTGCTGGTATCCCTAACTTGCAGCACATTAATTAAGCTTTCTTGCTGGAATAGTTCTCCCCAAGGGCAATAAGGGGCAGAGAATCTGTTGGAGAAGCAGACCCCGACAGGATCTTCTGGAAGCATGCAGAGAGAGGGGCCAGCCCTGCCCTCTGCCCTGGGCAAACCACAGACTGGCTTCACATCTGGGTGAAGTAGTTCAAGCTACAGAACATCCAGAAGAAAGAAGTCAGGACAGTGATATGTAAAACTCCATGAAGGAAGTAAACTGGGGGGATGGAAGGATGTGGGAGCTGAGTTCAAGAATTGGAAAGGCTGATGAGCAGGATAGCTTCAGAAAAACCTGGAAAGACTTACATGAACTGATGCAAAGTGAAGCGAGCAGAAGCAGGAGAACACTACACAGTAACAGCAATACTGTACAATGATCAGCTATGATAAACTTATAGATACTGACTTTAGAGGTCATATAGTCCAACCTCCTTCATTTTAAAGGTGGGGAAACTGATACAATGATCCAAGACAATTCCAAAGGACTCATGATGATGAAAAATGTCATCCACCTCCAGAGAGAGAACTGACAGAGTCTGAATGCAGATCGAAGCATACTTTTTATTTCATTTTTTTCATGGGTTTTATTTTTGATCTTTTTCTTTCACAACATGACTAATATAGAAAAATGTTTTGCATGATTTCACTTGTATAACTGATATCAAATTGTTTGCCTTTTCAATGAGCAGGGAGGGAGGGGATTTGGAACTCGAAATTTTTAAAAATGGATGTTAAAAATAGTTTTTACACGTAATTGGGAAAAACAAAATATTATTAAAAAAAAAGAATTGGAAGGACTGTCACATGAAGAGATATCAGGTTTGTTCTGTTTGGCCCCAGAGGGCAGATGAAGGAGCCCTGGAGAGAAGGCTCAAAGAGGCTGATTTAGGCTTGATGGCAGGAAACAGAACTTCATACTAATTTGAGGTGGGATGGACTGCCTAGGAAGGGAGTGGATTCTGCCTCATTCTTAAAGCAAAGGCTCGCTGTGGATGCCTTTAGGAAGGGACAAGGATGAGAGAGGGTGGCATGGTGAAGAAGGCAGTGGATTTGGAATCAGAGAACCTGAGTTCAAGCATTAGCTCTGTTACTTACTATACGTATGACCTGAGGCTGACTGGAGCGGAATGGGCTGCTTTGGGAGGAGGTGAGTTCCCCCATCTTCAAGTACAGATTGGGTGACCACTTGTCAGGTGACATCGAGGTGGAGTCAGACCAAATGGCTGCTGAACTCCCTTCTGACTCTCCGATTCTGTCATTTCCTCTGTCCTCTATAAAATGAGACTAGATAACTCCTTAATGGCCCTTCCAAGCCCACAATCCTATGTAGAGTGGAGAGGGAGGCAGGGCCTGGCAGGCTTGTGGCAGAATAGAAGGGGTTGGGGAGGGATCCCCTCTTCTCCCCTCTTCCTCCTATTACTCCAATGCCTTCTACTTCTTCACCCTTAGTTTCCCCACCTCCAGGCTCCTAATGGCTCCCACATTGGCCACATCATTAGAGGAGGGGAGCAGGGCCAGGCAAGAATGGTAGCTGCTTTCCTAAGCATTAACAGAGAATCGGATTCCTTTTTGCAGGGGGAAGAGTCAAGGGTTTGCTTGTCAGCCAGGGGTGGCAACTCTCTGGACCTGGACCCAAGGAAGGACTCCTGGGTGACAGCTGTTGGAGTGGCCAGGAGGAGGCTGCTAGGGACTCATAGGGCTCTTGGAATGACAGGACTCCTGGCCCCCAGCAGGATTCCTGCCACAGCCCTCCTATGGTTTTCCATCTCTTCATTCCTTGGCTCTTCTCTTCCAAGACCTTCTGGCTTCTGAGGAATCCTTGAGCTTCAGTCACTTTGGGGCACTAGCAAAGTCATCCAACATATTATTGGCTTCTAGATCTAGACCTAGAAGGGGCCTGAGAGACCATCTAGTCCAACCCTCTCATTTTACAAAGAGAGAAACTGAGGCCCAGGGAGGGAAGGGACTTGTCTAAGTTTACAATGAGCACCTAGATTTCAAAGTCCCTAGAAAGGACTTTAGAGGTCATATAGTCCAACCTCCTTCATTTTAAAGGTGGGGAAACTGAGGCCCAGGGAGGGAAGGGAATTCTTCAAGGTCACACACAGGAGCATAGATCTAAAGTTGGAAAGGACTTCAAAGGCCATCCAGCTTCACCTTCTCATTTTTACAGAGGAAGAAACTGAGATTCAGAGAAATAAAATTACTTTTCCAGGGTCACATAGCTAAGTGATGGTCAGAGCTTGAACCCAAGACCCCTCACTTGATCCGGTCCTTTTTCTATTATTCCATTCTGCCTCCCAAATGGAATAATATCCGAGGAGAAATTGAGGCCCAGAGAGTAGGCTAAAATCCCTTTTAGCTTAAAATCTACACACCTGTGTGTGAGTTTAGACAAGTCAATAAAGTGAGTTGGCCAAGGCCACATAAAGAAGTAGCAGAACTGGATTCAAACTCAGGTCCTCTGACTCTAAGTTCAGTTGCACTTTCTTAATTCCCTGTGAAGTGCCCTGTGGAGGCTACAAAAAGGACCCTCGCCAAGGTGACATTCTAGTAGAGATCAGAAAGCTATAGAAACCAAAAGACAAAATGACAAGCTAGCCATGCATGGGAAAGGACAGCTCTACCACTTCCTTCCTAAGTAAACTATCTTGGGCAAGTCACCTAGCCTCTCTATAATCTCAGTTTTCTCCTCCAGAAAATGGGAATAACATTTTCCCTCACTTCTAGGGCCATGGAAAAGAAAGCACTTTCAAACCTAGGAACTGAGTTATTCCAAGAAAAGAGAGATCATGGTTGGCCAAGGTCAATGGGAGAGGAACATTTGAGCTGGCCCTTGAAGGATGGGCAGCATCTCAACAAGTAGAGACCTTGAAGAGGCAATTCTAAGGCATGAGTCTCGGGGATGGCAGGAACAAATGCATAGAGGTAACAGAATGGGTTTGGGGAATGTGAGTGGTCCAATTTTAAGGCAACAATTGCCAGGAAACTGACTGTGGGTAGCTTTTCAGGAAGTCTGAAAATTTTGTCTCTAAAGTCCTGGATCTTCATGGGTCTCTCGCAGCCCCCTAAGGGACTGCCCTGGTCTGTCCTTTGGAGAAGAATTCCAGAGATAAATTAATTCACTGAAAGTTGTTAACAACTGTAGGAGGAGACTGAATCCCTAATACCTAATGGCCTAAGCAAGAGGAGGGAGGAAAAAAGGAATAGGGTGGAGGTGGTCTGGCAGTGAGTGTAATGCCCAGTTGAGGAGTTATATTGGACCTTCCTCCAACTGTCCCCCTGCCCCAATCACATGGCTCTCAGTCACCTCTTTGGAGTGTCTGAGAATTGTAGACCATAGATCATCAAAGATGGAAGGGCCTCCAGAGGTTCTCAGTTCCCATTCTAGCTCCTTTATTAGTCACTTTTGACTCTTCCCTTTCCCCCTAGCCCCACAGTCAATCATTTGCTAAATCCTATTGATTTTCTTCTATTTGCCCTCATCATGGCCTCTCCACAAGTTTTCTTGGAACAGTAGATAAGGCTGTTAGATTCTGAAGCAGGAGATCTGGGTTCAAATCCTGGCTCAGACATTTAGTAGCCTCAATTACTTCCTCTGTAAAATGAAGGATTGGATTTGATAACTTCTCCACCTAGTTCAGGCCTTCATCACTCCTGGCCTGTACTATTATAGTAACTTCCTTTTCTTGTTCCCCCCACCCCCCAATTACATGTAAACACAATTTTAAACATTCATCTAAAATTTTTTGAGTTCCAAATTCTCTCCCTCCGTCCCCAATTTAATACAGGTTATACATGCACAATCATGCAAAACAATTCCAAAAATATAGTAAAAAAGAATCTGCTTTGATCTGCATTCTGACTCCATCAGTTCTTTCTCTTGAGGTGGACAGCATTTTTCATCATGAATCCATCAGAACTGTTGTGGATTATTGTATTGCTGAGGATACTTAAGTCATTTGCAATTAATCATTGTACAATATTTGCAGTAACTTCCTAACCTCTAGCCACCCCAGTCCATTTTCCAATCAGTTGGCTATAATTCTGACCAGGTCACTCCTGTACTCAATAACATGCAATGGCTCCCTATTCCATCCAGGATCAAATGTAAAACCCTGCATTAGGCACTTAAAGTCTTTCATGACCTGGCTCCAACCTACATTTCCAAGCTTATTATATATTATTTCCTTCCCACAGTCAAACTGGACTTTTTATTGCTCCTCATATAAGACCTATAATCTTCCATCTCTGGGTCTTAGCACAGGCTGTACCTCATGCCTAGAACATACTTCCTTCTCTGTCTTGAATCTCTAATTTCCTTTGAAGTTTTGCTATAGCATCATGAAACAGATAAAATAATGAGGCTTTTCCTGATTCCCTTTCACCTCCACACACACACACACACACACACACACACACACACACACACACACGCACACACACACTCCCCAATGCCTTCCCTCAACCATTTTTGGGGGGTAGGCATGGAAATTAGGACTATGACTTGTGATTGTACTTAGAAAGGTGTCACAGTATAGTGGATACTTGGGGTTTTGATAATCAGGGTTCAAATCCCACTTAACACACTTCCCATTAAAAATTGTTTTCTTTTTTGGAGGGGGGTAAGGCTGGGCAATTGGGGTTAAGTGACTTGCCCAAGGTCACACAGCTAGTAAATGTTAAGTGTCTGAGGCTGGATTTGAACTCAGGTCCTCCTGACTCTAGGGCTGGTGCTCAATTCACTGCACCACCTAGCCTCCCCAACACACTTCTTATTATGTGACCTTGAACCTCTTCCCCTCTCTGGGCCTCAGTTTCCTCATCTGTAAAATGAGGAAGACTTCTAAGGTCCCTCTTAGTTCTAATTCTGTGATCCAATGATCCCACTTTATTGTTATAGGGAAGTCCCAGTGAGGAATCTACCTCCACTAATGCAGATCACAACTGGCTCCAGAAATCACACATAGTCTTAGGGCACTGAGATGTTACTACTTGCTCCTTTAGGACAGAGAATGCTGCCTTTGTGTCCACATCCCGAATGACTAGTACAGTGCTGGTCACTTAGGAAGAGTTTAATAAATACTTGTTGATTCATTGACAGAGGAAGAAATTAAGTCCTAGAGAGGATATGGTCACACAGCAAGTTAATGGTGGAGCTAGGAGGAGATCCCTGGGCTCCTGAGCCTAGGCCAGAGCTCCTTCTTTCCAGCCTCTGTAGGTAACCCCATCTCCCAGGTGCAAACATAGCACCTAGGGCATTCCAGCACCATCTTCCTTCCAGTATGACCTTCCCAACTCCTTTCTAAGCACTAGCTCTGCCTAGGACCTACCAGAGTGTTCTCAATCTGGAGCTGGAGGTGCCTTCCAAGACCTTCTAGAACAAACCTTCCTGAGGAAACTGAAGACCAGAGTGGGCAAGACAGTTGCCCAAGGTAATGGGCTGGTAAAAGCCAGGACTCCAGCCCAGCTTTGGGGATTCCAAATCTCATGTACCCAAGTGGCTTCCTAAGGGCTTTTAAGGTCCCAAGCACTTGGGGTCTCTTCTCTGGGTCTCGCTTCAGAGTCAATACTCCCAGATCTAAGCCACTAGATTTCTCCCCTGCCTCCAGAAAGGTTCTAGCCACATTTCAGTGGGGAAGGGGAAGGAGGAAAGAGAAGGGAAGGGGAAGGGAAAAGAGGAATAAAAGAAGAAAGGAATGAAGGGAGGAAGAGAGAAAGAAAAGGGAGTAAGAAAAGAAAGAAAGATAAGAAAAGTAGTCTTCTCTGAAAGGGAATTGGAAAGAAGGGAAGAAAGGAGAGAAAGAAGGAGGGAAGGAAGGAGGGAAGGAAGGAAAAGAGAGGAAAGAAAGGAGGGAGGGTGGGAGATAGGAAGCCAGACAAAGAAGGTCTGCTCTGGAGGAAGGAAGGCAGCCAGGGCTGGGGAGCCTGCTCAGAGGAGGGCCAGGCTGAGGGTACTTACTGAGTTGGTCCTGGGGTGGTTGGGGCCCAGCTGGTCGGGGCAGCCTCCTCAAGTTCCTGAGGTCTCAGGACAGGTGTTCACTCTTGTTCCTTGGACTTTCTGCTCCTCAGAGGAGGGGGCTGGAGCTGGGATGTAAGATTTCCAAATGTTAGCCACAGCTTTGCAAATCCATCTGCTAATCTTCACCTTGGGTCAGACTTGTTCCACCTCCGAATTAAAACCCAGGAGGCCATGCCAGGTTGGGGCATTTAGCCAGCTTCCCCAAACAATGAGGTTTTGGGGGGGTTTAGTTGGTTAGGAAAGTTCCACTGGGACCTTTGTATGGCCCCTTCTGTGGGCAGAGGAGGGAGGTGGAGGAGAGCCAGGGTCATGGGGACCAAACTGGGAATGTTATCACTTTGGGGGGCCAGTGGGAGGCCAAAGAGGGGACAGATCACAGCCAATGGTGGGGTACCCTCTCTGGAGTCCATGGAAGGAACAGGTGTCCTGCCCCCTCCATCCGTTAGCCTTCCATCCTTGGAAGCGGTGCATACAATGAAGAGATCATTGACTCCAGCGAGCAGATATATATTAAGTGCTTACTGTGTGCCAGCCACTGGGCTAACTAAGCCAGCCCCTGCCCTCAAGGAACTTACATTCTAATGGGGGAAGACCACACATAAAAGGGACATGCAAAGGAGGGGGCATGGTAGTGAAATCAGGAGAAAGCCAGAAGCACAAACAGGAGGAGAATGAAATATGAGTGACCTAGGCTTACCCCCCAAATGGAGCCCCATCTCTCCCCCAAGAAACTCACCAGTTACATAGTGGACAGAACCCTGGACCTGGAGTCAGGAAGACCTGAATTCAAATCCTGCTGCAGACATTTATTAGCTATGTGACCATGGGCAAGTCACTCTACTTGTCCGTCTCAGTTTCCTCAACTATAAAATGGGGATAATAACATCTACCTCACAGGTTTGTTGTGACAATCAAATGGGCATTTGTAAAGCATTTAGCACAGTGCCTGTCCCATAGTAGGTGTTTAATAAATACCTATTGCCTAAAATCAATATAACCAAGATTAGAAGGAAAGCAGACTATTGGTGAAAATTTTTAGATAGTTTCTTGGATAAAGGCTCAGAGTTAAATTTATAAGAATACAAGTCATTCTCCAATTGATAAATGGTCATAGGATATGAATAAGCAGTTTTCAGATGAAGAAATCAAAGCTATCTAGTCATATGAAAAAAATACTCTAAATCACCATTGATTAGAGAAATGCAAATTAAAACAGCTCTGAGATATCATTTTTCACCTATTAGATTGACTAAAATGATAGAAGGAGAAAATGACAAATGTTAGAGGGATGTGGAAAATTGGAACACTAATGCATTGTTGGTGGAATTGTGAAGTGATCCCACCATTTTGGGGAACAATCTGTAATTATGCCCAAAGAGTTATGAATCTGTGTATATCCTTTGACCCAGCAATACCACTATTAGGTCTGTTTCCCAAGGTAATCGGGGAAAAAGGAAAAGACCCTATATATTCTAAAGCAGGGCTTCTTAAACTTTTTCCACTCATGACTCCTTCAGTGCTTCTCAATAAATCCAAAGTATTTATAGCAGCTCTTTTCGTGGTGGCAAATATTTGGAAATTGAGGGGATGCCCATTAATTGGGGAATGACTAAACAAGTTGTGGTATATGATTGTGATGGAATACTATTGTGCTGTAAGAAATGAGGAGCTCAGTACTTTTAGAAAAACATGGAAAGACTTGGATGAAACAATGAAGAGCGAAAGGAGAACCAAGAGAATGTTGTGTACAGCAACAGCAATGTTGTTCTAAGAATAACTGTGAATAACTAAGTGATTATGAATATTAGAAATACTCAAATCAACTACAAAGGACCTATGAAGGAAGATGCTATCCACATCCAGAGAAAGAAAAGAAATAAAAATAAATAAATACGTGTTGCTTCCTTCCCTCCTCTCCTTCAGTTTCCTATAAAAGGAAGGGGGTGGACTTGATAGCTTCTGAGATTCCTCCCAGCTCTAGAGCCATTAGCCTTTGTGTGACCTTGGGTGAGTCACTTCTCAATCCTGGGCCTCAGTTGCCTTCTTTGTCAAATGAATGCATTGGACTAGAGGGCCTCTGAGGTCCCTTATGGCTCTAGATTAATGAATGAATTAAAAAGCAGTTATTATATGCCTGCTATGTGTCAGACCCAGTGCTAAGTTCTGGGAACACAATTACAAATGTGAGATAGTTCCTGTTCTTAGAGAACTTAAATTCTAATAGTAGGAGATAACACGCACAAGGAAGTCAGGGCTAGGGGTAGAGACAGCCATTAGGGTTGGGAAGTCACCAAGAGGCTGCCTGGAGCCATAGGAAAAGCTGATCTTTCCAAAAGCAATGAGACTGTTCATTTGATTCTTGTGTCCAGAACCAGAAGCAAAAGCTTTGGCAGGGAGAAGACTTGAGAGGAGCAAGATGAAAGGTTTTCATGGCTGGATGACATCTGAAGAGTGGTCTTTGGCCAGCTCTGTGTCTATGTCTATGTCCATGTCCATGTCCATGTCTATGTCTGTCTATGTTTAGGTCTGTGTCTGTGTCTGTGTCTATGTCTGTCTATGTCTACGTATGTCTATGTCTGTGTCTGTGTCTGTGTCTATGTCTATGCCTCTATCTACCCATTTTAGATGAGTTTGTACTCCAGTCCAGTCATTTTTTCTGTCATGTCCGGCTTTTTGTGACCCCATTTGGGGTTTTCTTGGCAAAGACACTGGAATGGTCTGCCATTTCCTTCTCCAGCTCATTTGACAGATGAAGAAACTGAGATAAACAGGGTGAAGTGACTTGCCCAGGGTTACACAGCTAGTAAGTATCTGAGGTAGGATTTGAACTCAGGTCTTCTGACTCCAGGCCCACCACCTAGCTGTCCTGAATTTGTATTCATCAATCAAGGCATCTAAGCCCCAGTATATAAGGGCTGTTCTAGGCATCAAATGTACTCTGAGGTTGGTAACTGATAGTTAAACAAGGCACCACTGTGGCATCTGGATCCCAGAGGACCTGGGTTGGAGTCCCAGCTGTTGGACCTCAGGGGAGAGCCCATTCCTAGGCTTCTATTTCCTACTCTGTCAAAGAAGAAGGAGAGGCAATTGGGTTAGATGGCTAACCCATCTAAGGCCCTTCTCTCATCAGGAAAAGTCACAGGCAGGATCATAGAGAGCTAGAAGGTGTCTTAAAGGTCATCAAGACCAGGTCTTTCATTTTACTTTTTGGAGGGGGGAAGGCAGGGTAATTGGGGTTAAGTGACTTGCCCAAGGTCACACAGCTAGTAGGTGTTAAGTGTCTGAGGCTGGATTTGAACTCAGGTCCTCCTGACTCCAGGGCCAGTGCTCTATTCACTGCAGTGCCACGTATCGGCTCCAGGTCCCTCACCTTACAGAAGAGGAAACTGAAGCCCAGAGAGGTGAATTGACTTGCCCAGGGTCAAATAGCTAGTAAGGTGGGATTTGTGACTCTCAGGTCCAAGCTGAATGGCCCCATTCAATAGCCAGAGTGTGTTCAGGCTGTCTCCTGGGGCCCAATGGGGCAATGCTTAGGAGTTAGCCTCTTAGAGAGAGTAGAGTTCATTGACAGGTAGTGTGAGGAATTGAAAGGGCTGCCCAGGCTGACAGTCAGCTGAGGGGAACCTTTGGGTTGGAGTTTTAGAGGACTAAAGGATATAGAAGAGCTCTGGGCCTACTGCCAGCTCCTGAGCTATGTGACCTCCAAGGAGTCATTTCCCCTCCCTCCCCAAGCCTGAGTTTATTTATCAGCCCTGCCCACCTATTTGCTGAGCTATTGGGAGGCTCAAGGGAGATAAGGCACCTGAAAACAGCTTTGACAAGTAGGAAGGAATGAGAGGTGTTAGCATTAGAAGCAGCTTCCAGATTTCCAGAATGGACCATCACCCCTCACTGACCCTGTGCACTTTAGATGAGGAAAAGGCAGAATCCTAGTGGGAAGTGCCAGGACGGATGAGAACATTGCGTTGGCAGGATGTGATTAACAAGGTTTGGCAATTCTTCAAGGTCTGGACTTTATCCTGTGGGTCGGCACTGTCAGATCCTAGTGGTAGAAGGCCAAAGCTTCCCAACTTTGCACCTGGATGGTTCATTCACCCTGGGAACCTCCCAAATGAACCTTCTCCAACACAGGGATCAAGGAAAATCAATAGATGGGGAGATGAAGGAGAGGAGAACAAACCCCTCTGGGACCTTTTTGGAACATCTTATCCAGCCTGAGAAATGGGCTAAGAGGGAGGAAATGGAAAGCTGGGAGTGAGTGAGAGGGATCTCTGAGAAGAGATTATCTAAAGCCCTCTCCCCACCCCACCCTTTAAGTTGGGGGAAGCTGAAGAATATTGCCATGCTATCTCTATGTTTCTACACACTCTATGCTTCCTCCCCTACTTCCATTCTTTTAGCTGTACCAAGGCCCCAGTGGTAAAATTTGCAGGCATCCCTCTGCCCCATTCCCAGAGGTCTACCAGACTCTGAAAGATAGTCACTCAAAGTAATCTCTTGTCTTCACCTTGAAATTCACTGTAGTTCTTATGGAATGAAGAAAACCTCCATCATGCTGGATGAATTCCTAGGGTGAACTTATGGGAATGCCTGGACTGGAGCTGGGAGCAATACAGGATGGGAAGAGATGAATAGGTTGAGATCTGCATCATTGGAAGGAGCATCTGCACTGATGAGATGAGAGATCAGAGATCCATTGGGGTATGAGCATTTGAATATTGAAGATTTAGGGTACTCAGCTTGTATAAAGAATAAGGATGACTGGAATGGCTAAGTGGTGCAGTGAATAGAGTGCTGGCTCTGGAGTCAGGAGGACCTGAGTTCAAATCCAGCCTCAGACACTTAACACAAATACTAGCCATATGACCTCGGGCAAGTCACTTAACCCCAATTGCCCTGCCCTACCTCCCCCAAAAAAAGCAAAAAAAAAAAAAGAATATGGATGACTAAACTTTGGGGTACTTGTGGGTTCAGATTACTCCAATTTTGAGGGAATGGAACTAGTCTATTTCTATGTTTGTATTTCTGGGTTTACTCCATGGGGGAACGGGAAGTTGGAATTCTGCTTGACTTTGATGTTGTTGGTCAGTCATTTCAGTCGTGTCCAACTCTCTGTGACCTCATTTGGAGTTTTCTTGGCAAAGACACTAGAGTGGTTTGCCATTTCCTTTTTCAGCTCATTTTACAGATGAGGAACTGAGTCAAACAGGGCTAAGTGACTTGCCCAGTGTTACACAGTTAGTAAGTGTCTGAAACCAGATTTGAACTCAGGAAGAGGAATTTTCCTGATTCCAAACCCAGTGGACCACTAGTCTGCTTGACTAATTCCTTAGTATTAAGAGATGGTCATCAAAGAAATTCCTGATTGGCTGAAAGCCATCCAGGATTGGAAAAACAAACCAGTGAACTAGGTTCAGAGAGTCATCTGACTCTCTGAGAATATATGTATCAGCTTTAAAAAAAGAGCTCAAGAACTAAGGAGCCACAGTCAGGATCACACTAGATTTATCAGCTACAACCTTAAAGGAGCAAAGAGTTTGGAATGCAATTTTCCAAGGAACAAAAGATGACAAATTAAATTTGTATGTGTTGGGAATGGAGAGACCCCCCCCCCTTTTTTTTTTGTTTTTTGGAGGGTAATTGGGGTTAAGTGACTTAGTCACTTAAGTGACTACCCAAGGTCACATGGCTAGTAAATGTTAAGTGTCTGAGGCTAGATATGAACTCAGGCCCTCCTGACTCCAGGGCTGGTGCTCTATTCACTGTGCCACCTAGCCACCCTGAGACCTCTGTCTTGATGGGGTTGACTTCCATTCTGGCCCAGAGGGAATTGAAATGGCCAGGGTAGCTGGGTGACTCTTTAGGAGAGCTTAGGAAGTTTAGACTGGATTGCATATATTTCTCTGGATGTAAGAACTTTAAAGACTTTTCTTGAGTATGATATTTCTGAATTTGTAGACTCTTTTTTCTTGTTAATTTGCTCTAGAAAACCTTACTGTTGTGGTCGGTAGTGTGTGAAGACAAGGAAGAGAGAATCAGGTGCTAGTAAAGTATCCTTTGAGTTATAATGGTGGCACAGGAGGTGAGGGAGAAGAAGGAAGGCAAGAACCTGGAATGAATTGTTCCAAGCAACTTATGGAAGCCTGGTGCTGATTTCTGCTTTTAAAAAAGCTTAAATATTCAAATAGATCTGTGATCATATCAATTTTGGAATTTCCTCCAATTGTTCCTTTTTTAAAGGAATTAAAAACTTCTTTTAAGTTAAAAAAATTGTATCAGAATTTGATGGAGGGAAAAAAATTAACATTATGGCATGAACTCTTCAGCTCACAAATAGGGATTGAGACCAGCCATAGTCTATTGGATATTCAGCCAGGGATAAGACTGCAGCTATGTTGCCCAGACCCAAACCTGGATCAGAAACTTACAAAGCTCCGACCAGGAAGTGCGTGATCACACTTTACCCTAGATCAGGCTGCTTAGGATACACACACTGAAAGTTTGTAGGTCACCAGTCTGCCCCTGAGATCCTTAAGGAACATAGCACTCAGTGCTTAGAAAAAGCAGCAGAAGAACTCCAGGGAATACAAATCAGTACCAATCAAAGCCCAGACATCCCTTCCAGAAGTGTGCAGAATCTGCCCCTAACACAAAGTCTCAATTTGGGAAATGAAACTGGCACAATGAGTACCAAAAACTCACAATAAAGAGTTATTATGGTGCCAAGGATACCCAAGACACAAATCCATAAGAGAATAACTCCCAAATTTCTACAAGCAAATCCTCAAAGAAAAGCACAGCTCAGGAACAAGGAAAACTAGAATTCCTAGAAGAAATGAAACGAGAGTTGAAAAAGATATTATAAATAAAATTAGAATGCTAGAGGAAAGAATTGGACAATATACGAGAACTTTGGAGGAAACACAGAATGAACAGTTTAGTAGAGGTGCAAAGCCTTACCCAAATAAAAGACTCCTTGAAAATTAGAATGAACCAAAAGGAAGCTAATGATCTTTGGGACAACAAGCAATATTAAAACAAAGTCAAAAGACAGAAAAATAGAAGAAAATGTAACATATCTCATGTCAAAAACAACTTACCAGGAAAACAGATCAAGGACACAAAATTTAAGAATCAATGGACTACCTGAAAACTGTAACCAATAAAAGGATTCTGGCTATCATATTTCAAGAAATCTATAGGAACCAGAGGAGAAAGTGAAAATTAAAGGAATTTGCCCATCATTTCCTGAAAGAAACCTCAAAATGAAAACTCCTAGGACCATCATAAACAAAATTCAGAAATTCTATGTCAAAAAAGAATATTTATATCAGCTAGAAAAAAAGAGTTCAAGAACTGAGTTAGAGTCAGGATCACACTAGATTTATCAGCTATGACTTTAATGAAGCAAAGAGTTTGGAATACAATTTTCCAAGAAACAAAAGATATAGAAAGTGAGTCAAAGGGACAGACTGAAAGAGTCTGCAGAATTTTTCTAGCTGCCTAAATAAGTGAGGCTGTTATGTCCTTAGTCTATGAAAGCCAAAAGAGCATTTTTCTTCTTTTTTTAATAAGAGAGAGGTTTATTAAACACAGCATCCCAGAGTGTAGTAGTAGTAAGCCCAAATAAGTTGAAAAGCTAAAGATCACCAGATGGTAAAGAGAGCAGCTCAGCAAATATAAGATAAGATGGGAAAACACCATGGAGACACTTTCCAGGGGTGGGGAATTTGCAATCTTGAGGCCATATCAAGGCTGCTGGTTCCCCACTCCTGCACTATACCCAGCAGGGAAGAAGAAGTTGTGTGGTATGGTGGAAAGAAAACTATGTTTGGAGTTAGAGAATCTAGGTTCAAATCTTGTCTCTGCATACTACCTGTGAGATGTAAGGCAAATCACCTAACCTCTCTGTACCTTTTTTCTTAATTTGTAAAGTGAGGACTTTGGAACAGATCTCTTCCATTTTTTAGTTTATGGTCTGTGAGCTGTGAATAGCACAATGACATTACCAGAGGGTACTGATGGCTCTGTAGCATTTGAAGTGTAAGTTGTCCCAGCCATACACAGTCTGCCCATATTCCCTTCATATGTAGTCCCTGGTCACATGTATTTTCTGGATATGTGCACTTCTCATACTAATGACATGATAACCTGTGGAAGAGTGCGTCCCTATGGGTAGAGTGGGGTCTTTTCTATTTTACTTGCTACTCTTTTCGATTAAATGTCTTTTCCTTGATAATTTCTTGAAAGGTGCAGTCCAGGTACTACTTTTGATTTTGGCTTTCAGGCAGTCCAATGATTCTGTTATTATCTCTTCTAGCTCTATTTTCCAGGTCAGTTGTTTTTCCCATGGGGCATTTTACATTTTCTTCCTTTTTTTCATTCTTTTGAATGTCTTTGATTGATTCTTGATGTCTCACAGAGTCATTAGCTTCCATTTGCCTAGTTCTAACTTTTAAAGTGTTGTTTTCCTCAACTTTTGTTTCCTTAACTTTTGTACTTTCTTTTCCATTTGACCAATTGTACCCTTTAAGGAGTTATTTTCTTCAGCGGATTTTTGTATCTCCTTTTCCATTTGGCCAATGCTACTTTTTTTTAACTTCTGGTTTACATCATTCATTTCCGCCAGATTTTGAGTTACAATTTTCCCCCATTTTTCCCCTACTCACCATCCCAGAATAGAAGTACCACAAGATATCTCTTCCTCCAATCTTCTCTCTCCCATATCTTCTCCCATACCCCCTTTGACTTTTCCATTAGAGCAAGGTGAATCTCTGTGCCCCAATGCCTGCACATCTTATCTCCCAATTACATGCAAAAGAGTATTGATAATAGTATTTATATATATTTGAAACATTTAATTTTAAGACCTCGAATTTCAGATCCATTCCCTTCCTCCCTTTGTCACCCGTTCCCTCTGGGAAGATAAGTAATTCAGTATGTGTTGTACATGTCTAGCTATGCAAAATATTATCATAGTGGATATATTGGACAAGGCTGCTTATAATTCCCTCCCACCCATCCCATCCCTCACCTGGTCCATTCTCTACTTGAACATGTCCCTCTTCTATAGTGGGTACTTCCAACCTCTCCTCCCGCCAAGAATGCCCTCCCCTCCATCATCCCTCCTCTCATCCCCCTTCCCCCTATTCTGCTGCAGGTTGAGATATCCCATTTAGTATGTATGTCATTCTCTCCCTGAACCAAATTCAATGAGAATGTGGTTTTGCCCTTTTGCCTTCCTATTCTTCTCCTCCCCTGCATCCACTTCCCCTTGCTTCTACTACATGAGATAGTTTACCCTACCCTGTTTCTCCCCATCTCCTCTTGCCACTTTCCTCTCTCACCTCATAATTTCACCCCTTAAGTATCATTCCTTCCCAACAAATTCAACCTATGCCCTCTCTCCATGTATAACTGTAAACATATATACACATATGTTCACATATGTATTCATATAACCATACACCCTTCTTCCATTATTTTCATACTGAGAAAGATTTCATCAGTCACAGTTATTGTTTTTCCATGTAGGAATGTAAATAAGTCAACTTTGATAAGTTCCTTTTGATTTCTTTTCCCTGATTACCTTTTCAGGCATCTCTTGCTTCTTGTGTCTGGATGTCACATTTTCTATTCAACTCTGGTTTTTTCCTCAAGAATGCTTGAAAGTCCTCTATTCCACTGAATGACCATATTTTCCCCTGAAACAAAAATACTCAGTTTTGCTGGGTAGGTGACCCTTGGGTTCAGTCCCAGCTCTTTTGCCCTCTGGAATATCATATTCCATGCCCTTTGATCCCTCAGTGTAGAAGCTGCCAGGTCCTGGGCTATTCTGATTGTGTTTCCACAATATTGAAATTGTTTCTTCCTGGCTGCTTGTAGTATTTTCTCCTTGATCTGGGGATTCTGGAACCTGGCTATAATATTCCTGGGAGTTTTCTTTTTGGGATCTTTTCAGGAGGTGATCAGTGGATTCTTTCAACCTCTATTTTGCCCTCTGGATCTAAAACATCAGGGCAATTTTCCTTGAGAATTTCTTGAAGGGTGATTTCTAGGTTCTTTCTTTGGTCATGGCTTTCAGGTAGTCCAATAATTTTTAAATTATCTCTCCTGGATCTATTTTCCAGGTCAGTGGTTTTTCCCATGAGATATTTCACATTGCCTTCTAATCTTTCATTTGTTTGGATCTGCTTAACAGCATCTTGATTTCTCATAAAGTCATTAGCTTCCATTTGCTCCAGTCTAACTCTGAAGGAATGAATCTCCTCAGTGAGCTTTTGAGATTCTTTTTCCATCTGGCAAATTCGGCTTTTTAAGGCATTCTTCTCCTCATTGCCCTTTTGGGCCTCCTTTGCCATTTGAGTTAGTCTATTTTTTAAGGTATTGTTTTCCTCAGTCAGGCTGTTGACCCTCATTTCATACTTTTGCTGCATCCTTCCCATTTCTCTTCCCAATTTTTCCTCCACTTCTCTTATTTGATTTTTAAAGTCCTTCTTAAGGTCCTCTATGGCCTGTAACCCACTCATATTTTCCTTTGGGGCTTTTGGAGGAGGATTTCTGACCTCACAATCTTCTTCCTGTCCTATGCTTTGATCCTCTTTGCCCCCAAAATAGGAGTCTAAGGTTGAATTTTCTGTTTGTTTTGTTTCCTTTGCCTTGGCATGTTGCCACTTAATTACTTGACTTTTGGGCTTGTTGCCACAGTAGGACTCTGCCACCAGACAGGAGAGCTTCCGTCCCGAACATTGGGGTCTTCACAGCTTTCTGGCAAGCTGGATACCCACCCCAGACCTCCCCCCCAGATCACAATCCAGATCCAGGGAGGTTAAAGCAAGAGCGATTAACCCCCAAGACTGATTGCTGGATCTCCCTACAGTTCATAGGCCAGGAGCTGAAGCTGCCACTGAAGCTGCAAAATGGCATCTGTGCCGTTTCTCCTCAGCCACTTCTCTCCCCCAGGGGGAGAAGCCGACGTGTTCCCCAAATACTGGTCCCAAAGTCCATAGGGCACTAACCTCTCACTTTGTCCTAGGTATATCTGTGTTGATAATTCTGGAATCACCACAGCTGCTGGTGTTCTGGGGTCCCTCAAGCTGGCTGCTGGCCCAGCTGCCCTGGGGCTAAAACTGCGGCTCAAGTGGACCTGGGCTTGGCTCTCCGCACACTGCGTGCTGTGCTGCAGGCTCCCCGAGCGCTGCACTGGTCCTTCCTGCAGGGCTGCTGGGCTGTCTTCAGTGGGAGGTTAGCTTCTCTGTGTCGTTCTTTGGGTGCTGAGGCTCCAGAAGTTGTTCAGAGTCCCCTTTTACATAGTTTGGAGGTGATCTGGGGGGGAGAGTGCCTTGGTCGCACCGTTTCTACTCTGCCATCTTGGCCAATGCTACTTTTAAAGCAGTTTTCCAAGCTATTGAGTCTTTTTTCCTAATTCTCTTGCATCACTCTTATTTGTTTTTCCAATTTTTTTCTACCTCTCTTATATGATTTTTAAGCTCCTTTTTGAGCTCTTCCATTAATTCTTTCTGGGCTTGAAACCACTTCCCATTTTACTTTAGGGTTTTGCCCATAGAGGTTTTGACATTGTTGTCCTCTTCTGAATTTCTGTCTTGGTCTTACTTGTCACCATAATAATTTCCTATGGTCAGATTCTTTTTTTGTTGTCTTTTGCTTAACTTTTTTTTTTGCCTTTTCCTTTTCTTTTAAATTTTGATCTTTGTTCCCAGGCTGGAAGGGACTTTGTCTCAGGCTTCTTGTGCCAGTGGCTGCAGACCCTGGCTGTTTACCTGGTGCTGCACTGATGTTGCCCTCAGGCTCCCTGGGGACCTTCATGTCTGATGCTGTGTTGACAGGGTGGGGTGGGGCATGGCTGGCACTGCTGGAGGCTGTAAGGGTCTGGCAGCTTACCTAGTGCTAAGCTCGAGTCCTAGTGATGGTATCTGGCACGTGCTGAGGCCAGGTGGGGCTTTTCTGCATTTCCTTGGGCTACACCGAAGCACTTAGAGATTTGCTGGAGGACACCTGCCCCTCCTGGTGCTGCACCAAGCACATGGAGGCCCAGCCACCATAGGATGCCTGTCTGCCCATGGCTGCTCTGAAGCACACTGTGGTTCTCAGAGCTGGAGTCTCCCCATTCCTCTGACTATGCTAAGGCATATGGGGAGCCCAGGTGTTGGTGTTTACCAGCTCTACCCCACTGGGGCTCAATTCTCCAACTGGTTTGCTAAGGTGGGGCTTGCTGCTGGCTTGCAGGGATGCTTCCTGTCCTGGAATGTGTTCTTCTTTTACCTGAGTCAGATAGAACTTTCTTGCTGATCCTCCAAGTCTCCCAGATTAAAAGACCACTCCACCCTATCTTGCCGCTGGTTCCACTGTTCTAGGATTCGTTTTAGGGAGCTATTTTATGCCTGTTTGGTTGTTAGGAGGTGAATATGGGAGAGCCACAGTGATTTACTATTTACTCCACCATCTTGGCTCCTGGAAGTAATGAAATGTCTTTTGCTTTGGAGTGATGTACCTTCTCTGATGGACTTAGTTAAAATAAATTCACCAGTAGGGGATTATGAGTCACAGTGTTGTATCGTATTGACCCCAAACCTATAGTAGTTTTCTAGGGGCTCATATATGCTACAAAGTATATCCAGTTTTTAGCTTTTCATGGTACTTTTGCAAAAAGTGATCATGGACTAATTATAAATTATCATAAATAACTTGCAGGAAGACAGAAATATTAAATATATCCTTTACATACCATAATGCAATAAACACCATAATCAATAAGCAAAATATGAAAGAAGGACATAGACTTCACAACAGAACTATAGAATTTTAGATAAGAAGGGACCTAGTCCAAGATGCCCAAGAAAGCACTTCTTCTAAAAAATACAGAGCAAATGTTAATTTTTTTTCTTTGCATTGTTTTTTTGGGGGGGGTAAGGCTTGGCAATTGGGGTTAAGTGACTAGCCCAAGGTCACATGGCTAGTAAGTGTCTGAGGCCAGATTTGAACTCAGGTCCTCCTGATTCCAGGGCTGGTGTTCAATTCACTGTGCCACCTAGCCACCCCAACAAGTGGTGATTCTTGAAGCTTTTGCTATAAGACTTTCAGTAAGGGGAAACAGACCACCTCCTCAGGTAGCCCATTACACTTTGGGACAGCCTGTCATCAGGAATCATAGTATTTAGTTGAGGCACTAGCAGATGATAGTTGCCAAAGACATAAGATTTAGAATATATATAGAGAGAGCTGATCTCAGAGCCAGGAAGACGTGGTTCAAGGTAGTGATATGTACTGTATTAGTGGAGGGAGTTTCCTTACTGGGACTTCCCCATGACCAATGAAATCTTTGGTCTGATTAAATTTTTGTTGATATATCTTGTTCTTAACATTTTCTGGAAGATTTTCTGGACATTAAACCTAAAGTTGTCTCTTCTTGAATTCCACCATAAGACAGTCCTTTAATACTTGAAGACAGCTATCATGCCCTGACTCTTCTCCAGGTTAAACATCCCCATCAACCTTTGATCCATCCTCAATATAACATAGTCTTGAGGCTCTTCGTTCTGGCCGCTTTCATTAATTCTGGACGTTTTCTTGCTGATTATTCACTGTCCTTGCTAAAATTATTATTATATTATTATTATTCTAAAAACTAACAACAACAACTGCTGGCTTCTGTAGCATGCAAGATTTGCAAAATCTTTTTAAAGTCTCAGAACAATCCCATAAGGTGAGAACTCCAACAGTAACCTCCAACAGTGTAGAAGGACCCCAATACTCCTGCTGTGTTGTGACCAGGGCAGAGTACAGAGGGACAATTGCCTCCTTCATTCTGAATGATGTGTTTCTTCTCTTCACGCATCCCAACTTTTTGGACTGCCCTAGCATCTAGATGCATCGTTGCCTGGCCAGATTTCCCGTCTTGCACTCATGAAAGTGATTTTTTGAAGCTAAATGTAAAATTTTACAGTTATATCTGTTGAATTTAATCTTCTTCCACTTAGCCCAACCTTCTATTGAAATCCTTTTGAATCCTGACTCTATCATCCAATATATTTGCCCCCCATCCTACTATCTACACTCCCACACCCAGCTTTGCATCATTTGCAGGTTAGATTGGATTCATCATGAGAGCCTGATTGAGTGGATATGGTCATGGAGAGAGGCACCTTTGTTATATTTGGCCTTATACTTCCCCATGGAGCGTGTGAATATTGCCAATTAACACCTCCCTGAGAGGACTGGGTCTGGGCACTTGACAACCTCATCGAGAGTACCTCATCAAGAATGAATGAAAAGCCTTTCAGTTTGGGGATGGTTTGATTTGTTTAGGCTCTTAAGGGCTAGAGCAATTCTTTTGTACTGAGCCAGGAAAAGAGAGTCATTAGAGATGGTGTAGAGGCAGGAGTGCCTGGGCCATGCCAGTCATTGGGAGAGAAAAAGAATATATGATCCTACAGTTGAAGGAGCAGAAAGAGACTGAGCCATGATCCAGACTTTTGCTCCTCTGCTACCATATGTCATTAGGCAGTGCTCATCCAATGGGAAAAGGACATTGCTTTTCTAGCCACCTCCATTTAATTTTCCTTCTAAGAGGAGTTCAGATTTTTAGGGTATATATATATATATATATATATATATATATATATATATATATATCCTATAAGACTGGAGACTGGTATAGGTCCCTGGGGTGGAAGTGGGAATCACCAAAAAGGGCAGGAGAATTATATTAATTGTTAATGGGTCCTCATGAGTCCTTTGTATTGTTTTTGCATTTTCTGTGGGGGAAAAATAAAAGCTGTCCTATATGTAAAATGAATTCTTATCTTGAGTGCTTATGTTGGAACTAGGGAAACCTTGAGCAAACTCTTAGACAAGATGAATATATTGAAGTTCCCAGAAGAATCTCTGAATGGGAGCAAAACCTGCCAAAGAGATATAATTTGGAGAGCAGCCCCCAAGACTGAAATGGTGGGTTTAAGCCAAGAACTTGGGATGCTGTTCCACAAGGTACAGCTAAAAATGTTAACCAGACACTGATCTCTCTTGACTAGTGTCTAACTTCCAAGCTGACATGTCATTGTTAATGACTGCTTTTTGGTTCTGATCATTCAATTAGTTCCAAATTCCCCCAAATGTACAATTGTCTAGCTCCACAGATGTCAAACTCAAGTAGAAATAGGGCCATTATATCAGAATAAGGATCCCTGTGGACTGCATATTGATTCAGAAAACCACATATTAACATTATCTATATTCTCTTGTATTTTTATTTATTTTGTCAAGTATTTCCCAATAACATTTTAATCTGGTTCAGCTGCACTTGGGAACAGTGTGAATCACATGCTGCCCTCAGGCTGTGACACTTCTGATCCAGCCCACACTTTTGCATTTTGTTCACCAGAATAGCATGAAAGGCTTTGTAGAAACTTGGACAGAATCGAGTTATGAGGTCTCATCTCTGGACAGATGAGTTCTCTCTGTCTCAGACAGTCCTTGACTAGAGAAGGCCTCTCCTGATGGAGCATCCAACTGGGAGGCCAGCTTGGAGCAGATAGGATTCAAGATCAGGCATCACCCAAGCCAGTGTTCAGTGGTTGAATGACTTCCTGGGCTCAGAAGGGAGCTGAAATTTTATAGATCTCCTGAAGGTCAGGGTAACACCTGCTTGATCCTTACAAATAGTGTGTTTGGTCCATTTGTTGACACATCTCTTCCTGTTAATAGTCTTATCTACTCAATGCCAATCAGCCAGCTAAATGAGCTCCCAGAGCAGGGCCCTGGCCAATAAATGGGGGTGAGGCCCAGTGGTGGGGGAGGGAGGGGAATGCCCAAATAGAACTTCCCTATTGACCAAGCTGAATGTTTAAATCATACAGGCAATGTTACAAGCACTCCATCAATAGAATGTATGGGATTAACATTGAGAATATTTCAAGGAAGTCAATGTAACACTGGGAACAGAGTAGTGGACCTGGAATCAGGAAGGGCTGTTTACAAAATCTGTCTTAGATACATACAAACTGTGTGACCATGGGCAAGTCTTTTGACCAGTGGGGGGCTGGGGAGGGGGAGGATGTACTCCAGGCACACTTTTAAGCTTAACCTAATTATTCACTCTTTCTTTCTTTCTTTCTTTCTTTCTTTCTTTCTTTCTTTCTTTCTTTCTTTCTTTCTTTCTTTTCTTCCTTCCTTCCTTCCTTCTTTCCTTCCTTCCTTCCTTCCTTTCTTTTTGCTTTTTGGAGAGCAATTGGGGTTAAGTGACTTGCCCAAGGTCACACTGCTTTTAAGTGTTAAGTGTCTGAGGGCGGATTTAAACTCAGGTCCTCCTGACTCCAGGGCTGGTACTCTATTCACTGCATCACCTAGCCACCCCCTCCCTTACTTTCTTAAGTCTAGAGATCAACCAAACAATAAATCAAGCCCTGATTTGTAGTGTTTGCCAATTTCTGCGGTATAAATATTCACTCTGATAATTTCATAATTGATTGGCTTACTCCCAGCCAATTTGAACTGGCTCCAGCATACCCTTGCCTTTAACCTCTTTGAGGCTTAGTTTCTCCATCAGTAAAACAAAGAGGTTGTTGTTGTTGTTGTTCAGTTGTTTTCAGTCATGTCCCACTCTTTGTGACTCAATTTTGGGGGTTTTCTTGGCAAGGATACTGGAGTGGTTACTTATTTCCTTCTCCAGCTCATGTTACAGATGAGGAAACTGAGGCAGACAGTGGAAAGTGACTTGTCCAGGGTCACCCAGCTAGTGAGATGAGTCTCTGTGACTCCACGCTCAACGCTCTATCCACTACAGTGCTACCTAGCTGCCCTAAATGAAGGGGGTTATGGTCACTCTCTGACCTCCAAGATACCATCTAGCTTTCAATCTACTTTTGCCAGCCCTGTACAAGGATTATGGAAAGCTCTTTAATATTTATGGGCTCAGATGCAAGTTCTTTCAGTAACCTTTATTATGTAAATAAAACCTGTTCTTTGAAAATAAATTAAATCAAGATAGACCATATCTCTAAACATTGGCCTCATCTAGTTACCTGCTCGGAAAAAGGAAATGGGGTTAGTCTGGCATGACTTCTTGATGAAGTCAGGCTCTTTGTAATCACCGCTTCCCCTTCTAGACATTTTCTAACCACTCCCCTCATAATAAATCCTAGAATTTTTACCAGGAGAAAGCAAGCTCACTGGCCTAGAGGTTGCAGACTCCATTCTTGACCCCTTTGGGGGAAACAGGAATATTTGCCTTTCTCTAGCCCTTGCCCCAAATCCTTCGAACCTCATTTCCGATGGCTCAACGAAGCACATCTACCTATTTTTTTCAACCTACTGAAACATAGGCAATTCATTTGGGTTCCAGGACTTGAATTTTGCAAGGGCAGTCAGGCATACTCTGACTCATCCTTATCTTGATTATGTTACCCTTATTAGTCACTTCTGTTCTGTCTATCATAGTCCAAAAATCATTCTTGGCAGAGAAACCAGAAACAAAATTATTTGGGCCATTCTACCTCCTCTCTGTTGGCAACTTCTGAGAGATAGCATGATGCAGGGGCAAGAATGTTAGATTTGGGGGCCTCTTTGAATCCGAGCTCTGATGTTTTACTACTTGCCCCTTTACTTTTAGAAGAGGTGGGAAAAGTTCTCAGGAATGAACTTCTAAGGTTACAAGGAAAACCAATTTCAGTGAGGAGGAAAAGATGGATGTCTCTAAAGGCCTATTGGGTATACAAGAAACTCACTAACCAACTGGATCTCTGGACCTCGGTTTTCCCTTCTGTAAAATGAGGGGGTTGGGCTGAATGACCTTCACAACACTAGATGCCATGATCATTATTTCATCTGCCGAAGGCAGTGGTCCTATCCCTTCTTTGATCCTTCTCTCCTCCACTGTAGCCAAAATGCCCATCTTCCTCTTTGTCTTTAGCTTTCTGGCCTGCCTCAGTTCATCTTTAGTACTGTTGGCACCATTTTTAGAAGATTGCTCCATGCTCAAATTCATCCTTACCTGTCCTTGTTTCTGTCTTCCATACATTTCTTGCTTACTGATCCTTTCAGTTGGTCTGAAGAAGAAATTTCTGACTTAAATGCTCATACTACTATCATAATGGCAGCTGATTTTTTTTATGATGAGGGCTTACAGATGCTTTATTTAAAACACTCTACAGAATCACTCATAATTTGATAAATGCTTGTACAATCTACTTATCAACAGAGAAAAGACTAAACTTCACACCTAGACATTTGGATATCACATGTGAAGCTTAGAATCATTTTTTATTTTCCCCAAATGATCTAGAGAAACTCAGAGATGGCAAAATGAAGTTTATTGTAGAGCCAATTAAAGCTACTTGTTTATGAATGTAAGTGTTGGAACTCTGGGAGATTATTGCTGCCCCAATAAGATGATCTCTCATGTGAACAAGGCAGGAAATATTCCCCATAGGTCAGTTTCCTACAGTTCTTTCTAAACTGTATATTCAATAAAATCAAAATTTACCAAAAAAGAAAAAGAGGGGCGGCTAGGTGTTGCAGCGAATAGAGCACCAGCCCTGGAGTCAGGAGGACCTGAGTTCAAAATGCAGCCTCAGACACTTAGCACTTACTAGCTGTGTGACCTTGGGCAAGTCACTTAACTCCAATTGCCCTGCCTCCCCCTCCTCCAAAAAGCAAAAAAAAGAAAAGAAAAGAAAATCTGAGTTGGTTAGTGAGTCTCTTGTATGCCCAATAGGCCTTTAGAGACAGCCATCTTTTCCTCCTCACTGAAATTGGTTTTCTTTGTAACCTTAGAGAAGTTCATTCCTGAGAACTTTCCACCTCTTCTAGGTTGACTTTTCCTATAGATTTGTAGCTCATTGGAATCCACTGAGCCTTTATCTGAATCCTGAAAACTCTTCTTTCCAAAACTATGTTACACAGCAGATTGTTACTGGCTCTTGTCTTTTCCATCATAGATTTTCAGATGGTGTGGTCACTTTCTGTCCAAGTTCCCATCATTCCCACCAACCTATCTTTTTCTTTTTTTCTTTCTTTCTCAGGGATTCCCTGCTAGGCTGGTAGTATCATCTGACTTGGAATCCTGGCTCCAAGGTTACCATGACTCAAGGTCCCAGGTCTAGGGACTCTACTGACTGAGCCTAGAACTGAAAAGGACAAATGAAACAGTCCAAGACCCCAAGTCCATTTCTCGGGGTCACAGAGTCTACAGAGAGAGGAGGAAGGTAGCCTTTTCCCACCTAGCTTAGGGCATGGTACCTATGCTTTAACTGAACAGGGCCTTCAGCCCTTAAATTCTTGGTAGTTTTAAAGACACAGCTATGAAGCTGTGTCTGGCTATGGAGCCAATGGGAAGAGAATACTCCTACCATATGATTGGGGCATGCAGAATGTCTTCTTCCAGAACCAGGCCCTAGCATCTTCCACATGGACACCTCCATCTAGGGTGATCTGGGCATGAACAAAGTCCCATTATGCATTTAAGGCCTTGAGTTTTACCCTTTTCTTCTTTCTTAAATTCCATATCCTAGGAACTTCTGGATATCTCAACTGCCTTTCTTCTCCATACGCTGTAGGTGCTCTGTATGGCGCCCAGTTTGATGAATATACATATGCAGTCTTCTTTCCTTTTCTCCTTTCCTTTTCAGGTTAAAGCAAGAATCTTGGCAAGTATATTCCTACTAGCCTTATTTGGTGGATTCCATCCCTGTCAGGAGCTTATGTTTTAAGTAATGGTCCAAGTGTTTTCAGACATCATCTTCTTAACTAAGCATCTCTCTCTCTCTCTCTCTCTCTCTCTCTCTCTCTCTCTCTCTCTCTACATCTGCTTGTCTTTCTATCTGTCTGTCTGTCTCCTGGATCCCTTGCCTCCAAGGGACAACAGGAATGAAAATGACACTTGCCTCTCAGATCTTCCCCTGCTTGCCTAAGATCATACAGTCTTTTTTGGGGGTGGGGCAGGGAAGGCAAGGCAATTGGGGTTAAGTGATTTGCCCAAGGTTACACAGCTACTAAGTATTAAGTGTCTGAGGCCTGATTTTGAATGCAGGTCCTCCTAGCTGCCCCATGATCGTGCAGTCTTGAGCAATGCTTTCTAGATTCTTTTCAGCAACTCTGTGCCCACATTATAATCCAGGAGTGGTTAGAAGTCACTTGGTTTATAAGTCTTGGGAGCATCTCTGCCATGCCTTGGAGACATGCTGTGGGAAAACAGAAGACCTCTCTGTTGCTGTTATCAGGCCAACAAGGAACTGCCCTTCCTGGCTGATCTTGCACTTAAGGGAACCTGTAGATCCACATCACCATTCGTTGGAGAATAAGCAGCCATCACTCATCTTCTCTGTCTGTCTGTCTGTCTGTCTCTGTCTCTTGCTCTCTGTCTTTCTCTCCTCTATCCTCTCCTCTCTGTCTGCCTCTGTCTGTCTGTCTCTCTCAGAGGGCTCAGTTACCTCCTCTTCGGGAAGAGGTTCCTACATGTTCCTTTGTTCTCAATGTTCAGTGATCTTTATTTTACCCTCCAACTTCCTGACACAGGTCAGGATTCCCTTCCACCTCTTCAGAAATAGTTTTTCTTAATTTTCATAATGAACCTCCTCTCTCTCCATCTCCCTCTAAAAGAACTCTCTGAAAACTTGGGGAGTGGTGAGGCAGTTTCCCTTCACCTTTCTTCTGAGGAGAGAGAAAAGTTGGCACTTGGAGCATCACTATTATTCATGATAGATCTTTAGTTTGGGTCAGAGGGGGAACCTGCAGCCACGAGGCCACATGTGGCTCTCTAGTTCCTCAAGTGTGATCTATTGACTGAATCCAAACTTCCCAGAACAAATCCCCTCTAGGTCCTCAAGGGCGGCTCTTTGACTGAATTCAAACTTCACAGAACCAATCCCATTCATAAAAGGATTTGTTCTGTAAAACTTGGACTCAGTCAAAAGTTCTTGAGACTATAAGTTCTCCACCCTTGCTTTGGGCCATTCAGCCAGTTCTGAATCCATTTAGTTATACCATCAATCAACCCATTTCTTGCTATCTTTTTCAAAAGTGGCTTTCTCCAACATTGCTAAAAATCTGTTTTTTGTGGCTTTCTCTATCCTCCTGACTTCCTTACAGTGTAAAATGGGAAATTAAGGTGGCATCACTATGAGAGAAATGAGTTGGAAAATTTGTGCATGTAACTGCAGGTCTAAGTTCCCTACAATTTGTGGCTCAATGGGCAAAATTGGGCCCTGATATTTTGAGAACCACTGCCTTAGAAAGATGCCTGAGGCTGAGGAGGCTACTCAGAGGGCTGGGGGTTGGCTTGGTCCCAAACTCATGAGCCATCATGGAACCAGATGACAGGGTAACCTCTCAATCCCACCTGGCCTCTCAGGCAGGAGGGTAGCTGGAGCATCAGGCTAGATCATCTGATGTTGATACCAGGTCCATTTTGCTTTGGCCTTGGGCACCTTAGGAAGTGCCCCCCAGCTTCTGAGTATGACACTCCCTGCCCAGGACAGAGCTGTCTTAGAACCAGTGTGAGTGGGCAAATCTTACCCCAGGAGTGGGGAACCTGTGGCCTCAAGGCCACATGTGACCCTCTAGGTCCTCAAGTGCAGCCCTCTGACTGAATATAAGCTTCACAGAAGTCCTTGAGGCCACAGGTTCCCCACCCCTATCTTAGCCCCACCCTGCTTGTGGCTGGGAAATGACTGAAAGAGACAACCTTAGGGACAGCCAAGGAGGTGGTCAACCAGCTGATACTAGAAATTGCCTGAGGCCCATACAGTCAGCCCCTCATTTCACCCATATTCACCATCAGTGGGTACCAAAAGGAAAGTGGCAGAAGGGCTTTACCTCAGAATGAACTCAGCCTAGTGAAGAAAGCTAAGGACAACTTAAAAGAAGAGTTTGTTTTGTTTTCTTTTAAAATTATATTGGAGGAAAGAAGAAGATCAAAGTGGGAACAGGATGGCCTTTGGGAAAAGATCTGACAATCAAGAAAATGCAAAGTTGCTTTTGTTTTCTGCCAAGGAGAATGACCTTTGGGTTGGAATGGACAGAACAGAAATGACTAACTGGGAGTTGATCCCCAAAATAAGTAAGGAGAAAAATAAGAGAATCCCTAGCTTCCCTTGATGAATTCAAGTCACAGGATGGATGGCCTCTGGCCCTGAAAACTCATGGAGAGTCAGAGAGAACTGATAAAGGGCAACCATTGTCCCACCTTTCAGAGAAGGGAAGAGATTCAAGTCTATAGACCACATAGGAGTCAGTGAATGGGGCTTCCATTCCTGGGAAAATTCTAGAATGGATCATTAAAGAGATACTTAGTAGGCATCTAGAAAAGGTAGCTGAGCTCACAAAGAGCCAACAATTTGGGCCAGAGTTCTAATTATATTAGAACCACAACACTGGTTCTAAGACAGCTCTGTCCTGGGCAGGGAGTGTCATACTCAGAAGCTGGGGGGCACTTCCTAAGGTGCCCAAGGCCAAAGCAAAATGGACCTGGTATCAACATCAGATGATCTAGCCTGATGCTCCAGCTACCCTCCTGCCTGAGAGGCCAGGTGGGATTGGGAGGTTACCCTGTCATCTGGTTCCATGATGGCTCATGAGTTTGGGACCAAGCCAACCCCCAGCCCTCTGAGTAGCCTCCTCAGCCTCAGGCATCTTTCTAAGGCAGTGGTTCTCAAAATATCAGGGCCCAATTTTGCCCATTGAGCCACAAATTGCAGGGAACTTAGACCTGCAGTTACATGCACAAATTTTCCAACTCATCTCATAGTGATGCCACATTAAGCATTCAGCATGCCCTGATTCCTTGTGGCAAGAATTATACTATGTTCTGAGAAAAAACAAGTTTGATTGGCTTATAGTTGCAGTCAGGGAACCTCACAGTATTCCTATGCTCAGTACCATCCTCCCATCCCAGTGGCTTATGGGGATTCAGATAATCTGGAGATGGGCGCTACCAAGCCTTTTGTTGCCTAAGGGGACAGTAAGGCTAGAGAACAGCTAAGGGTATATACCTTGATAAGAAGGAAAGTCAATTAAAGAGGGCCCTCTCAATCCCTTCTGAGCTGACCTGTCCAAGATGGGATCTTGGATTGGGTGTCTGGAAACTGGGCTACCTATCCAATGAATAAGAGGATGAGAGGCCAGGATGGGGGCAGAGGGAAGTGGTCATAGTTCAGGCAGTTTGTGAGGACCTGGAGTGCTAGGTTGCTTCAAAGTCACTACTCTTAAAAAAAAGTCCGATTAGAAAGTTAACATCGATGGAAATATGTTTGACAAGATTTCACATGTAATAATAGGTATATTGCTTGCCTTCTCAAAAGGTGGGGGGAAGAGCTGGGGGAAGGGAGAGAATTTGGAACTCAAAATAGAAAAAAGAATGTTAAAAAATAAATAAAAAAGAAAAGCAAAAGAAAGTTAACACTGAATGACGCACCACAGTTCCAAAGGACTCATGTTGAAACATATTACCCACCTACAGATACTGAAGTAAGGGATTCAGAGTGCAGATGGAAGCATATTTTCTTTTCTTCTTTCCTTCTCTTGCTTTTTCTTAAGAACACAGCTAATGCAGAAATTTGTTTTGCATGACTGTACAGGGTCCATTGTTTCCAATGGGTGGGGAAAGGAAAAGGAGAGAATCTGAACACAAAATTTCTTTTTTTTCTTTTTCCTTTTTGGATGGCAATTGGGGTTAAGTGACTTGCCCAAGGTCACATGGCTAGTTTTTGTATTAAGTGTCTGAGGCCAAATTTGAACTCAGGTCTTTTTGACTCCAGGGTTGGTGCTCTATTCACTGTGCCACCTAGCCACCCCTGAACCCAAAACTTCTTAAAAATTAAATAAAAAGAAAAGAAAAAGAGAAAGTTCATCTCCAATATAAAAAAAACAAAACTAAACTTGCTTGGTAATTCTTTACATTGACATTTTTTAGGCCTTCACTCTTAAGTCTCCAACAAGATTCCTCACCCATTCCTTCTCATTCTTTCCTTTATATTCTATGACCCTAGTTGGCATAAACCCATTCTCCTGACTCTGCTTTTTCCATCTTGCATTATGTCTTAAGGTATTTCCCAATTTCCTTGTCTTTTCTCAGATTTGACATTCTCAAGTGAACCCCTGGATTCCCTCAAGAATCAGCTCAGCATCCAGAGCCCTTCCTAGTGCTAGTTGCACACCCTCCCCAAACTAGGAAGAAAGGAAGGAAACAAGCATTTATTAATGCCTACTATGTGCCAGGCACTGTGCTAAGCTAAGGATATTTTTACTTTTGTAACCTTAACTGAACTGCTAGGCTACTCTATAAAGATTCTACAAGCTTGTAATCCACCAGCAATGAATAATATACCTGTTTCTCCACAACTGCACCAGCTTTGTATTGGTTTTATTCTTTTTGCCAATTGTTATTTTTCTTTTCTAAAAGTTTTAATTTTGTATGTCTTTGATTATTAGTGAGACTAAGCATTTTCAACTGTTTATTAATAATTACTTACTTTGAAAGTTGTTGGCTGCTAATGCATTGTTGGTGGAGTTATGAACTGATCTAACCATTTTGGAGAACAGTTTAGAACTATGTCCAAAGGGCTATAAAAATATGCATACCCTTTGACCCAGAAATACCACTTCTAGGAATGTACCCCAAAGAGATCATACAAGTGGGATGAGGACCCACATGTACAAAAATCTTTATAGCAGCTCTTTTTGTGGTGGCAAAGAACTGGAAATTGAGGGGATGCCCATCAATTGGGGAATGGCTGAACAAGTTGTGGTATAGGAATGTAATGGAATAATATTGTGCTATAAGAAATGATGAGCAGGGGGGCGGAGCCAAGATGGCAGAGTAGAAACAGCACGTCCAAGGGACTCTTCCCCCAGATCACCTCCAAACTATGTAAAAGGGGACTCTGAATAACTTCTGGAGCCCCAGCACCCACAGAACGACACAGAGAAGCTAACCTCCCACTGAGGACAGCCCAGCAGCCCTGTAGGAAGGACCAGTGCAGCGTTCTGGGAGCTGGCAGCACAGCACACAGCGTGCAGAGAGCCAAGCCCAGGTCCGCTTGAGCCGCAGTTTTAGCCCCAGGGTGGCTGGGCCAGCAGCTGGCTGGAGAGACCCCAGAACACCAGCATCTGTGGTGATTCCAGAATTATCAACACAGACACGCTTAGGACAAAGTGAGAGGTTAGTGCCCTATGGACTTTGGGACCAGTATTTGGGGAATGCATCGGCTTCCTCCCCTGGGGGCTAGAAGCCGCTGAGGAGACACGTCATTTTGTAGTTTTCAGTGGCAGCTCCAGCTCCTGGCCTGCAAACTGTAGGGAGATCCAGCGATCAGTCTTGGGGGTTAATCGCTCTTGCTTTAATCTCTCTGGATCTGGATTGTGATCTGGGGGGGAGGTCTGGGGTGGGTATCCAGCTTGCCAGAAAGCTGTGAAGACCCCAACGTTCGGGACGGAAGCTCTCCTGTCTGGTGGCAGAGTCCTACTGTGGCAACAAGCCCAAAAGTCAAGTAATTAAGTGGCAACATGCCAAGGCAAAGGAAACAAAATAAACAGAAAAATGCAACCTTAGACTCCTATTTTGGGGGCAAAGAGGATCAAAGCATAGGACAGGAAGAAGATTGTGAGGTCAGAAATCCTCCTCCAAAAGCCCCAAAGGAAAATATGAGTGGGTTACAGGCCATAGAGGACCTTAAGAAGAACTTTAAAAATCAAATAAGAGAAGTGGAGGAAAAATTGGGAAGAGAAATGAGAAGGATGCAGGAAAAGTATGAAATGAGGGTCAACAGCCTGACTGAGGAAAACAACACCTTAAAAAATAGACTAACTCAAATGGCAAAGGAGGCCCAAAAGGGCAATGAGGAGAAGAATGCCTTAAAAAGTCGAATTTGCCAGATGGAAAAAGAATCTCAAAAGTTCACTGAGGAGATTCATTCCTTCAGAGTTAGACTGGAGCAAATGGAAGCTAATGACTTTATGAGAAATCAAGATGCTGTTAAGCAGATCCAAACAAATGAAAGATTAGAAGGCAATGTGAAATATCTCATGGGAAAAACCACTGACCTGGAAAATAGATCCAGGAGAGACAATTTAAAAATTATTGGACTACCTGAAAGCCATGACCAAAGAAAGAACCTAGAAATCACCCTTCAAGAAATTCTTAAGGAAAATTGCCCTGATGTTTTAGACCCAGAGGGCAAAATAGAGGTTGAAAGAATCCACAGATCACCTTCTGAAAAAGATCCCAAAAAGAAAACTCCCAGGAATATTATAGCCAGGTTCCAGAATCCCCAGATCAAGGAGAAAATACTACAAGCAGCCAGGAAGAAACAATTTCAGTATTGGGGAAACACAATCAGAATAGCCCAGGACCTGGCAGCTTCTACACTGAGGGATCAAAGGACATGGAATATGATATTCCAGAGGGCAAAAGAGCTGGGACTGAACCCAAGGGTCACCTACCCAGCAAAACTGAGTATTTTGTTTCAGGGGAAAATATGGATCATTCAGTGGAATAGAGGACTTTCAAGCATTCTTGAGGAAAAAACCAGAGTTGAATAGAAAATGTGACATCCAGACACAAGAAGCAAGAGATGCCTGAGAAGGTAATCAGGGAAAAGAAATCAAAAGGAACTTATCAAAGTTGACTTATTTACATTCCTACATGGAAAAACAATAACTGTGACTGATGAAACCTTTCTCAGTATGAAAATAATGGAAGAAGGGTGTATGTATTCACATATGTGAATGTGTGTGTATATGGTTACAGTTATATATGGATAGATGGCATAGGTTGAATTTGTTGGGAAGGGAGGATACTCAAGGGGTGAAATTATGAGGTGAGAGAGAAAAGTGGCAAGAGGAGATGGGGAGAGACAGGGTAGGGTAAACTATCGCATGTAGAAGAAGCAAGGGGGAGTGGCTGCAAGGGAGGGGAAGAATAGGAAGAAAAAAAGGAAAAGCCACATTCTCATTGAATTTGGTTCAGGGAGAGAATGACATACATACTAAATGGGACATCTCAACCTGCAGCAGAATAGGGGGAAGGGGGATGAGAGGAGGGATGATGGAGGGGAGGGCATTCTTGGCGGGAGGGGAGGTTGGAAGTACCCACTATAGAAGAGGGACAGGATCAAGTAGGGAATGGACCAGGTGGGGGGTGGGATGGGCGGGAGGGAATTATAAGCAGCCTTGTACAATATATCTACTATGGTAATGTTTTGCATAGCTAGACATGTACAACATATACTGAATTACTTATCTTCCCAGAGGGAATGGGTGACAAGGGAGGAAGGGAATGGATCTGAAATTCGAGGTCTTAAAATTAAATGTTTCAAATATATAAATATATATATAAAGAAATGATGAGCAAACTTCAGAAAAACCTGGAAAGACTCATATGAACTGATACTGAGTGAAGTGAACAGAACCAGGAGAACATTGTACACAGTTACAGTCACATTGTGTGATGACTAACTTTGGTAGACTTGGCTCTTCTCAGCAATGCAAGGTTCTAAGACAACTCCAAAAGGCTCATGATGGAAAATGCTATCCACATCCAGAGAAATAACTATGGAGTCTGAATGCAGATCGAAGCCTACTACTTGGTCTCTCTCTTTTGTGTTTTGTTTTTTCTTTCTCATGGTTCATTCCATTGGTTATAATTCTTCTTTACAACATGACTAATGTGAAAATGTTTAATATGAAAGTATATGTAGAGCCTATATTAGATTCCATACCATCTTGGGGATGGGGGAGGGGAGGGAGAGGAAGAAAACCTAAAACTCAGGAGCTTGTAGAACTGAATACAGTAAACTAAAAATAAATAAACACGAGATCGTTGTTTTCTTTTGTGAAGGAGATCTCCTGTAGGACGTGCTGTTCAAGCTGAGTTTTGAAAGAGAGGTGTGTGTGTGTGGGGGGTTGTTCTTGGCAGAGAGGGCAAACAATGCAAAAGCATCAAGGTGGGAGATGGAAGGTCTCCTGGAAGGTTTCATGGAAAGACTAGATCAAATTTTCAGCTCATTTACCATCTCCAACCTTGAAGAGAAATAAATGATAGTAATTGGAGAGACACAGAGACAGAGACAAAGAGAGAAAGAAACTGAAATAGAAAGATAGAGAAAAAAAGACAGAATGAGTTACCAGTTATAATTATGCTTATTTGTAATAACTGCTCCAGGTGTGGTAAATTATTCACATACATGATATACATACACATACATGTATATATATACATATATGATACATATACATGGCATGTATGTGTATGTGTATTGTGAGTGTATGTTTGACTTGGGGTGTGTGTGTGTGTATGTGTAGCTTCAATGGTTTCTCTTGCTAGTCTAGACTATTCAGACTCCAATAGAAACAGAGCCTCTAATGTTATAACATAAGCATCCCTGTGGGAGGCAACTGTGGGCATCATAGTTTGAAGAATACTGGGCTTAGAATCAGGAAGACCGGCATTCAGATAGGGTCTCAGATATTGTGTAACCCCGGGCAAGTCACTTCACTGCTCTCTGCTCAGTGCTACCTGCCTCAGTTTCCCCATTTGTAAAATGGGGATATTAGCACCTACCTCCAATAGTTGCCACGAGGGTCAAACGAGATAATATCTGTAAAGCACTTGGCATAGTGTCTGACACGTAGTAAGTATGATATAAATGTTAGATATTTTTATTTACTGTGTTAAATATTTCATAATCACATTTTAATTTGACTTGGGCTGTACTCAGGAGTGTTGCCGGCCACATATGGTCCAGGTTGAAGTCTGCTCCCTCTGGTCCAGAGGATGAGCTTTGGCTTATGCACTGCTTCTCCCTTGGGGGGGATACAGGGGTCTCCTCCACACCCTTACTTTGGTTCATGCTGACAAACACAAGCATCTCTTGCCTCTCCCTTTTCCATCTTAGATCTGTCTCTCCTAGGCTTTCCCTGCTGTCATCATTAATCATCCAAGTTAGGGTTAGTGGCCATCACGTTTTCATTTATATTAACATGGGTGGAAAAGAAATTTATAAATAACAAACAAGAACAGTAAATAATTGAAAGAAAGCTGCTTGCTTGATTTGCTTCTCCCAAATTAGTTCCTCCCTTCCTGAAGGGAGCTAGAAAATCCTCTGACAGTTTGGGGGACATGAGTTTGGAGCTAAGCCCACTCCAACAGGCAAGGCTCCCATCATGCTCTGCTTCAGTCTCACCCCAGCATTCTCAGCCATTCTCAACAGGGAAGTCACTCCTCAGCTTCTAGTCATTGTTATTCACAGCAACAGCCAGTGATAGTCCCAGAGAGAGTCAGCAGAGGGGGCCCCAACCTCTTCTTCATGGCTTGCCAAGATGGATTCTTTTCCCTTCTCTTTCTTAGTTCAAGTTCCTTCTCAACTCCAAGTGTCACTGTTTCTATGACCTTAGGGTTAAAGTCTGATTGCCACTTATGGCATCTTTAGTCATCTCTGGCAGCTCTCGCTTACTGCCAAACTGGGAGGCAAAGGGTTATACAATACATTTTTTTAAAAAGTGTAATATGATAAATTCTGAATTATAAAATATCTAAGAGAGAAAATCCTTCAGAAACACAAGCTGAAATGTTAATAGGTGGGAGGGAAGACATTCCAAATGATAAATTAAGTCAGATGATAAATATATTGAAGGAATTAAATGAAGGTAACAAATCAGTAAAATGATGTCAACAATAATACAGACACATAAAAAAGAAATGAAAGAACAATTAAGAAAACTATAAAATAAAATCCAAGGATCAAAAACATCAACAGGAATGGCAAGTCACAGAATAAATAAAACTGAGCAAAGATCAATAGACAATAAAAACAAAATTGAAAACACTATAAAGCAGAAATGAAAAAGCAGCCAAAGGATATGTAGAACAAAGTACCAAATTTGGAAGACAAAGCAAGATGTCCTAAATAGCAGATTAATGGGAATTCCAGGAGACACTAAAAAAGAACAGAAAGGCTAGACATTGTATTCAAGGACTTAATCAGAAAAAAAACCCCAACTTTCCAGAGTGGACAAGCACTGATAGTACTTTGAGGGGGGTGAAACTAGGGAAGATGTCAGCACTATAGAATCCTAAGTTTGATTACCATGATGTACAGTTATAAGACTGGCATTATAGACAAAAATTTTTCAAAGTATATAGAGAAAGAAACCACCTTTAAAATACCATTTAGCATAACATCAGACAAAAAAAACATAACAAAAATATTTTGTTGTTTAGTTGTTTTCAGTTGTGCCCAACTCTTCGAGACCCTATTTGGGATTTTCTTGGCAAAGATACTGGAGTGATCTGCCATATTCTTCTCCAGTTCATTTTACAGATGAGGAAACTGAGGCAAACAGGGTGTAGTGACTTGCCCAGGGTCACCAAACTAGGAAGTGTCTGAGGCTGGACTTGAACTCATGAAGATGAGTCTTCCTGACTTCAGGCCTGGTTCTCTATCCACTGTAGCACCACTTAGTGGCCATCTTGAGCAAATAACCTCCCCTCTCTGGGTCTTCTCTGCAAAATGAGGTTGGACTCAGTGGCCTCTGAGGTCCTTTCCTACTCTAGATTTAGGATCCTACAATGACTTGGGAAAATCACTTCATTACCCTGGGCCTTAGTTTCCTCCAATGTAAAATGAGGGGCTTAGACAAGGTGGTCTCTGAGGTCTCTCCCAGCTCCAGATCTAGGACTCTATGGATTGCCTTCCTTTGGATACTCTGGATACTTTTCATTGTCCTCAGCTACTCATAGGGATTTGATACTTCCTAGTTTTTGAGAATCAATGTATGCATGTGGAGTAAGAGTAGGGGGAAGAGGAGCAGCTAGGTGGTGCAGTGAATAGAACACCAGCCCTGGAGTCAGGAGGACTTAAGTTCAAATCCGGCCTCAGACACTTAACACAAAAAACTAGCTATGTGACCTTGGGCAAGTCACTTAACCCCAAATTGCCCTACCTTCCCCCCTGAAAAAGAAAGAAAGCAAATGAAAAAAAAAAGAGTAGGGGGAGGGAAATATTTTCCCAGAAACCCTGAAGATTTGGGTCTATGAAGTCTGGGGCAGTCAGCAACCTTAGTCACATCCCTAGGCCTCTGTGGCTTGGTTGTCATGACTTTTCTTTATATTCCCAAGTCTTCACCAAATAATGGGCTTGCCCTGAGAACAGTCCCAGGGGACAAGACTCCCTGCCACCATGCTCCATTCCACAGAGGTCAGTGGTTGGGAGAGTGGGGAGCAGAGGATGAGTATAGCAAGTGGTAGTCATGGCATAGCACAGGAAAGGGGCATTCTCATTGGCTGCCCTTTGGCCTAGCAAGGGGCAGATTAATGCCGTTGCCCTTTTGATTATGCAGAACGATCTTGTCCACCATCATCTGAGTGGACAGGGATTTAAGAATGTTAGTTTCATTCAAGGACTCACAGAACCTCAGAGTTGAAAGGGGGCCTCACTGGCCACCTGGTGAAATCCATGCGTGAAAAAGAAACCCCACAACCAACCAACCAAAAAATCAGCAAGTATTTACCTGGTACCAAGTACTATGCTAGGCACAGGGATACCAAAAAACAAAACAACAACAAAACCAAGGAAACACTCTTTGCTACCAGGGAATGTACATTTTATCAGGAGAAGAATATCTAATATGCATATAGATGTTACACATATTATATCTATTTATATATATATATATATATATATATATATATGTATATACCTGACCTCCAGACTTAGATACCTATCAGCTGTGTGACCCTGGGTAAGTCACTTCACCTTGATGGACCTTAGTTTCCTCCTTTTAAAAAGGGAGGAGGGTTGGACTTGATGATCTCTATGGTCCCTTCCAGATTTAGAGCTATAGTTCCTCTTTGCTGGATATTCTCCAATGACCTTCCCAGACTGCAGTGCTCAATACCAAATATTATATTCTCAAAGAAGTCTGACCAGGACTGAGAGACTTTGGGACCCCTATGCTTCTCTTAATATGACTCTAAAGCACATTATATCCTTTGGTGGACATTCCATGATATTGAGCTAGCAGTCCACTAAGACCCACCCCACTCCCAGATCTTTTTCAGACAAACTTTTCCAGTGCTGAGAGGAAGGTGAGTAAAAACAGTCTCGTACAAACAGTGGAGATAAAGACAAAAAATGACCGTCTCAAGGTCCACTCGTGATGGAGCTGGGATTCTATTCATCAGCTCTTGAATACCTTGTCTGTTGTCAAGCTCCATTGGGCAGCATCCTAGAGATGTTCTGGCTGGGCTGACCTGGAATGTTCTCATGGATTAGGGAGATTATACACAGAGTCCAAGTTCCTAAAGGCAGTTGACTCACAAATGCCTAGTCACCTAGGGGACCTGCCCAGAAGAGGAGGCTATGATCTGTGCCAGGCCTGTACTTTAAAGGCCTGGATCTAAAAAAAATTCCACAGCATAAGGAGAGACATAAAGAGTGGAGTCTGAGGATATTGGTTTATCCACTGCTTTGGGTAAGTTGTTTTAGCCTTCTCAGCCTGTGACCTTAACTGTAAAATTAAAAGGAAAACCTTAGCTTCCTTCCAGTTCTAAAGCTAGGACCCTAAAAGTCACACCCTCCCCAGGGGGCAGGTATACATGGCCTAGACCCAGATCCCTCACTTTGGGCCCCCTCCAGTATTCTGCCATCTTCTAGATGCCCACCATTGTAATGTCCCCTTCTCTGGTCAGTGGCCCCAGGAAGCAGGTTATTGGAACTGAGGGCCCAAAGTCCTGCATTTCATTTCATCCAAAGAGCATGGGTTAGTCATTCCCTAAATGCAGCTGCCCACATTCACACTCACATTGGCCCCATTTCCTCCCACTTGGACAGACTTGAAAGTGAGTCCTGCAGTCAGCCAAACTGGCTTTATTCCCCGTTAACCTGGGCCAAGGTATTTCTTCTCACAACGTCTCCATTTTTCCCTATGGATATATTTGTTTTTCAGTCCTTTTCAGTCATGTCTGACTCTCTATGACCCTTTGGGGTTTTCTTGGCAAAGATACTGGAATGCTTTGCCATTTCCTTCTCCAGCTCATTTTTACATGAGGAAACTGAGGTACACAGGGTGAAGTGACTTGCCCAGGGTCATACAGCTAAAATGTGTGTGGCTCAGCAGTACTAATCTTTACATCCCTATTAGGCTTCCAACAAAGGATCTGAGATCAATAGCTGGAAAGGACCTTAGAGGACATCTAATCCAAGCCCATCATTTTTACAGAGGAGGAAACTGAGGCCCAGGGAGAAGGGACAAGCCCAAGGCACACATCGCCTCGTAGATCTAGAGCTGGCAGGGCCTTCGGAGTCAGGAAAATGTGGCTTCAAGTCCCACTTTTGACACATACTGTCTGTGATGCTAGGCTGGTCACTCGAATTCTCAGAGCCTCAGGTAACCCTAAGATTATAAATTGCAGAACAAGTGCTGACCTGCATAGGTAGAGGGAGTTGCTGGGTCATACCTACTGGCTTCTGAGTGTTCCTTTTTTTTTCTTTTTGGAGGGGGGAAGGCAGGGCAATTGGGGTCAAGTGACTTGCCCAAGGTTACACAGCTAGTAAGTGTTAAGAGTATGAGGTCAGATTTGAACTCAGGTCCTTCTGACTCCAGGGCCAGTGCTCTATTCATTGTACCACCTAGCTGCTCCAAACGAAGTTTCTTAAGTGTTTTTTTTTAAACTTTTTGCGGGGGGAGGGCAGGAAATTTGGGGTTAAGTGACTTGCCCAAGGTCACACAGCTAGTAAGTGTTAAGTGTTTGAGGCTGCATTCTGAACTCAGGTCCTCCTGATTCCAGGGCCAGTAAGTGCACTGCACCACCTAGCCACTCCCTGGGTGTTCCCCAAGGCCTGACTTGGGCCCTCTGCCCTTATAAAGATAATATTTCCCAAAGGTTCAATCATTATCTCGATGGTCCTTTCAGGACCTTAGCCTGCTCAGTCATTCCTGCTGAGAAGGGAAAGTGTCATGGGGTTACCTGGAGCAACAAATTCTAAACTCCAGCATTAGGAACCAGCTAAATTTCTCCCTATGGCAACCTGAGGGTATGTGTGGCATTAATACTGAGCCTTAAACCAAGGTACACATCCCAGTAACAAGTGGGCTAGTACAACTTACCCAAAATTGTAGATAAACCAAGATTGTCAGATTTCCACTCCTCTCTTCCTAAGTTGCCTATTACTCAAGACTTGCACTCTTGGTGTTCTCCTTGGCTCCTCACTATCTCTCACCCCACCCACCCCCATTTCTAATCTCTTGCCAAATCTTGTCATTTCTTTCTCCATATTTGTTCCATATGTCTCCTCCTATACTCATATAACCTCCACCCTAATGTGGGCCTTCATCATCTGCTTGGACAATTGTAATAGCCTTCCACCTTCCCACCAAATAAGCTCCAATTGCTCCTTATTACCTCCAGGATTAAACATGAACTCCTCTTTTTGGCATTTGAAGCTCTTCACAACTTGGGCCTTCTTACCTTTCTAGTTGTCTTCTACTCCCCTCCAGGCACACCTCAATCCACATGCTGCAATTTGTTTTTACCATTCCCCAAACAATGGGTACCTACTTTGCTTTTTTGTTCTTTGCTATCACAAATAGTGCTGCAATGAATGTCTTGATGTATATGGGATTTTTCTTTTGGTTTTTGCTCTCCTTGGAGTATATACCTAGCAGTGAGATCAAAGGTCTAGACCTTCGAATTCCAAATTACTTTCTAAAAAGGTTGCACCAACTCACAGCTCCCCCAAATAATATATTACTATGCCTGTTTTTCCATAGCCCCTCCAACATTTGACTATTCTTATCTCCTATTATCTTTGCCAGTTTGCTAGATACGAATGAGGTGAAACTTCAGAGTTGTTTTGATTTGCTTTGCTCTTATTATTAATGATTTTGAACACTTTCATGTGGTTAATACTTTGCAATGCTTTTGAGAACTGTTTGTACATATCCTTTGATCACTTATCCTCTGGGGAATAGTGTTGGTAATTAATTACTACTTTATCTTATAATTTGAGATTTGGAAGTGCTATTCCCCCTTCATTCCTGCTTTTTTCATTATTTCCCTTGATATTCTAGACCTTTCGTTTTTCCAAATGAAATTTTATTATTACTTTGTCTAGGTCTATGAAGCAGGGGTTGGTAAACCATAGCCCTAGGGTAAAAACTAGCCCACTGCTATTTTTCATATATCCAGAGCTAAGAATAGTTTTTATGTTTTAAGTATAATAAAACTTTATTTTAAAATATAACAACCATTCTTGTGGGCTGAACAGCTTATGGGCTGAACAAAAACAAGCGGAGGACAGATTTGGCTCATGGACTGGAGTTTGCTGACCCCTGCTAGGATATGCTTGGTAACTTGATTGGTATAACACTAAATCCATAAATTAATTTACTGTAGGTAATATATATATATATATATATATATATATATATGTATGTATGTATTGCTTTTTGGAGGGCAATTGGGGTTAAGTAACTTGCCCAAGGTCACACAGCTAGGTTTTTGTTTGTGTGTGTTAAGTGTCTGAGGCCGGATCTGAACTCAGGTCCTTCTGACTCCAGGGCCGACGCTCTACTCACTGCGCCACCTAGCTGCCCTGTAGGTAATATTTTTATCATGTTAAGACTCAACCCATAAGCTCTGACTGTCCAATTACTGAACTAATTCTTTAAAGGATATATTGTAATTGTATTTATATCATTCTTGAGTGTCTTGTTGAATGAACTCCCAGAATTTTATGTATTTTGTAGTTATTTTGAAAGAGGTTTCCTTTTCTATTATTTCCTCCCAGATTTTATTGATATATAGAAGCACTAATATTTTTGTCAATTTATTTTATACTCTGCTAGTTTACTGAAGCTAGTAGCTATCTCAGTTTCTTTGCTGATTTGCTAGGGTTTTCTAAGTGAGCCATTATGTTATCCTATTCCCTACTTTTACCATGATCACTCACCACTCCTAAAGCCAGCTTATCTCATCTCTGATTCCACCTACTACCCTGGAGGCTGGTTGCCCTTGGAGACACATAAATACTCTCTCCCAGGATGGGGGAGTCCTGAAAAGTAAGACTTTCCTAGAAGAAGGTAGTATTCTACTATCAAAGTTCCTTCCTGACAAAAACCCATTATAATCCTGTACTTTACCATATATAGGAAACTTCTCCCCTCCTTCACTATGGGAACATTCTTTAGTGGCATCCTTTTTACTCCCCCGTCCTCCTTGTCTCTCCATTGCTTTTATTCTAGTCTTCCCACAGCACTATTCCCCATCCCCCTTCTTGTTGAAAGATTAAGTTACTATCTCTTCTCTTCTTAGCTATGGTGTGGGTGGCACATCTCTAGTTTCCTTCTCTTTTTGTACAGTTTCCCACTATGTTATTCCTCCTACACAAGATTTTGTTTCCAGAAGACTGGTTACCATGACACTCCCAAGGGCATCAAGTGCAACAGCTGATCCCAAGTAGGACCTAGCTCAGTCAGGATCTGGTTTCTGCCACAGAGAAACCCCTTTGAGTACCTGGCCCATAACTTTGACTGATTGGGATCCCATCAGAAACCATCTCCTCCCCAGATGGGAGTATGAGCTAGGGTACTGGGGATTAGGAGGAATACTGTAGGCAGAGAAGCATCCAAGGCACAAGAATCTATAATACAAAAGTTGAATAGACAGCCATAACTGGAAGTAAAATTACCAGTTTCAAAGTGTAAATCTTTTACATTAGATCCTCAAAGAACCTAAGATGTCCCCAATAGACACACATGGTGAGTATTCTTGCAAATACCCCACATAAACACAATGGTGGGTAGTTCTTTGGGAATGTTCTTTAACCTTAAAAAGGATCAATAAACTTTTGTTCAGATTAAAAGCAGAATAATTTGAGAATTGGACAAAGAAGACAGAATAGAAGATTGAAGAACTGGGATTACCTAGACTGAGAAAGATGTGAGATGACTTAAACCAATGAGAGGTAGAAATAGTTTTAGCTCCACAATGCTGAAATCCAAACATACATTTACATAGCAAGAATAGAAAAGGAGTTTTTTTTCTGGAGGAGGAAGGTAGGGTAATTGGGATTAAGTGACTTGCCCAAGGTCACACGACTAGTTTTTTGCCAGATTTGAACTCAGATCCTCCCACCTAGCCACCCTAGAAAAGGAGTTTCTTAAAAGACCTTCCCAACTTTTATAGTAGTCCTATTTCAATCTACAATAATGAAAGGGAAGACAAAATAATGATCAGGGGAATGGGAAGGAGATTGAGAGTAGAGAACATTACTTCTCACTTCTCTCCTGCTTTCCACTGCAGGTCTGTGATCCAACCTAGCTCTTCACTAGAGCATCAACCAAATCCAGAAGGAGAAACAAATGACAGCCTCCAGTTATTATATTATCTTATTATATTGCATATATTATATATATATATATATATATTGCAAACTAGGAGCACAAAAGAAAGCAGCCAATTACTGTCAAATATCACTGGGAGAGTCCTTCCATTTCTGGGGAAATGGTGAGGGGAAATGTCTCACTTGAAAGACACTGGGAAATTTGGGACTCCATCAAGCTTTTTTTTTTTTTTGGAGGGCAATTGGGGTTAAGTAACTTGCCCAAGGTCACATGGCTAGGTTTTTGTTTGTGTGTGCATTAAGTGTCTCAGTCCGGATCTGAACTCAGGTCCTTCTGACTCCAGGGACGACACTCTACTCACTGCGCCACCTAGCCGCCCCTCCATCAAGCTTTTAAGCTACAGAGGAAGTAGTTGCTACAATCCTGGGTAATCAAATATGACCTGCAAAAGCTGTTAAAGTCTGGCCTGCCTCCTTTTCTGGGATCTCATAATGTCTCCTGGGCAATTCTAAAGTTGGTAATACGTCACAATGCTTTTCATACCTGCCTTGTCATGACAGCAAGTATTTCAAAGATTCTCATATGGAAGAGGAATCAGACATGTTCTGTTTTGCCCCAGAGGGCAGAATGAACAATCAGAAATTGCAGAGACAGATTTAAGCTGGGTATAAGGAAAAACTTCATAACAAGCCTAAGTTGGAATGAAAAGTAATAGATTCTTCCTCACTCTCAGGTCCCTTAGAGGTCCTCAGAGTAGATGACCCACTTCTTTTGGCACAGGTTGTACTAGATGGTCTCTGAGGGCTCTTCCAAATCTAAGAGTCTGTGGTTCTGAAAACTGATGTTAAAAACAAGATAAAATGAAAAACAAAACAAAACAAAAAAAAACAAGATAAAATGAAACAAAAACCACCCAAACCCTGATCATGGATCTAAATTAGAGCTGAAAAGGGCTTCTAAGACCACCTAGTTCAACGCCCTCATCTTAGAGGAGGAGATTTAGCTCTATGGTGCTCTGTTGGTCTTTTAAAGGCCTTCATGAATTACCCTTTCTAGATTTCCAGTCTCCCTATCCTTTTCCTGGATAATCCATGACCCAGTGACACATGACATTCCATTTCTCAACTCCAAGCATGGAATGCCTTTCTTCTTCATCTCTGCCACTTGGTTTCCTTGGTGTCCTTCAAGTCTCAGTTCAAATACCACCTGCAGGTGGCCTTTCCTGGTTCTTATTCTTTTCCTCCCCTCTCCTCCAAACTGCCTTCTCTCTGAGATTATTACTGTTGTTCAGTTGTGTCCAACTCTTTGTGACCCCATCTGAGGTTTTTTTTGGCAAAGATATTGGAGTGGTTTGTCATTTTCTTCTCCAGCTCATTTTCTAGATGAGGAAACTGAGGCAAACAGGGTGAAGTGATTTGCGTAGGGTCACATAGGTAGGAAGTGTCTGAGGCCTGACTGGAACTCAGGAAGATGAGTCTTCCTGACTCCAGGCCCAGCACTCTATCCCCTGCAGCACCACCTAGCTGCCCTGTTCTTTTTGAGATTACCTTCCATTTACTCTTTATATAGAGCATTCTAAAAGTCTACTAAAGCTTAAAAGTATACTAAGACTCTTGGGACATCCTGTATATCTTCTATGTACACAATTATTTGCCTGTGGTCTCCCTTATTGGAATGTGAGTCCTTAAGGGAGTGGGGCCAAGATGGTGGAGAAAAGGCAGGTACTCACCTGGGTTCTCCCAAATTATCCTCCAAACAATTTTAAATAATGTCTCAAAACAAATTCTAGAGCAGCAGAACTCACAAAAGAATGGGGTGAAACAACTTTTCAGCCTAACACAACTTAGAAGTTTGACTTGAAAGGTCTGTTGCACTAGGGTGAAAGCAGAGTGTGGTCCAGTGCAGGTTGTGACACCTCAGACTAGGCCCCAACAAGCTAGTAGAAGGACTTGGGAGTGACTGAGTAGCAGCACAGCTTCCAGAACTCTCATCCCACAGATGGTAAGGGGGTCAGAAATTATAGGGGATCCCTTTGCTGGCACTGGTGGCAGGCCTCTGTTGCATTGCCCATATGCAGATCCACACAGCATCCTGAATTGCAGTTCTGAATCACAGTTTCAGGGTATTTAGGGCATATGGGAAGGAGGACTAACATACCAGAGCTTGTGGCCACAGGGGAATGGGGACTCTGGTCAAATTCCAGGGTGGAAGAGGGCTTGTGGTTACTCACAGACCAGAAGAGCAGTGACCACACCTCTCCTTAGATCATACCACCTTGGAAGAACTGAAAACTGGCCCCCAGAACTAGCACAGAAAAGAGCTGCACAAAAAGTCTGAAGATTGGGATAGTACCCCCTCCATCCTGAGAGCAGAGTTCAACTTTAACATAAAGTTAAAAGAAATAGGCTAGGAAATGAACAACAACAAAAAAAAAAACTGACCATGAAAAAGTAGCTATGATGAGAGGGAAAATCAAGACATAAACTCAGAAGAAGATAACAATGTGAAAACAGCTATAAGCAAAGCCTCAAAGAAAAAAATGTGAAGTATAACAAGAATTCCTGGAAGATCTCAAAAAGGATTTTAAAAACCAAATAAGAGAGGTACAGGAAAAATTGGGAAAAGAAATTAGTATGACACAAGAAAATCATGTAAAGAGAGTCAACAGTTTGGTAAAGAAGGTACAAAAAATACTAAAGAAAATAACAACTTAAAATAAAGACTAGCCAAATGGTAAAAGAAGCACAAAAATCCACTAAAGAGAAGAAGTCCTTAAAAAGCAGAACTGGCCAAATGAAAAAGGAGATACAAAAGCTCACTGAAGAAAATAATTTGTAAAAATTAGAATTGGGCAAGTGGAAGCTAATGATTCCATGAGAAATCAAGAAACAGTCAAATAAAATGAAAAGAAAGAAAAATAGAAGAAAATGTGAGCTATCTCAGAGAAAAACAACTGACCTGGAAAATAGATCCAGGAGAGGTAATTTAAGAATTATTGGGCTACCTGAAAGCCATGATCAAAAGAGTATAGACATCATCTTTCAAGAAATTGTCAAGAAAAAACTTCCCTGATAGCCTAGAATCAAAGGGTAAAATAGAAAGAATCTACCAATCACCTCCTGAAAGAGATCCCCAAATGAAAACTCTCAGGAATATGATAGCCAAATTCCAGGGTTCCCAGGTCAAGGAGAAAATTGTGAGCAGCCAGAAAGAAACAATTCAAAAATTATGGAGCCAGAGTCAAGATCAGAGGGTAAAGGATTACGATCAAGAATTCTCTACCCAGCAAAACTGAGTATACTCCCTTTTCAGGGGAAAAAAATGAACATTCAACGAAATAGAGGACTTTCAAGCAGTACTGATGAAAAGAGCCCAGAGCTGAAGAGAAAATTTGACTTTCAAATATAAGACTCAAGCATAAAAGCATAAACAGGGAAGAGAAATAATAAGGGATTCAATGAGGTCAAACTGTTTACATTCCTACATGGGAAGATGATACTTGTAACTCCTAGAACTTTCTCATTATTAGGGCAGTTAGAAGGAATAAACATAGAGGGCACAGGATGGAGAGAAATACATAGTAATCATAACTGTGAAAAACTTTTTACAGCAAATTTATCTGATAAAGGCCTCATTTCTCAAATATATAGAGAACTGAGTCTTATAAAAATAAGAACCATTTCCCAATTGATAAATGGTCAAAGGAGATGAACAGGCAAATTCCAGATGAAGTAATCAAAGCTATCTATAGTCATATGAAAAAAAATGCTCTAAATCACCATTGATTAGAAAAATACAAATTAAAATAACTCTGAGCTACCACTCCATACCTATCAGATTGGCTAACATGACAGAAAAGGAAAATAAGAAATGTTGGAGAAGATACAAGAAAACTGAGACACTAATGCATTGCTGGTGGATTTGTGAACTGATTCAACCATTCTAGAGAGCAATTTGGAACTATGCCCAAAGGGCAATCAAAGTTTTAAGAAACAAATATTAAAATTTGTTTTGACATTTACCTGGGGAAAAATAAAATATAAAAAAATTTTAAAGCAAGCAATATGAAATGGAGATTTATGGTCTCACATATAATACTCTTTTTGTGTTCTGCTGTGTGCACTGAATGTTTCTTTTGGTGTTTAAGTTCAGAATTTTACAAAGAAATAAATGGTGTATTTTTGTTTTTTATAAAAGAACTCTATGGAACAGCAGCAATGAGGATTGAAAAAGCAGTGAAAAAGAAAAGAAAGCAATTGGAATCTAAAGGGGTGCCTTAGATCAGTGCTTCATGACCCTCAATTTAAGAAGCACTAAAGGGGTCACGAGTGGAAAAAGTTTAAGAAGCCTTGCCTTAAATAACCTCTTAGACAACTTCAAAATGACTAAATAAACTGTGGTACGTGGATGTAGCAGAATGTTATTGTATCATAAGAAATGCTGAAGGAGACAATTTCAGAGAATCCTAGGTAGTATGAACCAAAGCAGAGTGAAGTGAGCAGAATGAGGGCAATTTACATGATGAAAACATGAAGAAACACAACTTTAAGGGACTTAAATGAATTCCAACCAATGAAATGGCAAACCATGATTCTGGAGAACCGAAAAGGAGACCAAAGAGGCACCATACTTAAAATGCAGAATGATATATATGTTTCTGAGAAAGAGGATGGTAGTTGGGGATCAAGACTTGAACACTCTGACTGTCCATGACTCCTGTTGAAAAGTTTGCAGAAAGACAGAGGTCAGTGCTGGCAGAGAGCACAGGAGGTCACAGTGGGATGGCACCACTAGGATGCCCACTGAACAGGTAGATCCAGAGAAGTATGATTTCAGAAACCCTCCAATGTTCAAGGAATAGAAGGATCATCTGAGGAAGAAACAATTGAAATTTTGAGTGAAGAAAGTCTCATACCACTGTTTTGGGACTCAGGTATACAAAGTTTCGTATTCAGGTAACAAACAAAACATCTGTGGTGAGAGGATGAGAGGTGCAGAGATCTACATTTTTGGACTTGTACTGGGTGGATTATTTTGCTTGACTCTACTCATTTGTTATGAGGTTTTTCTTTCTCTAGGTTTTTAACTGGGAGAGATTCCAAGGGGAGTTAGAAAACTGATGGGGAAAAAGATGGCCATTGAAACATTTAAAATGAATAGAAGGTAATTAAGAAGGAAGTGTAGACAAGCAGGATAGTTTTGAAAGCAATATGAAGAATTAATCTTACATTAAAAAAATAATGTTTTGTCCTTGATGGCAGGGACCTTGTTTTTACCTTCCTTTGTATCCCTAGTGTTTAGCACAGGGCTTTTTACATAGTAGGTGCTTAATTAAGTCTCGTTGATTTCAGGCTTCTATATATTGTCTTTGGAAGAATGTGATTCATCTCTTTCCTTCTCTCTTTCCAGATGAGACCCTGAGAAAATTGATGTTTAAAAAAAACCCAAACAACCTGAATCCTGACCATAGGATCATGGATTTATATGAACTGGAAGAAACCTCTAAGGCCCTCTAGTTCAACCCACTCATTTTATTTTATTTAAAGTTTTTTTTTTGCTTTTTGGAGGGGGGAAGGTAAGGTAATTGGAGTCAAGTGACTTGCCCAAGCTCACACAGCTATTAAGTGTGTCAAGTGTTTGACATTGGATTTGAACTCAGGTCCTCCTGACTCCAGGGCCGGTGCTCTATTCCCTGTACCACCTAGCTACCCCCAACCCACTCATTTTAGAGGAGGAAACTGAAGGCCAGGGAGAGGAAATGACTTGGCTAACATTACACAAGGTAATAAGCACCAGAGGTAAGATTTGAACTCAGGGCCTCTAACTCTAGACCCAATGCTCTTTTCACTGTACCCAAACTAAAGATTATATACAATGTATACACATACCCAGTGACCATAGGGAAGACGCCATTTTTTTCTGTTTTTAAAATTGCCTAAGAGTCAATGTACATTGAGTCTAATAAAGACAGCTAACAGCATTTTAAACAATATATTTAATAAGGTTTTCTGCATAAGTTTAGTTTTGATGCTCCATGATTTCCCTACTGTACTTTGTTCAACATATATCTCATACAAACTCCAAAAATAGACCATTCACCCCTTAAACTTGCATTTATAATCTCTTCCCTTGGAATGTCTTCAAGTATTCAATTCCAAAGAATCTAGGCTAAAAGAGAATACACAGCAATCTTCCATAAGGCTTATCATTATAACAACTCTGAACAGATGCTATTTTAGCTTTGGATCTTTTTTTTTTTTTTTGCAAAGACAACTGACCAAAAAAAATCATTGAAGATGTATACAGTAGGGCCTGGTACATCATAGATGCTTACAGCACTGTGTGAGTCAAAGTAGGCCAATTTAACACCCATTGTGCAATCTTGGGTAAGGATTCTGAAAAGCCAGGAATGTTTGAACAAGCCTCACTTGTGCAAGAAGGCAAAGCCAACTGTACCCCGGTCGCTTGTCTCTAAGCTGCCAAACTGCTTTGGTAGGCCAGTGTTGAGCACGTTTAAAAGGTGGTACCATAGGGAGTGTGCTTCCAAATTAAACTAAGACAATTTTCAGTAGGCCAGCTACTTATTCTAGAATTCAATGGAGAAAAAGTAGATGTGAATGCTACTCATTCAGAAATCAAACCTTCCTGAAAAGGAGTCATTTTACCATTAAGAAAGATTCTAGATTTAGGGCCCCATGCACCAAGTTGACTTGACCCACACCAGTACCTTAATTTGAAAGTCATAATATGGTGCCACATGGCATAGTGGACTGAGCACTGGGATAGGGGTCACAGAGCCCTGGATCTGAGTGGCCATGGGACCATGGGAGCAAATCTCTGAGTCTCAATCTTGTCGTCTGAAAAATAGAGATAATACCCTGCAATACCAACCTCCCTAACTAAAAACATCTACAGAAAGCATTTGGCAAACCTTAAAGCACTATAGAAATATCAGTTATTATTAGTAGCATGTTTTTTGCCCTTTGAATGTGTGAAATGGCTAAAACCAAAGTTCTTTGAAGAGAAATCATTCTAATGACTGTTTATGAAAGAATGAGTCTGGTCAGAGCCAGAAAGCATGGAAGATAGGATGAGCAAAGCTTTGATCTTTCAGATTTCAAAGGGTTTTCATTCCCCAACTCAAAGAAGCCTATCTGAGACTAAGTTCATCCAGCGTTCGAAGTGGATGCTGATCATTTTGCATACAAACTGGCTATTTTATGTGGATTCATTTGGTAGAACTGCTTGTTTTTTTCCTTTATTATAAGGGATGGCTCCCTGTGAGAGGAGAGGAGAGTCATCGAGAAATGTAGGGAACATAACAACAAAAGACAGAAAACACAATTTGTGGGGAAAAAAGAAAATTCTTCATCTTCATTAGCAGCAGAGATAGAATCCTAGAATCTCAGAGCTCAAAGGGCCCATAAAGATCATTTAGTCCGATTCCTTTACTGTATGGTAGAGGAAACAAAGGGAAGGTAAGAGACTTGTTCAAGGTTACACAGCTAATGTAATTGATCTTGGTCTAGAGAACAGATGTGGAATATTCTACATTCCATCAGATACATCTGTCAATAACTATTGTTCCCTCACGTACACAAAAGCAGAATAAAGTTCTTATTAGCTCCCTTTTATAATCAGCAAAGTGCAGACTCCTTTAAGGGGCTGGATGCACAGGTGCTTCCTAAGACAGCCTCTTAGATCAAAGAATCAAAGAAACAAGTCTCTTCCTCCTCTCAATTCCATCCTGCTAATGGGAAATGAATGCTGGACTTCACAAGATCTGAAACCAACCGTGAGGGAAGGGGCATGGGATAGGGACTGGACCTGTTATTTCATTGGTATAGGTAACTCCCAAGCAAGGAAAACCTTTCTGCCAACAAAAGTCAGCACCTCCTCTGTGTCTCAGAGACTTAGAGCTACCTGGAACAATGAGGGGGTTAAGTAACTTGCCCAGGGTCACATGGCCAGTATGTGTCAGAGTAAGACTAAACCAATTTTCTGTCCATTATGCCACACTGCTGGAAGGGAGGAGAAGGATGTAGGAAGGAAGAGCGATGGCTTCTGTACCTTGACTGGTGTTGGAAGTCCCTCCAGAGCCACTTGTTAGAAGATAATATGGATGAACTAAAACAATTCATTACCGTCACTCAGTTAAGAAGACTTGAACACAAAACCCCTGAATGGCAATATTCCTTGGACAATTAAGGCTCAAAAGGCTCTATTCTCTAAAGCACTTTAACATCTACAGGAGACTGAGGCACATACACATATAGAATTCAAAACAAGGGGCTGTCTGTTTGACAAAGCAGCATTACTAGTACCCAAACACAACAGCAGGCTTGAAGATTCCAACACTACTTCATAGGTAACTACTAGGAAGAGCCATTTTTTAAAAACTGAGTGGTTTGGTGGTGCCCTCTAGGGGTGACAAGAACAAGATTTCTTAAGATAGTGCAGATGAAGTAAAATGTTATATAAAAAGTGCTTGTCGTTATGAATATTAAAAGTTAAGACTATTATAAAGAAGAATGGAATTGTGCTTTGGGGTACCTTGGTTTCCTTCAAATAGCTCTGTGCCACAAAAAACTAAATCCCTGAGGTTTGCTCCCAGGGATCACAGCTAGATGGACCCTGGTAAACTTCAGGCAATCCTTGGTAAAAATGGATTCCACACTACTAAATTACACCCTGGTTCTAGAACTCAGCTGGGAGGCTTTTGCATCTGCTAACTTGGCTTGGACATCTACTGGTTTTTCAAAAAATCTCACTATGACAGGTTCATTTAACAATGATGCAAGGATCTGCTCGAAAGCAAAAGACCACTGGTGTTCCTCTTTAAGTGGGGAGGGCTCCTTTGCTGCCTGGGCAGTGTGAGAGGTGCTGTTACCAGTGTCCGCTGTGCTGGCGGAGCCACTGGCCTTCTCTTTGGCAGGTGATGTTGTGCCATGCAACCTCCTTCCCACTTCTTCCATCCGTAGCAAGAGGTTGGTCACTACTGCAATGGCCTGGTATAACTCTTCCTCTTCAGGATGTCCATGGAACAAGTTATAAAAGGTCTTTGAGAGCTGAATAAATTGCACCTAGGAGACACAAAATAGACATGACAGTAAGAGTATCTCACACATCTTTGAGAAAGTGCATTTGTGAGAAGGAAACTTTGTAGAACACAGATTTCTACCCAAATATAACTGCCGATCTAGAGACTTCTTACCATCACAGCAAAGGTGGGCACAAATAACAGTAACACAGGCAATCAGTCTTGGATTAATCAGTTTTGGAGAACAGATGGTGGAACCCATTTCCCTACACAGAACACAGAAGCAGAATGCAGCACACTGGCAAACAGACATTTGGTTGGTTGGCTTTAATGGTTTTTCTTTTTTTTTTATAAAGGGGGCCTCGAACTGGGAGGGGGAGTGGGGGTGCACATTGAAAAACAATTATGGCATCAAAAAGACTTGAGTCACATAAATCAGGCTAGAAAATTTCAGAAAAGTCTGTCTACTAAGGGGCAGAAATTGCTATCTCCAAGATACTTTCCTATCACTACGCCATGGCTAGTGGACAGCTGGTTCTTCTGATCCGGCACACTTATGAAATATTGACCACATCGGGTATTGCTCTAGGTACCTCAGATACAAAGACAAAATGAAATGGTCTCTACCCACAAGGAGCTAATATTCAGGGGGGAAGGGGGGAAGGGGAGAAGTACATTAGTCTAATCAATACTCATTGATGAAAGTACCTACTACACACCAGCCACTTTGTGAGACTCCATGGAAATCATCAGGTAACAACTAGCAACTCTGACTTCCCCACATGCCCAGCACAGACATGCTGTGATTAACCAGCAGGTTTAAAAGAAAGAATAGCTTTGTGAATTTTTCTAGTAGTGATGAATGATCACTCTTAAAAAATGTTGTATTTAATCAACTTATCAATAAAAAGTGTCTTTAAATGTTCACGACAGCAACTTATCAGTGATTAACACTTCAGCTTTTTCCTGAGCCTTCAGTTGCAAATTTGAATGGACATATACAACAGTTTATGGTGTATGCATAGTTTTGCTGGGTGTGTTCTGCTCTTTTCAGGCCACAATATTTTTGTATAGATGTTTCCAGATGTCCCTACCCTCTGTGCAATTGTTATTGTTCATGGTGATATAGTCTCCATAGCAGTGACGTGCCAGAGTTGGCTTGGCCTTTCCCCAGCGGTGGGGTGTTGGGCTTCCTCCCAGTTTCTCCCTGTTCTATACAGCTATAAATACCTTTGCACAAATAAGTGCCCTTTTTATGAAGGTTGTGGGTGGAGTGTAATAAAGTTGAGACATTAGGAGGCAGGAAGAAAAGAGATGAGCTACAGGCATTTTTATACCATTTGTGAATGTTAACTAATGATTCTAATCACAGAGAATTCCTGAAGAAGTTTGTCTAAAGGCAACTCATAAAACTACCCTAATAAATTCAGGGTAAAAAAAAAGGCAATGGCCTCCTTCATATTTCTCTCATTCTGTGGTGTTTCCCATTCTGAACATGGTAATGATTACAGAATACAACAAAGACCTTCCCAAGATTTGTCCAAATATAGAACTACTACCCACTTCTGTAGGTAATATTCTATGGGTGATTTCCTGTGGGTACAAATGGCACTGCCAGAAAGAACCTAGAAAACTTTTCCGAAGACGTCAAAGCCTTGACCACGGTTGGCATTTTCTGTACTGCTGCTCACTGAAGGCATGGGCAAGAATGGAAAAAAAAGGGGGAGGCTAGGTGGCACTGCAGTGAATAGGGCACTGGCCCTGTAGTCAGGAGGACCTGAGTTCAAATCCAGCCTCAGACACTTACCACTTACTAGTCATGTGACCTTGGGCAAGTCACTTAACCCCAATTGCCCCTCCAAAAAGCCAAAAAAAAAGAAGGGGAAAAACCCCCATATTTGGGAAGGGAAGAGATGGTTTGGAAGACAGTGTCTTGAGAATAGAACCATGACAATGTAGGCATGACAGGCTCCTGGTTAGAAAGATCAGGCTGGTAAGAATATATTTTCTGCCCTGGGAAGGCTTGTATGAACTGAGGCAGAATCAAGTGAACAGAACTATGAGGACAAATTACACAATAACAACACCACTAGAAAAAAGTGGAAAGACTTAAGAACTCTGACCAAGGCAATGCCCAACCACGATTCTGGGGGCCCGATGAGGAGGCATGCTACCCACTTCCTGAGATAGAGAGATAATGGACTTAGGGTACCGAATGAGATGTACATGTTTGGTCATGGCCAACATGGAAATGTGTTTTACTTGGCCATGACTATTTGTTACAAGGATTGTGTTTTTCTCTTTATTTGAAGGTGGGGTTGGAAGGAAGGAAATGCTAGTAATAATACTGTTGCAAAAAAAAGAGAGAGAGAGCCACTGAGGCATCTTAAAAATGAACAGAAAAGAGGGGAAAAAAGTTCAGGGGAAAACACAGACAAGCAGAGAAATTCTGAAAGTAATGTATTACATTTATTATATGCTTAAAAAAGCAAGATGTAAGTGATAGTTCACATATAATCTTCTTTTTCTGTTTCACTTTGTATATAGAAAATTCACAGGCTTTTTTCATATTTATTTAATTCAGAATTTTAAAAACAATGTTTAAAAAAATAGAATGCCTTTGTCCGGAGTCTTGCAAATCTACTCAAATGGTATTTAAACTACAAAGGAAGGAGGAGGGAGAAGAGTGTCTGCATCCACCCACTAAGCCCAAAATATTGGACAGTATGCAATTCTTGTGTCCTCAAAGGCCATAGCTCCTGAGGGCCCATGGAAGCAGGGTGATATCAAATGGAAGCTGATTGGGTTTGTAATCAATGGAAATGGCACAAAAGATGTATCGCCATCTGCTTCACTACTACACAGTAAGGGGCCTTGGGCCTTGCCACCTGCACTGCAGCTGCTCCCTCCTTTGTGTGTTGGCTCCTCCAATTAGGCCCTGAGCTCCTTGGGATCAGAGACTGTTTTGCATTTTTATTTGCGGCCTCAGCGCTTGGCACTGAGTATGTACTGAAATCACTGCTTTTCTCATTGGTTCATTTATGCAAGGTAGGAAAAACAAAAGTTCATGAGACATCCAGAAGTTTATGGGAGACAAATCCAAGAAAGGAACAAGTAATTAAACCCAAGGTCCAGATTGCCTTTAGAACAAAGGCCTAAAGTACAGGCAACAAATGAAGAGGAACTCAAGGGACCTAGACCAAAGAAGCAAATCTGACCTCAGAGCTGTCACTGAGACTCGGTGATATGAAAACCAGGACTAGACTACAGCTCATGGAAGGTATGCCTCATACAAAAATCACAGGGTAGGGAAAGGGCCAGTAGCACTGTGGGTACTGTACACATATACCCATATGAAACTCCTCTATCAATGAGGGTGGGCACCTTTCCTGCAACTTCGAGACCTGCTGAGTTTAAGTGACTTGATCATGGCCATACAGTCAGAGACAGGATTCAAACCAGGTCTTCCTGACTTCAAGGCTGGATTCTTATCCACTACACCACACAGTCATGTATATGTATATCAATCAACCAATCAAATGGCATTTATTGAGTGCTTACTATGTATCAGGCATTGTACTAAATGCTGCGGATACAAAGAAAGGCAAAAAGAGCCCCTGCTCTTTCAAGGAGCTGACATCCTAATGGAGGAGATCGATATAAATAACTCCATACACATATATGTGGACATACACACAACACAGAGAAAATAAGTTTTATTTTGACATTAATCATTCTGCTCCAAGGGGAGGGATAGAAGTTGCAAAAATGCAAATTTAGGTTCAGGGTAAAGAAAACCCTCCTAATAATTGTCACCATTCAAAAATGGAATAACTATATTAGAAGGCAGTGGATTTCCCCTCACCTGAGGGCTTTCAGCAAAAGTTCGCCATATTTGTTAGAGAAGGAACTGCTTTTCAGGACTAGATGGCTACTGAAGACCCTTCCAATTCTGACATTCTATGACTCTGGGCCATCAGTCACATGGGGTTGGGTTCCTCTCAAAGCACATAGTTCAGGCTTCAAATCACCTGACCCGCAGTAAAAAACTCCAAATTCTATGACCCTCCTTATTTTGGTGAAAGTTGACCTGCAGCAATGTAGGGTTGCCAGATTTGGGTTTAGTTTGTGGAAAATGGGAATACTACTCATGTATATGTGAAGGGGAGGGGAGGGTTCAGAACTAACACATTACTGCCATCACTATATCATTGTGTTGCCATAACAAGTCACTGAGAAAGACTATCTGAAGGTTAACATGACCAACTCGTAATTGAGTCTCATACTTGAAAAGGTGGAGACCAAACCAGGTATGTTATAAATGGTGCCAAAAGGGGTGGTTAGGTGGCTGAATAGAGCACCAGCTCTGGAGTCAGGAGGACCTGAGTTCAAATCCGGCCTCAGACATTTAACACAAAAACTAGCCTGTGACCTTGGGCAAGGCACTTAACCCCAATTGTCTTACCTTCCCCCGCTCCAAAAAGAAAAAGAAAAAGAAAGATAAATGGTGCCAGAGAGGCACCTAGGGTCTATGAATTAGCCCTAGCAATGGTTCAAAATTGCTCGACCAGTAATCTAAGAGAAAACTCCATTTTTAGACACAGCTGAATGTCTATAGAGACAAAATCATTGGCAAAACTCATCGGTCCCCACTCCTCCAGCTTCGTTTGGTGTTTGTGGAAACATAATATGTTATATAAGTTTGTAACTCAGGCTAACACACACCCACACTCATATGGAAATAAGGGTTTTGAAACCACTCTACCTGATTCATTCTGGGTAAATCCTTAATGTTTTCTTCTTTTTTGAGAAGCTCATCTTGCCATTGCTTTAGATACTCTTGAACATCGAGTTTCCCCCTGACTGAATGAGAAAATAGAAACACTTCATTAGCAACAACCCACCACTACACATTTGCCCAAGTAAAAAAATGAACCTCTGTTGCTACTACTACGGTTTAAAATCAATTATAGCTGAACCAGGTCATTGAGTTTTCACTTTTCTTTAGAATTTGAAAAGCATACTGTCAATATCTTCGACCGAGTCACTGATAAAAAGCTTGACTGAAATAGGACCAAAGACCTGTGGCACTCCACTAGAGACCTTGTTCCAAGCCAATATTGATTCACTAAATAACCCTCTTTGTGTCTGTTTAATGAGTTCTAAAGACACCTAATATTTAGGCCATATTTCTCTATCTCCATACCAGGACACTATCCAAATTATCAAATGGTGTGCTGAAATTCAGATACACTATATCTACAGCATTCTCTTGATCTACCAGGCTAGAAATCTTATTAAAGAAATTGGATTCTTGGTGAGCCCAGGCTTGCAGGAAATACTACTTTGATTTCAGAAAGTTGGCAAAGTTTCTTAATACTCAGTTATAGAGCTTGGTGAGGAATTAAGGTCAAACTCATAGGTAGCTTGCAGAATTTCCCTTCTTTGGGGGTAGCTAGGTGGCGCAGTGAGTAGAGTGCTGGTCCTGGAGTCAGAAGGACCTGAGTTCAGATCCGGCCTCCGACACTTAACACACACAAACAAAAAAACCTAGCTGTGTGACCTTGGGCAAGTTACTTAACCCCAATTGCCTTCCAAAAAGCAAAAAAAAAGAAGAGAATTTCCCTTCTTCCCCTTTTTAAGAACTGAAATGAGAGCCCTGTGTTCCTCAGAAAACCACAAAGATGATCAATAATAATTTGGGAATCCTATCTACATGCTTCTTCAGCACTTATGGGGGCGATTTTCCTAGGCCAGGGGCCCTTACCTCAATGACACTTGGTAGGGACTCTCTGATTCCCTTAACCCTTTCCAACTTGAAGATCAATCTCCTTGACAATAGCAGTTGGAGGCAAAGAACAGTTATTAGTAGCTCTGCTTTCATTGTCCATCATCACCGTCTACTTCCTGGAATGGACTTCCTTCTTTCTTTCTTTTTTTTGTTTTTGCTTTTTGGAGGGCAATTGGGGTTAAGTGATTTGCCCAAAGTCACATGGCTAGTTTTTGTGTTAAGTGTCTGGGGCCAGATCCAAACCCAGGTCTTCCTGTCTCCAGGGCCGGTGCTCTATTCACTGCTCCACCTAGTCGCCCCAGACCTCCTTCTTCCTTGTTCTTCCTTCTGTAAAGGGGGACTGGCCAAGGAGTGTTCAGTCCTGGGAGAATGCACATTTGGTAAGCTGGCTTCAGGAAGTTCCTGATGAAGTGGAATGGAAGGGCCCGGTGTTTCATTTGAGAACATATGTGGTTATTCTGTGACTGTTTGCAGTTCACTAACCACATGGTGAAGAAATAGTCATTTGATTGGCTTCTAAGACAGAACTGAGCATGCATTTAAAAGGAACTAACCAGCCAAAGCAAACTCTCTCTTCCTTTTCCTGGCTGGCTTCATTCTAGTAAGGAGGCAAGGATTGCTGTAAATCTCCAGGTAGGATGGAGGGAGACGGGGAGAGAAAAGGAAGAAGAGAGAAAAAGAATAGAAGAGGAGAGGAGAGGAGAGGAGACAGGTGAGCAATATCTTACTCTCCTTGTCCAAGACAACATCTGGGAGGAAATATCCAGCTGATTAGAAGAGGCTAGAGTTTGGAAGTTAAGAATTGAGAAATTAGGGTTGGATGTCTAATCTCTTGAGTCATCTGCAGAGAAAAAGACACTTTGAACTTAGGTGAGCTGCTCAGATCACCAAGTGAGTGTGGAGACAGAAGAGAAAAGAGCTCCGGACAAAGGCCTGATGGGACGGATGGTAGATAATGAGGGAGCAAAGGGGACAACGAGGAGCACACAGGGAGAAGAATGAGGAGACAAAAATATCATTGAATCCAAGTGTGACAGGCACAGTATTTGCCATAGAGGACAGGCTCCTTATTCTTTAAAAGGTACTGAAAACCTCCAGACTTAGTTGGTTCAGCAGACTCAGGCTTGGCCACCCATTATTGCTGCTTCCCACTGGCTTAGGTACAGGAGCCAGCTTTTGAGGAGTCAGTCCTCCCTCTGATTTTTGACCACTAGACCAGTATGGCCAACAGAGGCAAGGAAGCTGTGCTCAGCTGAATCAATGATGTATCCTTTAATTTTCTTTTCATGTTTTGGTTATATAAACCCTTTTTTGCTGTTAACTGTCAGATAGTTTATGATTCTCATTGCATTCCAATTCTAAACATAAAGCACCAGACTGGCCTGAGTCAGTCTTGGCTATAACACTGAGGGAGAAGAGAATGCCTGGTGAATGTGATGATCAATGGTAACCAAATTTGAAAAGAAGTCAAAGAGAAAGGCTGAGAAAAGAACTTAGGATTTGGTGTTTAAGAGATTGTTGGTAACCTTGGAGGGAATAGTTTCAGTTGAGAGGTGGGACTGGAAGTCATGATTGCAAAGGGGTTGAGAAGTAAGTGGGGGGGCGGTGAGGAAGGAGAGGCAGTGTGGATACAGGGTGTCCCTAAAGTCTGGACAGACAGGAAATCTCATTAACTATGCATATTTTCAAGAAATGAAATTTTCAACATTTTATTTAATTGGCATAAATTTTAGCAAGGACAATTTCACATGGAATAAAGGCTTTCATTAGCTATTGGGACTATTTTCACTATTAATGAGATTAATTTAATTAATTAATGAATTTCTTATGTATCTCCTATGTCTTCCTAGGAAACCTCATTTTATGCTAATTAAATAAAATGCTGAAAATGTCATTCATTTCATTTCTTGAAAATATGCATAGTCCAGACTTTAGGGACACCCTATAGACAATTCTTTCTAGGAGTCTGGGAGTGACAAGGTGGAAAAAGAGCATGAGGGGGATACAGGGGCAAGTGAAGATGTAGTCCCCTTCTGCCTCCCTCTATATCCCTTTCTCTATTTCTATTTAGACCAACTTTAGGGTATAGGAGAGAAGAACCTGACATTTTCAATGATCTTGTAGTCTCGACATGCCTGCCTGGTGACAAGCTGTTTCATACACAATTTCTCCACATGTTCTCAATACACAAACATTACAGTGGCCCGCAGTGCTTTAGCAAATACGATGCAATTTATTTGTTTTTAAGATAGACTGATCAGGATATTACTGGCACAAATTTAATAATAAATATTCACAATCTTTTAGGCAAATGAGGTAGAAGCCCAAGATGCATTTTCAGAAATTTTTAAGACATAAATAGCCCTCACCACTTTATTATTACTTGGCCAGAAAACACTCAGAGTTTGCATTTTAAAATAATGTGGGTTTTTGACTACCACATATTTGACTCCCATCAAGGAACTCTAAATTTAAGGAAAGTAGTAAAATAAAGTGTTAAAGCAAAATACATACAAGAAATTCTAGAATTTAAGGCCTGACTGAAAACAAATGAGTGGCATTGACCTTTTCCTTGCATGTCCATGAAATACCAAAAGGGCAAGAAGATGACCTCCAACTTGCTGAAGAGGACTCCTAGGGAGGAATTTTGGGATCCTAGATCTAGAGGTAGAAGAGACCAGTGAGGGTAGGTAGTCCAATTCCATCATTCTATGGTTGAGAACATGGAAGCCTAGGAAGGTGAAGTGATTGTCCCAGGTTACCTAGGCAGGAAGTATCAGAGCTAGGATCTGACTCCTCACTCCTAGGCCTCCCTTATCAATATTCTTTCCACTGTATCAGAGAAGTCTTGCAGTAGGAGATAACAAAGAGGGACTACAGTCTGTAGCAATTGATTGAGTCCCCACATTGACTAGTAACGGATGCATTGGCATAGGTGGCAGTGGTTGTTGCTGCTGTGATTTTTGGACACAGCACCATAATTAAGTGAACTCCCAAAGGCTCATTTATTACCTTTCTCTGGGCTTCCTTTCGCTGATCCTATTTCCTGTCCATGTGCAGATAAGGAAACTAGAAGAGAACACATGACATCCTTCAAACTCCTTGGTTTAAGCAAATCCTTTTGGACGGAACCTCAGCTTTGATACATGCAAAGCAATCAGCATGGCTCACTTTCTTCCATAGGGGGTTCAATTTTGGCTGAAATGGCCTGATATTGTGACAGAAAAACCATGCAAGAGCTTTGGTGTCCTATACTAATGTCATTGGCTAACTGGACTTACTGCCCCATCTTGCTGGGTGTCTGGATTTTGGGAGCATAAATCAAAGGAGAAGGCAAAAAGTTTCTATCAGGAGATTAATTAAAAAGCAAACCAAAAAGCTCAGACTTTAAGGGGACTCCTGGGGTTACTACATACCCAGTCCAGTCTTATCTACTATTTTATTTTGGACCAGACTTGGGATGTCATTGGTGTAGGGAACTGCCAGGGAGGAAATTCCCTCTGTCAGTACAGATGGGGTACCTGCTCTTAGAGAATTTCCTGGGGCAGCTAGGTGGTACAGCAAATAGAGCACCAGCCCTGGAGTTAGGAGGACCTGAGTTCAAATTCGGCGTCAGACAATTGACACTTACTAGCTGTGTCACCTTGGGCAAGTCACTTAACTCCAAATGCTTTGTCTTTCCTCCTCAAAAAAAAAAGAAATGGAGAATTTCCCAGGGTCACAGAGCCAGTATGTGATTGAGAATGGACTAGAACATGAGTCTTCCAGGCTTCAAGGCCAGCTCTCTTATCCACTCCACCATGCTGCCTTTCCAACCAATACAATGAAAATTCATATTCACAATGACCCATGTGAAACACACAAAGATGAGATGGTGAGCTCCTTGAGGGCAGAAAGACTGTCTTTTTACTTTTATTTCTATCCCTAGCCCTTAGTACAATGCCTGGCATACAGTAGGTGCTTAATAAATGTTTGCTGACTAACTGATCCTTGATCATACTATGTGCTAGATATAGTATACTAAAGTTGAGAAAGACAATGGACACATTTTTAAAATAATTTTTCCCAATTAACAAAAATTTGCCTTCTTTCTGCACCCCCTCACAAATTGGTCACCGAAAAAGAAAGAAAAACAAACCCCTTATAATTTACACACACACACACACACACACACACACACACACACACACACGTACACGTATATAGTCAAGCAAAACAAATGACAAATATATTTTTACAAAAAGCATTTTCTGTCTAATTTTCCAGATAAGTCAGTTTACTGGACAAAGCCTTGAATTTTAGGAAATCAGTCAAAGATTTAGTAAGCACCCAGGTGCCTAGAATCATGAAGTGGAAGATGCCTGATAACAAAGGTTGTTGTGTTCCCCCATAAGTAGAGCACTGGAGCCAAGATGGCCTCTGAGCCTGAATGACCACCATTAGTGGGACTAAACTTTGGAATTTCCATTTACCGTGGAACTGGCTGAAGCGAAGAAGTTCATCCTTGGAAAGCTGATCTCCTTTTGAAGGGCTCACAGACTCCACTTCAGTAAAGGCTACAAAGAAACAACCCAAGTCATATGGGTGTTATGGGAATGAGAATTTAAAATCTTCCCTACCCCTAGGCCCTTTGATAGGCTTAAGTGTACCTGGAGCCTGTGGTGGGAGGCTTGTTTTTCAGGAATGTGCACACCTTGGTCCTCTGTGATTGGGCAGTGTGTCAAGAGGGTTGTTACATTCTCTGAGCCAGGAGAAGGCTATATAAACCCTGATGTGAGGCTTTGTTTCGGGGGTCACTTTGAGAAGGGTTGTGTGATTTGATCAGATGAGACTCTGGGCAGCCGTCAAGCTCCCCAGCTTTGAAAACCCAGATGTTGATGTTACCTCTCTGGTAACTGTAACTAGGTATGGATATAATGGTCAGAATGTTGGAGGCCTGTCTGCTTTATCTGTTTCTCTGTCTTCTTGTAACTCCTGCTTGTAACTTGTTTGTATCCTCTGAAGTTCAGGGTGCTGACCTTTCCCCCCGAACTAGGTAAATGACATATGTTTGATTAAAGCAAGATTGTTAACCCATTTTGAGTTGCTTTCCTTTAGAAAAGCAGATCTAAGAACCTGTGTTGGCAGCCACCCTGGCAATGCTCAGGTGCTTGCTGTTACAATGGGATTTGTGGTGAAAAGCAGAATCAGAAGGTGGAGTATGGGATGAGGGAGCTTGTACTCTACAACTCTGGGCAAATAAAGGCTCCCAGCTCTAGAGCTGGAAAGAAGGACCTCTGGGGTCAGTTGGTCCAGTCCCCTCCTTTAATGTAGAAGGAGACTCAGGCTGAGGGAGGGGAAATCACAGAGGATTCTAGGTGGATCTAGAACTGAGTAGGTCCTCATAGGCTAACCAGTCCAATCCCCTCCTTTTACAGAGAAGGAAAATGGAACCCAGGGATGGGAAATCACCCATAGGATCCTAAATCAATCCAGAGCTGGAAGGGACCTCATAAAGATATAGTTTAACCCCCTCTGTTTTACACAGGAGAAATCTGAGGTCCAGAGAGTAAAGTGATTTGTCCATGTTTTCTCAGAGAATCCTTGATCTAGAAGTGGGAGGGACCTTGAGAGGGCATCTGGTCCAGCCTCCTCCTTTACAGCAAAGAAACTGAGGGCCAGAGAAGATCAGGTCACTTGCCCAAGGTCACTAGCACTTGTCTCTGCCAAGGTAGTGGCAGAACTAGATCATTTAGAAGGAAAAAAGAGATACCAAGAGGAAATGCAGAAATGCTCAAATGCCAGTGGGGACTGGGCTACATTCAGTCCCATAGAACCCACAAGAAAAGCAGGGACTGTCTTTGCAAGTTCCCATGAAATAGCACAAGTTGAAGTATGTGACCAATGCAGTGTTTCAATGGATGTCTCTGAAAACACTGCCTTAGACTAAGTCACTCACAGAGTCTCCCTCAATAACTAAGTTGAGGAACACAACATTGGCTTAATGTTGAAAAATAAAAGTATTATCAGCTGGCACCGTGGAAAGAAAGTTGTCTCTGGAGTCAGAGATGGTTGTTGTTCAGTGGTTTTTCAGTCCTGTCTAACTCTCTGTGATCCCATTTGGGATTTTCTTGGCAAAGATACTTGAATGGTTTGCCATTTCCTCCTCCAGCTCATTATCCAGATGAGGAAACTGAGGCAAACAGGGTCAAGTGACTTGCCCAAGGTCACACAGCTAGTGAGTTTCTGAGGTCAGATTCGAACTCATGAAGACTCATCTTGCTGACTTCAGACCTGGTTCTGTTATCTACTGCAGTGCCACCTAGCTCTCCAGAGTCAGAGTATATAGCTGGGTAACCTTGGGTAAGGTCCCTTCCCCTCCCTGGGCCTCAGTTCCCTCCTCTGTAAAATGAGACGGTTTCTCTGGATGGTTTCTGGGTGACCTTGGGTGAGTCCCTTCCTCTTGCCAGGCCTAGGTTTCCTCTTCTCTGTAAAATGCCTTAGTTCCCATTAGATGGCCTCCTCAGTCCCTTCCGACACTCCCACCAATGATTCTTCTGAAATAAAGCTGAAAGTAAGCCTCTGAAAATAACAACGAATGCTGAATGAGGGTATTTAGGCTGCGTCTTTACACACAAAGTCTTTTTATTAAAAAGAAAAGATTGGGAAGTATAACCATACCACCGATGTTAGGACTGAGAAAATTAATTATACAGGAGGGAGCTTTTTGGAAGTGGTTTGTCAGGAGGCTGGGGTTTCTAGGGGGCACCATTTTTTATCAATCCCATGAAAGCCCTTCACCGCAGACTGTGAGCACCTTGGAACCCAGTGGGGGCTTCCTTCTCTTGGATTTGCTCAGGTGTTTTCATAAAACATGTAACATGGCATTGAGTGCCTCACACAATGCCATTTGTAAACCCAGAGTACCAAATGGATACCACCTTCTGTTCTGGTTGAATTCCAATGCAACTCAGTGTTCAAACTAAGAGATGACTAGAATGGGTTGGATTTGGTTTTGTTTAAATGCTGGTATGAGTTAGTAGAGTACAAAAGGCACCAGACTCAAATTCATATCCTGGCTCCACTGTTTGCTGGCTGTGTGACCTTAATTAGGCTAAATCATTTGACTTTTCCGAACCTCAGTTTGCTCATCTGTAAAATGGGGACAATAACCACACCTTCTTCCCAGGGCTGTTGCAAAGATCAACTGCAATGACATATATACAGGACTATATAAATAAAAGCTATTATTATTCAACAGAATTCACAGTATTGATAATATCAACAAAACAGTGTTAATATAAACTTTAAGCCACCAGATGGAAATAGCTTTTCTATATTCAACTGCTCATTCTAATGGTACCTATTCAAATTGAACTTTTCCTGTAAGAATCAAGAGACAATGGGGCGGCTAGGTGGCACAGTGAGTAGAGCGTCGGCCCTGGAGTCAGAAGGACCTGAGTTCAGATCCAGCCTCAGACACTTAACGCACACAAACAAAAACCTAGCCGTGTGAACTTGGGCAAGTTACTTAACCCCAATTGCCCCCCAAAAGGCAAAAAAAAAAGAGACAATGTGGCCTTAGAGGCAGGAAGCCCTGTGTTCAAATCCTACATATGAGATATTAGCTGTCTGACCATTTGCTCATCTGTAAAATGAGGACAATTAGACCAAATAGATGGCCTCTGAAGTCCCTTTCAATTCTCCATGTATATGTGTGTGCCCTTGGGCAAGTCACTGAACTTCCTCTTGCCTTAGTTTCTTCCCCCCATGAAATGAGGGGCTTGGATTAGAAGACCATAATATTCTTTCCAGCTTAGATCTATAGCCCTAGGCTCTCAGTGCATCAAGCAACTCTCTCAGAGACTCCAAATCACTGGCATTGAAGGAGAGCACTTCCACTGAGGAGTGCCCCCTACTGCCTAAATTATGAAAATGGGATCAATCCTATTTTTTTTTTTTAATTTTTTTTTGGAGGGGGCAAGGCAGGACAATTGGGTTTAAGTGACTTGCCCAAGGTCATACAACTAGTGTGTCAAGTGTCTGAGGCCAGATTTGAACTCAGGTCCTTCTGACTCCAGGGCAGGTGCTCTATCCACTGCAGCACCACCTAGCTGTCCCTTGATCCTACTTCTACAGCACTTGACATTACCCAAGTCTTACCTGGTGGAACATGTAGCTTGAAAAGCAGCTTAAGCTTCTCAGTAAAACTTCCATTATACAAGATATCTGTCCAATAAAAAAAATTAAAAGGAGCAATTAAAAAGGCCTGAAGCATTCATTTCAATGGCACGTGCCCCCAGAAAATAATTTGCCAATGCACAGAAAGTTAAAGTTCAAATATTGGCCAGTAGCTATAATTCAGAAACTTCCATTCAGTCTAAGAGACAAACCCTCTGTGAGCCTCCTTAGATGCTCTTAGCTTCCCTGCCCAAACTGAATTTTCATTAGAGCAAGAGTTTATACTTTGTTAAAAAGGAGAATTGCCTTCTGGGAGCCTGCCCAGTCCTTGGCAGAGAGCTACCACAGCAGGGCAGTACAGCAAGACCCCAGCACAGTGGGAAATTAGCTGGGCACAACCACCTTCTGCCCCTCTCCCTGCTTGTCTGGTTTCTAAGCAGGTCACTGAAATGCAACAGTGCATATCACTATGGGAATATGACAAGAGTCCCTTCCTCCCATAACCATACAAGTTATGGTACATAAATGAGATGGAATACTACTGTGCTGAAGTCTTATCAGCATAATGACCAACCACGATGCCAGAGGACATGAGATGAAATTTGCCTTCCACCTCCCTATAGAGAGGTGAAGGACACAGCAGTGCAGAATGAGACAAAATATTTGTGGATATGGCCAACATAAAAAGTCATTTTGATCAACTATGCATGTGTAGAATGGGGTTTGTTTTTCTTATGTTTTTGATGGAGGGGAGGGGGGAGAGAATGTGGATCTTGGTTGATCAAAAGGAATAAAATAAATATTTTTTAAAAAGTAGCCCATTGTCTATCTTTCCCTACAGGAAATTAGGAAGGGAAGGGGATAAGAGAAGTGGAGGGGTGGTGAGAGAAGGGAGGGCAGATTGGGGGTGGGTCAGAAACAAAATACTTTTGAGGAGGAACAGAGTGAAAAGAGAGAGAGAGAACAGAATAAAGGTGGGGGTAGGATGGAGGGAAATATAGTTAGCAATAGTAACTGTGAAACAAATTTTGAAGCAAGTTTCTTTGATAAAGATCTCATTTCTCAAACATATAGAGAACCCAGTAAAATTTATAAAAATAAGAGCCACTCCCCAATTGGGAAATGATTGAAAGATAGAAGCAATTTTCAGATGAAGTAATCAAAGCTATCTGTAACCATATGAAAAATTACTCTAACTCACTACTGAGTGGAGAAATGCAAATTAAAACAATTCTGAGGTACTACCTCATACCTACTAGATTATCTAATAGGATAGAAAAGGTAAATGACAGATGTTGGATGGGATGTGGGGAAAATGAGACATTAATGAACTATTGGTGGAGTTGTGAACTGACTCAACCATTCTGTAGAGCAATTTGAAACTGCCCAAAGAGCTATGAAACCATGCATACCCTTTGACCTAGTGATACGACTACTCAGTCTGTATCCCAAAAGAAATAAAGAAGAAAAAGGAAAAGGACCTACATGTATAAAAATATTTATAACAGCTCTTTTCTGGGGGCAAAGAATTAGAAACTGAGGGGCTGCCCATCAACTGGGGAACGGCTGAACAAGTTATGGTATGTGATTATGATAGAATACTACTGAACTACAAGAAATGATGAATAGGATATTCTCAGAAAAACCCGGAAAGACTTGCATGGGCTGATGCAAACTGAAATGTACTAGGTAGAGATTAACAGCAATATTGTAGGATGATCAGCTGTGAATAACTTAGCTACTCTCAGCAATACAATGATCCAAGACAGCTCTGAAAGATTTAGGATGAAAAATGCTATTATCCCCAGAGAAAGAACTGATGGTGTCTGAATACAGACTGAAGCTTACTTTCTTCTTAACTTTCTTTTTCTTGGGGGTTTTTTTTGGTCTATGTTTTCTTTCATGACATGAATATTATGGATATGCTTTGCATGACTACACAGGTATAATCTATAGTGAATTGCTTGCCTTCTTGATGGGCAGGGAGCAGAGGAAGGGAGAGAATTTGGAACTCAAAGTTTTAAAAATGAATGTTAAAAATTGTTTTTACATGTAATTGGGGAAAAATAAAATACTAAAAAAACTTTAAAAAAAGTAGTTCACAAAAAAGACCTTAGGGTTTTAGTGGACTGCAACTATTTTAAAAAGAAAAACTGTCAACTGGGTGTGTGTGTGTGTGTGTGTGTGTGTGTGTGTGTGTGTGTGTGTAATCTTTGCTTCAAAAGATGTTATTTGTGTCAGTTTTTGCTTCAAAACTGACACAAATATATTATATATTTATATACATATATCTGTATACACACACAGAGCCATTAGATAAAGGGTTGAATAATTTTCAGAAGAAATTGAAAGAATCAATCACCATATGAAAAAATGCTTAAAATCACTAATAAGAAGTGAAATAACAAATGAAAACAACTCTGAGATTTCACTTCATATCCATCAAGTTGGTAAAGTTATAAAAGATAGAATGATGAAATCCATAAGAATAAATGTAAAGTATTATGCTTGCTCCCCCCAAAATTAACTTTTTTTTGCTTTTTTTTTTGGAGGGGGGAAGGTAGGACAATTGGGGTTAAACGACTTGCCCAAGGTCACACAGCTAATTTTGTGTTAAGTGTCTGAGGCTGGATTTGAACTCAGGTCCTCCTGATTCCATGGTTGGTGCTCTATTCATTGCACCACCTAGCCGCCCCAAAATCATCTTTTCAAGTAGAGATAGGGTGAGGTAGATATAGCTAGACAAAAATTCATCTGAAAAAGATCTGGAGGTTGCATTGGCCAGCAAGCTCCATGTAAGTAAGCAGTGTGAGGGAGCAACTACAGAGAGGCAGAGTTTCTGAGACCAGAGGTCTTCAACCAAGGAAGGATGCTGATAAGTTGGGGAGTATCCACAGGAGGGTAGGCAAACTGGGGAATGGCCATAGGAGATCTAGGCTAGAAACCATAACCTTTCAGGAAACAGTTTAGAAATGGTGTAACATGAGGATCACCTGACAGAAGTAGAGAGGTTTAGCATGGGGAAGAACAGACTCAGAAGGGGCATGAAGAGTTGTCTTCAAGTATTTAAAAGGTTGTCATGGAAGATGGATTAGAGTTTTTTTTCTGTTTGGCCCTAGAGTGAAGAATCAGTAACAGATAGATGTTAGAGGGAGGCAGATTTCAGCTCAACCTAAGGAAGATCTCCCTAAAATTAGTTACCTTCAAAATAGAATGGGTTGTCCCAAGAGAAAATGAGTTGCCCATCAGGAAGTCTTCAAGGAGTGGCTGTGTAACTACTTGTTGGGATTTATGCTTTGGGTAGGGATTAGACCATGTGATTACTGTCTGAGGTATCACCTTCCATTGAGGACTCTTCCAACCCTGGGACTCTATGGCCTCTAATGTGGCTTTCAGAATCCAGAAGATATAGTCAAGAGCTATTAAAATGGGAAGGGATGTATCCTAAAGTGTCCAGATCAAATGAGATAATATTTCTAAAGCACTTTGACAACCTTAGGGCACTAGAGACAGGCTAGCTATGACTACTATGGTTATTACCAACAACATCATCATCTGTACCCAGGCTATCCTACAAGTCTAGGATTTCTTGAGTTTTTTTTTTCTGTAGAAACAGAACCCGCTTTGATGTTCTCCTACCAAATGCACAGGAGAATTCTTTAAAGTTGATAAGGCAGTCGGAGTTTTCGTCCAGCAATCTGAAGGTCCAGAGTGCCAAGCAGTCCCGGTTGGCAGAATAAGCCCAGGGGCTCAAGAGATGGTACAGTATTCGGAACTGCTGGCAGTCAATCTGATACTGCTCCAAGTATGGCAAGCTGGGGTCATGGTGCCTCAGAGAAGTGCTGGTCAAATTCCAATAACAAGACAAAAAGTGCTCTCTCTGTCAAGACAATGAAAGGTATCAAAGCAGAAAACATTGTAAGTGAACCCAATCTTATTAAAATATCAGATTACGAGAATATTTCATTAAAGCTGAAGCAGCTTAGGACACTGATAAAATTTGCCGAAGTGAGCATTAGCTTCCAATTAGAGAGCTAACATTACCTTGAAGATGTCATAAAGCTCTTCTAATTCACGAAGGCCAAATTTGACATCCTGTGATACAACCCGGAGCTTAAAAGAGATGGAGGTAAATTAGTAAGGAAGGAGGCCAGCAGCTCAGAAGCCAGTGGCATTAGGTACTGATAACATGTATTTCTCTTGTAAACAGTGGCCATTTTTAAAGTCATCAAGGAGGCCTGTCATCAAACACTTCAAAGGCCATAGGAGATCTGGGTGGAAAACAGAACCTTCCAGGAAACAGTTTAGAAATGGTGTAATTGTATCTTACTTCATGAAGCCTAGGCCAAATGGGAGTATAAACAAGGAGGCACAAAGCTAATAGAGTCCCTGAATTATTTATCTGTATGTTGAGCCTGGCACCTGTGGAAATGTGCCCTACAGTCTCCAGGGACTCAGTCTTGAAGCAAATAAGTCTTGGCAATATTATAAACTTACCCTATCTTCAGAACATTTTTTCTTGGTTATAAATTATTAAATGGAGAATGAAGGCTATATTTAAAAATACTTAACCATAAGATCCCTTCTCAGCAGCATGGCAGAGGGAACAGAGGCCCAGATTGGGAGTTAGGAACATCTGGGTTCAAATTCTGCCCTGGGCAAGTAAAGCTCTCTGAGCCTTGGTTTTCTTGTTGGCAAAAATGGGGTATGACAATACCTGTAGCATTGCCATCTCAAGGTTTGATGTGAGGCCCAAAGGAAATCATAGATGAAAAGTATTTTACTAACTTTAAAGCACTATATAGAGGTTAGTTAGTAGGAGAAGTTGTATTACCAAGAATAATCAGGGTTTTGGGGGGAGTCTGGTATGGGTTTAATTAACTAATTATTTTTTAAGGAAAAAATTTATTACTATCTTTATTTTTTTTTACATCATGTACATTTCTTTTCTTTTCTTCTTTTTTTTGCTTTTTTTGGAGGGGGGAAGGTAGGGCAATTGGGGTTAAGTGACTTGCCCAAGGTCACATGGCTAGTAAGTGTTAAGTGTCTGAGGCCAGATCCAAACCCAGGTCCTCCTAACTCCAGGGCTGGTGCTCTATTCACTGTGCCACCTGGCCACCCCATATATATTTCTAATGTATCTCTTCCCACCTCCTCCTAGAGAATCATCTCTTATAAAAATAAGAAAAGAAGGAAAAAATGGATTCGCAAAGCTAACCAACATTCTGAAAAAGTTTGACATTCTATGCCATATTCATTGGTCCTCTTTGGAAATGAAGGGTGAACAACCACTGCCACCACACCCTCAGTTCTCCACTTCTCCTATCTCTTCTTTGGGGCTAAGTTTGGTCTTTATCATTTCAAAGCATTTAGGACTTGGGTTTTTTTTTTTTTGGTTGTTGTTCTTTAAAGAATGGGTCTCCCTAGCTGGTTCAGACTGGAAGTACAGTGGGTACTCATGGGCCCAATCCCACTACTGATCAGCATAAGAACTTTGACTTCTTCTGTTTCCAACCTGCCATGACTCATCTGTACCTTGGTAATGTTGTCTGTCCCCACTTCTGCCCTGGGGCTCACCATTGATGCCAGGCTGGACACTGATTGGCTTAGTCCTCTGCTGCCCTGTGTGTTCCATCATACCCAGCTCACAACATTCAGTTTGGAGACAATGGCATTTCTCTGCCAGCATGACTAAGCTGGGGTCTCACTAAAGCGTCCCCCATACAAATGTTCCCCCTGAATGTTTCAGAGCATTATAGCATTCCTGAGCTACAGCTGTGTTGGCCAGATCCCACACAAAGGGTTGCTAATAACCTGCGCTATAGCCAGAAGGGGACAAATAGTTCATTTCCTGTAAAATAATTTCTTAAGACAGTCTCTGAAGCCCCAGTAAGTCTCTGGGCTCCTTTTCTCATCCTTTTCATTTTTCCTCCCACAGAATGACTGGCTTCAAAAGCTGCCCAAAGAGAAAGAGCCGCATTGTATGGCTTCATTTCCTCCACCCACTTACCACATTCTGCTTTGTGGTTTCCTCAAGCACCTGGATCACATACAGTCGACTTCTCCGCCGCATGCTATACACATCCTCGTAGCGAATATCACCATATTTCTATGAGAAGAATGGCAGCATTTCTATGGGCAGCTTTTTACAAAGGACTCAATATCAAGATAAATGGCTTTGAATTCTTTGCTCAAGTTCTGCAGAAGTTTCAGCTTTCCCAGGTTCCAGTTTTCTCTCCATAGCATGGCCTAACTAGGAATTCTGGTACTTGGGGCAGGTGACAGGGCAAGACAAAGTCAAACTGCAGTGTAGAAGTATGAGCTCTCTTGTGTAGGGTGGAGGCAGACTGGGGTTGCAGAGTTGTGGAGGTGAAGGAAGTGGGAGATCAGGGCATCTGAAGGAACCACATACTAAACATATTGTGGAGAAGGGAGAATGACCTCAGGAGCCAGAGATGACAGCAAGATGGCTCTAGAGACTAGAATAAGTTTTAAAGGAGAGGTGGCTGCAGAGTAATGGAACTAGAAGAGGTCATAGGGAGCAAAGTACACATTAATGGTTCTTCCTGGTCCTGTGTGTGAGGGGGTAGTGATACAGAAGGAGCAGCCAGCTTTGAGGATGGTACCAAGAAATGTGATGTTGCTGGGAGAAAGTCAAGTTTTAAAGAGCACCAAGAGATGTCAGGAATCTGAGAAGAACTGATCTAAGATCACAGATTTGGAGCTGGAAGGAACCTTAGAGGTGGGTCCTCAAGACCAAGGCCCCATTTTACAGATGAAACCACTGAAGTTGCAAAGTGAGAATGAGTCCAGGTTTTCCTGTCTCCAAACTAGATCTGATCAGAAATTTAGAGCTGGAAGGAGCCCTTAGAGGGCACCCCTTCAGACCCTCTCATTTTATAGGGGAGCTCAAATGGGAGGCTCAACATCACACAGTGGGAAGTGGCAGAGCCAAGGTTTACACTAGGTTTCTCTGCCTTGAAATCCAGTGAAGAAGCACAATGGAGGGAAGAACATTCTAGAGGAAGGGTTCTCTCCCTTTTTGTGTGCCCTGGCCCCCTTTGGCAGCAGCTGGTGAAGCCTATGGATGGACTCTCCCTCCAGAATAATATTTTTAAGTGCATAAACTACACAGGATTGTAAAGGAAACCAATTCAATCGAAAAAAGTTATTAAATTGCTTTTTTAAAAGTTAGGGGCAGCTAGGTGGCACTGCAGTGGATAGTACACCAGCCCTGGAGTCAGGAGGACCTGAGTTCAAATCCAGTCTCAGACACTTGACACACTTTCTAGCTGTGTGACCTTGGGCAAGTCACTTAACCCCAACTGCCTTGCCTTCCCCCAACCAAAAAAAAAAGGAAAAGTTAATGGGCTCTAGGTTAAGAACCCCTTATCTATAGGGTATGCTGTAGAAAGAGAGGGAAGCACTAAAGGCTTTGATGACTACTTATGTGGGAGGCCTGTGCAATTGATCTCAGGCATACAACGTATGCCCAGGACCTATGGCCAAGGGAAAGGGGTGTGTATACTCCATTCCATCAGATTTCACCCCAGGAGAGAAAGCTGTGGATTTCTGGTAGATGGCAAGGTGAGGGGGGTGGGTCTGGGGTGAGGAAGCCTGATGAAAAGACTTATAAGGCAGGTGGTGCTAGAAGGGGGTGGGGGTGAGAGACATGTGGAAAGCAAGTTCCTGGGATACTACCGTGTAGGGGCACATCCCTGGTTTCTTATTTCTAATTCTTGGTTTGTTTCATGGAATTACTGATGGGAATGAAGTGTAAGGATGTTTATGAAATACTTGGAGTCTCTTAGAAGAAAGGTGTTATGTATTACTTTCTTTTACAGGAACTTAATATGGTTTAAATGCATTAACTCAATTGACTTTGGACAAAAAGAAAGAGACAAATAACTTGACTTTAAAGAAAAGGGAACTCGGTCAGAGAGGTTAGAGGACCTGCTCCTGGTTTGTCGAGATAAAATTTTTTAAATGAAGTTGGGTTTGAAATGTTCTTGATCACTGTATTATGATTTTCTTTGCCTGACCCCTGGGCTAGCCACCATGATTACCAATTACCCAAAAAAGGACTAAAGTGCCAACATGCAGTAGAAACGCTTTGACCACATGGGAACTCGCCTCATTTGCTTCTCTGATCAAATCTGTAATGTCCACCTTAGTCTGATGGCTTTTGGCATCGCTTGTAGTTGAGCCCTGTTGAACGGTAGAGGGCAAGGGGCTGTCCTTGTTAGTGACATTGTCAAAGAACCTGGCCAAAAGGAGTATTAGATTAATTAGATAATTATTAGATTAATTAGATCACAAATTATTAGAGCAGAGCAAACAGTACCCGGCTGTTGCTCTCTTCTGGGATGGCAGCTTTGTCCTGCTGGCAGTCAACCTTCACAGAGAGCAGACGTTTTGTCTTGCCTACAGGACATTGCTTGGGCTGTGGATCTTGCCTGGGGTACCCTATGCTCTCTTCTTGGTCTACACATGTGATCCTTGTCCTTCAAAACCCAGTTTAAGGCCTAGCTCTTCCAGGACATTTTCCCTGGCCACTCCAACCCATACTATTCCTCCTTGTCTCCAAATTTGTATTCTGCCACCAGACTGTACCAAGTTAGTGTGGGTTTATGAAGTCCCTCCTAAGGGCCAGGCATCTGGCTAAGGGCTGAGGATACAAAAAAGGGCAAAAATTAGTCCCAAGCCCTCAGGAAGTTCACACTCTAACGGGAGAGACAACATGCAAACAGCTCTGCCCAAACAAGCTGTAGATAGCATACATTGGAGATGATCTCAGAGAGAAGTCATGAAGATTAAGGAGGGCCAGGAGAGGCTTCTTACAGAAGGTGAAAGACTTGAAAGAAAGCAGGGAGGCCAGGAGGCAGAGACCTGGAGGGTTCCAGGCATGGGAGATCACCACTGAGAACATCCAGAGTCTAGAGATGGAGTGTTTTATGGGAAGAACAGTGGGGAGGCCAATGTCATTGGATCTCAGAATACCAGTGGAGAGGACTAAGGCATAAGACTGGAAAGGTGATACAGGGCTTTAAAAGTAGCAATTATTTGTCGTTGATGTTGAGTCATTTTCAGTTATGTCCAACTCTTTGTGATGCTATTTGGGGTTTTTTTGACAGAGATAATAAACTGGTTTTCCTTTTCCTTCCTGAGCTAATTTTACAGATGAGGAAACTGAGGCAAATGGAGTAAAGTGACTTGCCCAGGATCATACAGCTAGGAAGTAACTGAGGCCATTCTAACTCAGGAATTCTAAGTATCAGACTCCAGGAACAGCACTCTATGCACTATGGCACCACCTAGCTGCAACAATAACACCATCAACTATTTCCTCTACTACAAGCTCCCAGAGAGCAGGAATTGTGTCTTCTATCTGCCAGCATCATTGAGGAAAAGTGGTGAGTGAATCATAGCAAGTATGTCACCAATACTTAAGACGATCCCAATGCCTTTGGAAGGCAAGTAGATAGTGTTGGACCTGGAGCCAGGAAGACTTGAGTTCAAATTCAGCCTTTGATACTTATTAGGTGTATGACCCTGGACAAGTCACTTAATCTCTCTGTGGTTCAGTTTCCTTAACTGTAAAATGGGGATAATAACAGCACTTATCTCCTAGGGTTTTTGTGAAGGTTAAAAAAGACACGATTTGTAAGCACTTGGCAAACCTTTAAGCACTACAGAAATACTAGCTCTTAGTACCATTAGTTGTTTAAAGCATGGGAGTTGGGCTAGATGATTTCTCAGATTCCCAGAGAGACTAGACAATTCTACTGGTACCTGTTTAACACTGTGACAGCTTCAGCGTCATCTTTACAGGTCAGCAATTGTTCCATGTTATAGTCAAGCACAGCCAATCCCAGCTGGAGGATGGCCTTTATCCCATCGTAGAAGAAACAGTCCACAACATTCACGGCACTTTCAATAGGAAGCACACTGATAAAAAGGGTAAGGAACCAGGAGAGGGAGATTGAGGAAAAGAAGGTCATGTCAGTCATGTGACCTGTCAGCTGAGGAAGGTGCTCTCTGATCAGTTCCTCAAAGACTGCTTGATCCACCAAGGCACCTGTAGAGGGACCAAGAGATTTCAGCCTGAGCGCTCTTGGTATTTGAGACCTTCTTTCTTTTTGCACAAGGATCATTGAAATGTTGTGCATGATCCCAGGAGTCACAGTGCTACCTTAAAACCTTCTCAGCTTTCTTCTGATCTATTACTAGATATGGGACTATACTGTCTCTCCCTCTTGGATTTTAAGCTTTTTGAGGTCAAGGTTCAGTAAAACACAACAGAAGCTCTTAAGTATAATGCCACACATCTTAATAAAGATGGACCATCCATGAATAATTTAAACAAAGAAACAGATCTTCCTCTCTGACTATTATAGGCTAGCCATCTTTTGGGAAAAGGTACTGCCAAACAATGATCATTTTCAAAAAACACTTATGGATATTTATGTGGTTCCACTTACATATGGGACTTTGAGCTCACTGATTATAAGCACTCCCCATACTCCCTCCAAAAAAACCAAAAATTCCCAATAGCTCTGAAAAGTTCATGTTGATACTGCATTAGAAGCTTGGGAATGGGTTTTAAGGACTTTCATTTTATTAAGAAACAGATCAGGTTAGTACTTTTTAAAATTAAGGCAATATATTAAAAGATAAAATGAACACTAAAATTCTCTCAAAAGTCTAGTTCATGTGATATTTTAAAACTTTTTTGATTTTCTTTTTCATCTTCTACAACTTAAGCCAGCAGTTTTATTTCCCTGGTCATTTGGTCTGACATTATTACTTCAGAAAAGGCAGGCATTCACTCTAAACATGTTTTACCAATGATCCGGTGATTAAAATAATCAGGCAGCATACGTTCACACACAGCAACCAGAAGCCAAAAAGCAGCTTCTTCTTTTGCATACAGAAGCAACACTGATGTCAAAATATTCATTGCCTAAAATTGAAGGAAAAATATATATGAAAACAAACAGCTTCAGGTCATATTCCCAACAATGTAATTACTGTATGGGGGGAGGCAATGGGTGTGTGTGTCTGATTGTTTTGTATCTCTGACATCACATTGCTAGATTACTTTCCAAGAAGATGCGATTAGTTTGCAATTCCATTAGCAATGAATGAGTGTAACCTGTTTTTCCACAACCTCACCAGCACGGAGTTTAAATAACAGGGTCAATTTGATATGTGCAAAGTGGCATCTTGGAGTTGTTTTGATTTATATACAAGGAATTCAGAGAAACATGGGACAATTATGAGTAAGACTGGACATTTGCTCAAGTTTTTGTTTTGTTTTGTTTATAGTTTGTATTTCAATCATATGAAAACAAAATTTTAAAGACAGAAAACAAAGCCAGGTAGATCTGGAAGGGAAAAAATAATTTTTGCATTTAAAAAATACAATGCATTCGGGTTTCCTATTCTGTAAATTGTTGGTTCAAATCCTCTGAACATGTTGAAGCTCAGGCCGGTAGATGTTGGTGGGGGATTGGAGTTGAGGGGAAAGATAAGGGCTGGATCTACAGACAAGTAAGTCATTTGCATAGCGATGGTAAATGAAAATTCCATGGGAATGCACAAGCGAGGAGGGAAAACAATTCTATAATTCAATAACCCAGTAGAAAAAATAAGAAAGAGCCCAATAAACAGCTGCTGATTTATGCTCAAATTCCATTTTAAGAGATCTATTAATGAATAGCTAGAACTAATTTATTTCATAGAAAAGAAAGCTGGAGTCCAGGAAGCTAAAATGTCCTGTCTCTTGATGCCTAAGTACACTTAGTTCTCCTGAAGTATGGCCCCTATAACACAGCCTTCCAAAACATGCTTTTAACTCCTACCTGGCTCCCACCCACCAATTTCAGATTAATGGAGTTGGAGTTAATGAGGTTTTATCTTTTAGAACATCAACAGAGTTGGGTTCTCTTTGTAGTCCTACCTGGCAGTAGCCAATTCTTGGGTTCCGGTATGCATATGCAGTGAGTACCCGCCTCAAAGCAGAGATGCCAGTGTCGCTTTGAAAGGCAGGGTGTTCAGGCAGGGAGCGTCGCAAGTCACGTTCAATTTCATCAGTAGCTACCGTATAGGTCCCTAAGGACCGCTCGACCATGTCAGCATAATAGCCAGGATTGGTAGCCATATCATTAATAGCACCTAGGAAAAATTATTATGTTAGCATATAGAAAAAGATAAAGTTTGTTTCTTTCTCTTTCTTTCTTTCCTTCCTTCTTTCTCTTTTCCTTTCTTTTTTTGCAAATTAAACACAAAGAATCAAATTTCATCAATTTAAGTTTCTCCTTTGTAAGCAAATAATTTTCTTTTGGTGGGGATGGGGAAAAAGTTCTGGATCTCCTCAAGGAGTTTTCAGGTAAGAGGATTCCCTCCACCAATTCAGCAGCAACTGATCTGCAATGTAGAGTCTTACAGAGTTACCTGGGGTTCTGAAAGTCAAGTGACCCAAAAAGGCTCCCAGAACCAGAGGCAAGACATGAACCCAGCTCTTACTCCCTCATAAAACTATGTTCCCCCTTAAAATGTAAGTTCTTTAAGGGGCAGGATTATTTCATTCTTTGCTTTTGCATCTCTAGTGAGTACTTACTAAACATTGGCTGTTTAACTGATTGCCCCATACTCGAAGGCCAGGTTTTTACCTATGACCAACCCACCTGCCTCTATAGGGCTCAATTACTACAGTAATTAATATTTGGGCAACAGAATAACAACATCAAAAAACAACTGGAGGGGCATGAACCTCACCCAACAAGATGATGTTTTCATGAGCTGGACTTGACTGGCTTTGGACACTAAAAGTATTTTTATTTAGTTGCTACATATTCTATGTACAATATTAACTTGCTCAGTAACTGGCAAAGAATGTGTATGTATGTGTGTGTGTGTGTGTGTGTGTGTGTGAGAGAGAGAGAGAGAGAGAGAGAGGGAGGAGGGGGAGGGAGAGAGAGAGGGAGGGAGGGAGGGAAAGAGAGAGAGAGGAGGGGGGAGGGAGAGAGAGGGAGGGAGGGGAGAGAGAAAGGGAGGGAGAGAGAGAGAGAGGAGGGGGGAGGGAGAGAGGGAGGGAGGGAGGGAGGGGGAAGGAGAGAAAGAGAGAGAGAGAGAGAGAGAGATACCTGAAAAAAGCAACCACAGTTCTCCTCTTAGCGTCTCAGGAATGCCCCTTACAACCAAGTCTCGAGTCTTTTTTGTCCGAAACATGCTAACACCACGGCCATATTCCACAAAGAGTATATTCCATGATTGTTCCTTCATCTTTTCTTTCAGCTATAAGAGAAAACTCAAAGCAACTCATCACGACAGGGAAGAGACAGCCCAAGCACCTTTACTATGCTCCCCAACATTAAACTGTAATCAAAACCCTGGATGGAGCTCAAGACTGAGCAAGGTCAATAAGAGCTGAGCTCTCCTCTTAGGAAAGGCCAAAGACTCACTGGAAAAAAATTCACTGGGTCTGATCTTGCCTCCCTGATGCATTCTTTGTTCCTTGGGTAGGTCATTGAGGAACAAAGAAACAAATGAATGAGGAAAGCACACCTATGAAGTGATATAAAAATGCAATTATTATTATTTGATTTAGGCAAAACACATCCTGAATCCTTTGGTTCCCCCTTATTACCTCAGCCACTAGGCAGATAACCATCCAATTCTGTGGATGAGCAGAGTTATTATTCCACAGCTGGCTTTCATTGCTATTCCTTAGTACATGACAGAATTACATTGGTCAGACGGGAGGGAATGTTAGCTCTCAAAAGGAAGACTTTTTTCCATTGTGGATCAGCTTTCTCTTCACTTTCAGAATCTATCTCTGCTCTTAGATTTTCAAGCTCTGTTCTCTTACCATTTTGGAATCAAGATTCTCCAAATCTTGAGGGTGAAATTCTGTCATTAAAGCTTGTGTATTCACAGTCTTGCTGCAATCTTTCTGTCCCATCAGAGAGGATCCCTTAGAAGACTGCCCTGAGTACCCAGGGTCAGGACTAGGGACAGGCTACAAAGAAGAGTTCAAATGTTACCAGGATAACCCAAGTGCTTTCCAATCTCTATGAGAGAAACACTTTTCAAAATTCTAGTGTCAACTGCAAACCACGATACAGAAAATATCTTCCTACTAATAAATAAGCTATAATCAGAGATTGTCTTCTCCTCCTCTGGGCTATCAGGCCATGATGGTATCTATCTAATTAATTTCAGGGCACAGCGAAATTTAATTAGCAAACAGGCTTTTTACCAGCTGAGAGGCTCAGGACCAGACAAAAGTCACTTCAGTATTAGGAAGTATTATGTTTCCTAGCAGCAGGCAGAATGCAAGATGAGGCATAAAGGAAAATTCTAAGCAAAAGCTAGATATGCCACTGAGCTTGGGACACTGTAATAAAGATCAGTGAGGAAAAGCTAAGCCAGTTGATTTTTTTTATGTTTCATTGATGTCTTTTGTCTATACTTCTTGGTCATTTCAGCAGGGAGGATCCTTCTCCTCACCCCAGGGTGAAACCTTTCTCATGACAAAGAAAATGAATCAAGTGATGGTGATCCAGTCTAACAACACATACACCATCCTGCCCTAGAAGCTTCCCATTTCTCAAAATATCACAGATTTCACTGTCTTTCCTCTGGGACCCACACTGGCTTTTCACATACCCAAGAGTTTAGCTTCCTGGTAAAGATCTTTTCAATTACATTGCTATCATCACTGAGTATATTATTCCTTAGGTTCCGTGTATTTCCCTTTGCATCAGTTTGTACAGACTTTCCTATGTCCCTCTGAGTTCCTCAAATTCATAATTTCTTACTATATAATCATATTGTTAGATTCATTAAACTATAGAATGTATCAGTTTATACAGACTTTCCCATGTCCCTAGGAGTTCCTCAAATTCATGATTTCTTACTAGATAATCATATTGTTATATTCATTGACTACAGGAGTTGGGGTTTGTTTTTTGGCAATTCCCCAATGGACTTGCACCCATTTTCTTTGCTACCACAAAGCCTCATGTCGCTCCCTAGCTGCCCTCTGCTTCTGTCTCTGACTTGCCACTAGCACAAGTCAAGCAGCAGGATTGCCAGGTAAGGGGTGATTTAATCACATTTTTTACATGATTCCAAAATGCCATTAAGACTCAGCTTATTTAAAAAAAAATGTCACTCAGTAACAATTATTATCTTAACTGGTAAATGTCATTGAAGTCTAGTTATTTTAGCATGAGACACTATTTTTGTAAATAAGGAGCAGAAAATTCAAGGTTTTCATCCAGCTTTTAGACAAAACACACACCTTCCTTAGCATCTGGGCCACCTGGTGGCAGTGTTTCCTAAAAGGAGAAATTATGGTAGGGCACCAGCAGTTTTCCTAAGTGCTGTCCTGAAATTGCAAATCTAAATTAAATTGAATTCAACAAAGGTTTCAGGGCCTGACTCAGTTCTTCCCTCTTCCTCGTTTCTGGCCCTCAAACTAAGGGACTTCAGCATTCATATGAATGCCCCCTCAGATGCTCCAACTTCTGGTTTTCTCACTATTCCTATTTCCTCTGACCTATTCCTCAGCTCCCCTGGATTCCTGCCATCAAACATAAGTGGTCCATTTTCATGTTCATCAACTCTGAAATTCCTTAATCTTTTACTAGTCCATCTTTTGCTAGGCTTTATGACCTTTAACCCTGTTCTTCAGTCTCATAGTGATCTCTGTCTAGCCCCCAATTCTTTACCAGACCACATCACCCCTGGGGCTGGCTAGTCTATCCTCCCTTCCCTATTTTGTAAACCAACTCAACTCTGAACTACCTTCTACCCATGACTCCTTTCTCCTATCACTGACCATGTCTTGCCAACCTTGAATTATTCCCACCATCTGCCACCTTTGCTCCCATTCATGTGTTGCTGAACAGAGATGGAGAAAAATCATGACACTGGGTTGACTGTGTCCACTACAAATTATGTTATATCATCTCAACTGGATCCTTGCTTCAACAAAGCAAATGCCCTATTCCTCCCTGATTTGCTACCCCATTCTCCATCCCATCCCATTTTCCACAAACCTTATTTCTCTCCAAGCCTCTGGCCTTCTCAGCCAAAGATCTCACTTTATATTTTCACTGAAAAAATTCAGCCTATTTGCTGAGAGCTCCCTCCTCTCCCCTCTTCTTCATTTCACATTAAATCTCCCATCTCCTCCCACTATTTGTTCCACTCCAGTCTCAGATTAAGCTCTTCCTTTCCAAGAAAAGCCCCTCTCCATGCCCCCTGAATGCCATCCACTCCCAGCTTCTCCAGCAAATTTCCCCCCTCCTTTCATCTCCATTCTTTCTATTAACTTTGATTTCTACCAATATATTGGCTACAAATGCTGCCTACAAACGGGCCTAAGTCAAGTCAACAAGCACTTAGTAAGTTCCTACTACAAAAATAATAATAATGATGATGATGAACATTTATATAATATTGTTCACAGGGTACTGGGGAGTCAAATACAAGCAGAAATGAAGCCAATTCCTGCCCTCATGGAACTTATATTTCAATGGATGGAAACACTACATAAAAAGGAGCTAAAGGAGGTAAATAAGTCAGTGGTGCAGGCTGGAAAGGAAATATGTGGCTGGCCTGGGTTTCCTCCTTAAATTGGAGGACTGGGAAGGAACCAGCCAACCAGAGAGAAAGGCCACAGGGCTGGAGGGTACTTCTGATGTGAGACTTAGTCCTGGGGTGGGAGCGAGCTTCCAGGGTGCAAAGGTTTCTATGGCATGGCAGAAGAGGTTCTGTGGAGGTGAATGAATCATACATCCTGGAGAGGAATGTTCCTCACCTGGTCCGAACATGCCCATTAGCGATAGTCCTATTTCTTTCCTCCCCTTCCTAGATAAACATCTTGAATTTAAAATTGGGGGCCACTGCTTCCTCTCCCATTACTCTCTTCTAAACCCTCTCCCCTCTGGCTTCCTCTCAAACTTCTTACCATGCCACTCAAACAGCTCTCTCTAAAACTCCCAGTGCCAAATCTCAAGTTGTCCAATCCAGTGGCCTTTTCTCAACCCTCATCCTTTTTGCCTTCTTCACAGCCTTTGACACTGCTGATTTCTTTCTTCTGGACACTATTCTCTTCTAGGTGTAGAGGCTACTGTTCTCTCCTGACTCTTCTGATTGCTCCTTCTCAGTCCCATCTGCTCATTCTTCATTCAGGTCAAGCCCTCTGACTTTGGGTATCCCCAAGGCTCTGGCCTTGGTCCCCTTCTCTTCTATCAGGACCTCTTGACCTTTTTTGGGTCATGGGCCCCTTGGGCAGTCTGGTGAAACCTATTCTCAGAATAATGCTTTTAAATGAATTGATATATTGATAAAATATATTAGGTTACAAAAAGGTTACAAAAGAAAACCAATTATACTGAAACATGGTTATCAAATGATTAAAAGAACCAACACAAGTTCACAGATCGAGGTGGAAAATCATTGCTCTGTATTATCTCTGTTGGTGATTTCATCAGCTCTCATGGGTTCCATTATCATATCTACAAAGATGGTCTGGGATCTGCATAGAGTCTATCCCTAGACCTTTTGCTGAGATATTTCAGTTTTCTCTAGGAAAACTGAATATTCTACAGATATCTCAAACTCAACATGTGCAAAACAATTCATTATCTCTGCTCCCTCCCTGTCCCCTTCTCCCCAACTCTTGGTCTTTTGGACTTCCCAATTCCTTGATGGAACTGGTAGACAGAATGGCAGGGAGCTAGCTGTAGGACCAGAAAAGATGGGGGAGAGGTAGCCATGTGGTAAGAGCAAGCAATAACAGATAATCTCCAGAACCTTGCAAAGTGCCTAGCACATAGCAGGTGCTTAATAAATGCACTGTTGATTGACTAATTGAGCGACTGCAATATGCACAGCTGGAGGGAATCACTGATGGGATCACAAATTAATCCAACTATTAAAAACCATGTTTTTCAGCAACAGTTGTAAGACGATCAGCTGTGAATGACTTAGCTATTCCCCGCAACACAACCATCCAAGACAACTCTGAAGGACTTAGGATGAAAAATGCTCTCCAGCCCCAGAGAAAGAGCTGATTGTGTCTGAATACAGATAAGCATATTTTTTTTGCTTTCTTATTTTTCTTGAAATTTTTGCCTATGTTTTCTTTCACAACATGACTATTATGAATATATTTTACATGACTACACATGTATAACCTATAGCAAAAATTCTTGCCTTCTCAGTGAGGAAGGGTAGGGAGGTTGGAGGAAGGGAGAGAATTTGGAACTCAAAGTTTTAAAAAGAAATGTTAAAAATTGTTTTTACACAACACCAAAGGACTCATGATGGAAAATGCCATCCACATCCAGAGAAAGGTCTATGGAGTCTGAATGCAGAGCAGAGCAGAGCAGACTGTTTTCTTTTTTGTTTTGTTTTGTTTTTTTCTTTCTCGTGGTTCCTCCTATTTGTTCTGGCTCCTCTATACAACATGACTAATGTCAAAGTATGTTTTTTTTTTTGTTTTTTTTAATCTTTATTTAATTTATATTAAACAAATGCTTTATTAACTTCTGGTTTACATCATTCATTTCCACCAGATTTTGAGTTACAATTTCCCCCCCCATTTTTTCCCTACCCACCACCCCAGAATAGCAGTCCCACAAGATATCCCCTCATCCAATCTGCTCTCTCCCATATCTTCTCCCATACTCCCTTCGACTTTGCCATTAGGGCAAGGTGAATCTCTGAGCCCCAATACCTGGACATCTTATGAAACATTTAATTTTAAAACTTTGATTTTCAGATCCATTCCCTTCCTCCGTTGTCATCCACTCCCTCTGAGAAGATAAGCAATTCAGTATGTGTTGTACATGTATAGCTATGCAAAACATTACCACAGTAGATATATTGTAAAAGACTGCTTATATTTCCCTCCCACCCATCTCACCTCCCACCTGGTCCATTCCCTACTTTGATCCTGTCCCTTTTTGATAGTGGGTACCTCCAACCTCCTCTCCCCTCAGAATGCCCTCCCCTCCATCATCCCCCCTCTCATCCCCCTTTCCCCTACTCTCCTGCAGGGTGAGATATCCCATTTAGTATGTATGTGATTCTCTCCTTGAGCCAACTTCAATGAGAATATGGTTTTGCCTTTTTGCCTTCCTGTTCTACCCCTCCCCTGCAACTACTTCCCCTTGCCTCTTCTACATGAGATAGTTTACCCTACCCTGTCTCTCCCCATCTCCTCTTGCCACTTTCCTCTCTCACCTCTTAACTTCACCCCTTAAGAATCATCCCTTCCCATCAAATTCAACCTGTGCCCTCTATCCATGTATACCTGTAAACATATGCCCATATACCCTTCTTCAATTATTTTCATAATGAGAAAGGTTTCATCAGACACAGTTATTGCTTTTCCATGTAGGAATGTAAATAGTTCAACTTTGATAAGTTCCTTTTGATTTCTTTTCCTTGATTACCTTCTCAAGCATCTCTTGCTTCTTGCGTCTGAATGTCAAATTTTCTATTCAACTCTGTTTTTTTCCTCAAGAATGCTTGAAAGTCCTCTATTCCACTGAATGACCATATTTTCCCCTGAAACAAGATACTCAGTTTTGCTGGGTAGGTGACCCTTGGCTTCAATCCCAGCTCTTTTGCCCTCTGGAATATCATATTCCATGCCCTTCCATCCCTCAGTGTAGAAGCTGCCAGGTCCTGTGCTATTCTGATTGTGTTTCCACAATATTAAAATTGTTTCTTCCTAGCTTCTTGTAGTATTTTCTCCTTGATCTGGGAATTCTGGAACCTGGCTATAATATTCCTGGGAGTTTTCTTTTGGGGATCTTTTTCAGGAGGTGATCTGTGGATTCTTTCAACCTCTATTTCCCCCTCTGGGTCTAAAACATCAGGGCAATTTTCCTTGAGAATTTCTTGAAGGATGATTTCCAGGTTCTTTCTTTGATCATGGCTTTCAGGTAGTCCAATAATTTTTAAATTGTCTCTCCTGGATCTATTTTCCAGGTCAGTGGTTTTTCCCATGAGATATTTCACATTGCCTTCTATTCTTTCATTTGTTTGGATCTGTTTAACAGCATCTTGATATCTCATAAAGTCACTAGCTTCCATTTGCTCCAGTCTAACTCTGAAGGAGTGAATCTCCTCAGTGAGCTTTTGAGATTCTTTTTCCATCTGGCAAATTCGGGTTTTTAAGGCATTCTTCTCCTCATTGCCTTTCTGAGCCTCTTTTGCCATTTGAGTTAGTCTATTTTTTTAAGGTGTTATTTTCCTCAGTCAGGCTGTTGACTGTCATTTCATACTTTTTTTGCATCTTTCTCATTTCTCTTCCCAATTTTCCTCCACTTCTCTTATCTGCTTCTTAAGGTCCTCTATGGCCTGTAGCCAGCTTGTATTTTCATTTGGGGCTTTTGGTGCAAGAGTTCTGACCTCCCAGTCCTCCTCCATGCTTTGATACTCTTTGCCCTTAAAATAGGAGTCCAATGTTGCATTTTTCTGTTTATTTTGTTTCTTTTGCCTAGGCATGTTGCCACTTAATTACTTGATTTTTGGGCTTGTTGCCACAGTAGGACTCTGCCACCAGACAGGAGAGCTTCTGTCCCAAACGTGGGGTCTTCACAACTTCCCCCAGTTGGGTGGCCTCTGTAAAGTCTCCACCTGCTTTGGCAAATTGGATACCCACCCCAAACCTCCCCCCCAGACCACAATCCAGAGCCAGGCAGTTTAAAGCAAGAGCAATTAACCCCCAGACTGATTGCTGGATCTCTCTACAGTTCGCAGACCAGGAGCTAGAGCCGCCACTGACACTGCAAAATGGCTTCTGTGCCGTGTTTCTTCAGCAGCTTTTCGCCCTCAGGGGAGGAAGCAGACTCGTTCCCCAAATACTGGTCCCAAAGTCCATAGGGCACTAACCTCTCACTTTGTCCTAGGCATGTCTGTGTTGATAATTCTGGAATCGCCAGAATCGGTGTTCTGGGGTCCCTCCAGCTGGCTGCTGGCCTAGCTGCCCTAGGGCTAAAACCACAGTCACACGGGCCTGGGCTCAGCTCCCAGAGTGTTTGCTGTCGGTTCCCACCTCACTGTGCTGCCTGCTCTCAGAGCGCTGTGCTCACCGCTCCCTGCAGGACTGCTGGGTTCTCCTCAGCGGGAGGTTAGCTTCTCTGTGTAGTTCTGTGGGTGCTGGGGCTCCAGAAGTTGTTCAGAGTCCCCTTTTACATTGTTTGGAAGTTGTGTGGGGCAGAGCACCTTGGAAGTGCTGTTTCTATTCCACCATCTTGGCTCCGCCCCCTCAAAGTATGTTTAATGGGAATGTATGTGTAGCGCCTATATCAGATTGCATGCTGTCTTGGAGAGGGAGGAGGAGAAAAATTTAAAACTTATGGAAGTGAATGTTGAAAACTAAAAATAAACTTTAAAAATTGTTTTTACATGTAACCAGGGGAAAAATAAAATACTAAATACATACAAAAATAAATAAATATTAAAAAAACTATGGTTTTGTAGGTGTTTTGAAAAATAAAAGGTGCTATTAATGAGAGGCCATGTGTTGTAGGAGACAGACTGCTAGTTTGGAATCTGAGGAACTATATTCAAATCTTGTCTCAGGGGTGGCTAGGTGACGCAGTGAATACAGCACCAGCCCTGGAGTCAGGAGGATATGAGTTCAAATCTGGCCTTAGACACTTAACACTTACTAGATGTGTGACCTTGGGCAAGTTACTTAACCCCAATTGCCCCACCCTCCTCCCTCCAAAAAGAAAAAAAACCGCAAACAAACAAATCTTGTTTCAGACACTAGCTGTGTTGCCCCAGACATGTCACAAAACCTTCCTGAGCCTCAGTTTTCTCATTTGTAAAACAAAGATAACAATAGTACCTACCTCCCAGGGTTGTAGTTAGGACCAAATGAAACAATACCCATTAAAGTGTATGCAAGTCTTAAAGCACTATATTTACTGTTCAGCTGTTTCAGTTGCGTCCAACTCTTTGTGACCCCATCTAGGGTTTTCTTGGTTTACCATTTCCTTCTCCAGCTCATGTTACAGGTGAGGAAAATAAGGCAAACAGAATTAAGTGACTTGCCCAGGGTCACATAGCTATTAAGCATCTGAGGCCAGATTTGAACTCATGATGATGAGTCTTCCTGACTGTAGGCCTGGCACTCTATCCACTACAGTGCCACCTAGCTGTCCTAAAGCCATATATACATATACATATATACATATATACATATATACATATATATATATATATATATATATACATACATAGCACTTAATACTACCACTACCATTTTTTGGGGTCACACAGCTAGTTAAGTGTCAAGTGTCTGAGGCCGGATTTCAACTTAGGTCTTCCTGACTCTAGGGCTGGTGTTTTATTCACTGTGCCACCTAGTGGCCCCAACCACTACCACTCCTACTACTACCACCACCACCAACATCACCATCATTGTCACTTTTGGAAGGATGAAGCACCATCCAACAGAGCCCTGAACAAAACGACAGTTGCTGTGTAATTACCTCTGTGCTGATTTCCTGCTGTGGAATGGAAACTGCTCCACATATAAGTTTCAGTCTTGCCACAAGATGCTCAAAGTCTCTGATGTCAGAGAATCGAAAGGCTTTCTTGCCTTTGATGCTAATGATGACTGATTGGCTGGAATCATCTCCTTTGTCCACAGAAAGGACCTGGAGAGAAAAGGAAAAACATGAGCCATTTTTTTGCCCCCTTATTTTTCACCCAAAGTCTTATGGGGAGTGGTCTCCTGGTTCTGCAGTACAAGGATGGGCCTTGGAATTGAAACCTCAATACTATCTCAATAACCTTAGGCCAAGCCATTTTGAGGAACAAGTTTTCCTGGTATAAAATATTGTGACAAAAGATATCATTTGGCAGAATCCCCCTTTGCCTGGGCCTGTCTGTGCTTCCTCCTTCCCTCTGTCACTTAGAGTCTGTTGGGGGCCTCCCTCTGTAATTGCCTCTTCTATATGCAGTTTTTTTCATCTTTTTTTTGGAGGGGGGAAGGCAGGGCAATTGGGGTTAAGTAACTTGCCCAAGGTCACAGGGTAAGTGCTAAGTGTCTGAGGCTGGATTTGAACTCAGGTTCTCCTGACTCCAGGGTCAGTGCTCTATTCACTGCAGTGCTACCTAGCTGCCCCTTTTACGTGAACATGTATCCCTCTGAAAGAATGCAAGCTTCCCCAAAACAGAAATTGCCTTATTTTTTGGTAACTGTGACTTGGTGCCTAGCACAGTGTCTGGGACTTTAGAAATGCTCGAGGACTGACTATGGCAAGGCTCACCAAGTTCTGGTTTTCTGTTCTAGTCTCTGCCTTTCTGAACTATACATACCAGGTGGGATGGTGACTCTTGGTTGCTGGGCACTGGTTCTACTGCTTGCCATCCAGAGTACCTAAACACGTACTCAAGCTGGCCCAAGCTCACAACTTGGACTAGTCAATTTCAGGACCTCACCCCTCTCACTATGGAGGTTCTTCTTGCAGTACATAGGGAAGGGGGCAAGGATGTATTAAGCACCTACTATGTGCTAGGCACTGTGCTAAGGGCTTTACAAATATAATCTCAAGTCACTGAGTTTCTAATCGGCGAATACAGTTATTCTACAGCACAATGATGAACTTAAATGGCCTCTATTATCTTACCTCTCTTAGCGGAAGGACTACACTGCAGAGACTGATGTCCTGACTAGCAAAACAGATGTAATTTTCAAAAACACACATTCTTCCGTGGGCGGTCAAGTGGCTAGATGGTACCCGTAAGAAACATTCATGTACTTCTTTCAGGTTCTCTTCTTTGGGGAGCCTAAAAAATGAACTGAACTGTTCACTGCGCGCCAGGTTCTCCATTGTTCTGTGGGAAAAAAAAATAAAGGGTAGGCAGGGATTCAGCAGATGGAGATGGGTGAGGATGGACTCAAAAGCAGCTGAGTAGCACAGTGGAGAAAGTGCTGGGACTGCAGTTAGGAAGGCCTGAGTTCAGATCCAGCCTCATCTGCTTCCTTTGTAACCTTGGGCAAGTCACTTTGCAGCTGTTTGCCTCAGTTTTCTCACCTGTAAAAAGGAGACAAGAACAGCACCTACCTCCCACGGTTGTTGTGAAGAACAAATGAGAGAATAATTGTAAAGCTCCGAGCACAGCAGATGCTTAATAAAGGCTAGCGATTATTATTATTGCTTAAAAAAATAGGGAAGGGGCAGCTAGATGGCACTGTGAATAGAGCATTGGCCCTGGAGTCAGGAGGACCTGAGTTCAAATCCAGCCTCAGACACTTGACACAAAACTAGCCGTGTGACCTTGGGCAAGTCACTTAACCCCAATTGCCCTGCCCTCCCCCCTCCAAAAAAAACAGGGAAGAGAGTAAATAAAGGTGTGAAAAACAAGGAATGGCTAAGGAAGTGGGTAGGAGGAGTGAGGCACAATGATTTCAAAGGGTTAGCTATGCAAGCTGACAGAAATTGTTTGTGTAGGGTGTCTGATACTCTGTTCACAGGGTCTTCATTCAAAAAGGACTTATCCAACCCCAGTCTGCTTGGAGCTCTGAATGACACATGAAAAGACACAGTCTTTGCCTTCTAGGAGCTTCCAGCAGCGCACAAGAGACTGCATTAACACGAAACAATGAGACAGCAAAGGGCACATTATAAGAGTTAGGACCACAGAACCCCAGAAGTAGAAAGTCCCTTAGAAAGCATCAAATCCATCCCTTTATTCAACAGAGGGGGAAACTGAGGCCCAAGTAGAGGGAAAGGACTTGCTTAAGGGCATGTAGCCATGTTAACGTCAGAGTTAGAACTAGAACTAAGCCCTAATAAACCTCAGTTTATTAACGTTCAGTGATAGAGAGTAAGAGACAATGGCTTAGGAACAAAAAAATAAAGAGCACCTAGCATTACTGTGGCTATTGTAAAGGTGTTTTCAGTTGTGCCCAACTCTTCATGGCCTCATTTAGGGCTTTCTTTGCAGAGATACTGGATTACTTTGCTATTTCTTTCTCTATACTGTTCATTTTCAGATGAGGAAACTGAGGCAGACAGGGTTAAGTGACTTGCCCAGGGTCACAAGCTGCTAAGTGTCTGAGGCTAACATTTGAACTCAGGGCTTCATGATTCCAGGCACAGCACTCTGTGCATTGTGGCACTCCCTACCCGCCAATAAAGAAATACTTCTTTTGGGTAGGATGTGTTAATATGGATAAGAATTGTCTTAACAATGAATTCTATATTCATTAAGTGTCTAACCAGAAGGAGCATGGTGTTAAGGATAGGACATAAGATGCTGAAGTCGAAGTCAGGAGGACCTATGTTTGAACTCGGTTTCTCTGGCATTACTCCTGACTCTGGCAGGGGAAGGGTCAGGGAACAACTACCCACATTAAGAAGAAAACATATTAAAAATCTGAATGGCCGATTCATCCTCAGGCAGCCCAAGGGAAGACAAGCACTCTTTCCTATGAGGCTGGTCTCTCTCATTCCTCCTTCCAGCAAAATCTACTCCTTTTATTTTATTTTTTTATAAGCAATTGGGGTTAAGTAACTTGCTCAAGGTTACATGGCCAGTCATTATTTCTGTGTGGGTGCTCATTTTCTGAGGCCGGATTTGATCTCGGGTCATCCCAACTCCGAGGCCGGCGCTCTTACTCACTGCGCCACCTAGCCACCCCTCCTTTTATTTTTAACATACATTTTTTATTGAACACTTGTAAGGCTCACTTTTACATTATTACAAATACTTTACAATAAAATCACCTGTTAAAAAGTAGACATTTTCCTGGCTTTATCATTGTACAGTTTAAGCAAAAGAATGTATATAAATATGAAGGTCATTTTTCCTAGTATTAAAGCAGAATACTTATGGACTCATAGAAGTCTATACTGCTAATAAGCAAATATGCCCCCAAACTACCTTCTGAAGAGCATTTTTCATTTCTGGCTATCAAAAATCTTTCACATCTGCTTATCAAAAATTAGAAGCAAAACCTAATATATACAAAAGAGAATGCATACTTGAAGGAGGAACAGGTGTTCAATAAACACAATCATTTGATTAATTTATAAAGAGATCTATGAACAAGGGGAAAACAAATGGTTGTTTTGGCGCCCATTGGAAACCTGGCAAACAGCAATGCCATTTGGGTGGGGTAGTATGTATATTAAGCAATAACTCATACTTGCAAGGGGTAGCTGTGGCAGAACAGCAAAAGGGCCAACTTTAGGGTCAGAGCCATAAAGACCAGGGTTGGATGGCCACCTGTGAAGCGTTCTGGCTGGGAGAACATAGGCCTGGCACTCCACCTCTCATTGTCTCCAGGCAATTCTAAGACTCCAAGGTGGCAGATACAATACCAGTCAGGAGCTGTTTGTACCACTGGAATCATAGGATCGACAAACTAAAGGCCAAACTCTTTCTTTTCTCATCTTCCCGGCCCAGGTAGAGGAAGAATTTGATAAGATTTTTCAAAATTATACTGATGCACATTAAAAGCAAATTATATTAATTTTTCCCTTCATTTGAAATGTCATTTGGGTATGCCTTTTCAATAAGTTAGCATTCTCATAAATGAACTTAAAAGCATGTAATTTTGAAAAGACGCTCTTGAGAAATTATGCAGAGCAAAAAACTCGTTTGCTACATTCCTTTTAAACAAAGACTAAGGAGCTCAGTAAATTTCTGACAGATTCCTTTTGAAATGGAAAAAAGGAAAAGAAAAAGCCGAAGAAGACCTTGAAGAGTACCTTTTAACAGCTAAACAAGACATAAATAGTAAAGACAACAATCAAACACAAATAGAGATTTCAGTCCCCCAGCTTGGGGTGCAGCACTTACCTCTTATTAAGAAACACACAACACTAATGTTTGTGTACGGTACAAAATGTCTCATCCCTATGACTAATTCCTTAGAAAATTGGCACACAGGTTCACAATTAAATTCGATCTTGGATTTCAGGTCTATCTTAGCGGTGAGAGAAAAGGGGCAAATGCACCAAGCCTATGTCACCAAGCTGAGCAGCAGGCTAGTTACTACTGCCTGTGTGATTCTGGACAGGTCACTCCCCCTTCCTGGGCCTCAGTTTCCTACTCTGTAAAATAAGGAGCTTTGACTAAATGGCCTCTGGGGCCTCTTCTAGTTTTAAAACTGATCCTTTGAGTACCTTGGACAGGTCACTTTCCCTCCCCAGGCCTCAGTTTTCCTTCTCTGCCAGATGAGCCCTCCAAGGTTCTTTCCACCTCTAAATCTTGAAGTCTCTAATCCCAAGGAGTCAAAGGGGAATGTGCCTTACAGGTCTCTCCTCTTTTCATAAGTACAACTTTCACCTTTCACCCTCATAGTCAGAAGTTCCTTCCAACAGTTACTTCTTGTAGCTTTTCTCTCCCTCTCCCTGCATAATCAAGCAAGATGTTAAGCCTTGGAACAAGCCAAAATTAGAGGACAAGACAGACAGCTCAGATAGAATCCATTTGAAAAGGTACAATCCACACATTTATCCAAGAATGAACTGCAGATTTAACCAAGTTAAATATGCAAAACCCCCTTGGGAAAAAACCCCTAAGTGATTGCAAAGAAAAGCAATGCAGTTATAACTAACCAAATGCCTTTAAGGTATCAGAGGGCAGATCTTGGCCTCAGCCTACAGAGAGATCCTTCCCTAGCCATAGTGTTTCAGAAATCTGATCTAACCACAGTGACATCTCAAGAGAAAAATTATCCAAGAATAAAGACACAACTCTGAGGGAAGTATACATAAATAAGCATGTCAGTGTATACTGGTGAAATAAGGCCAACAGCCAACACCTGTACCATTATGGCACAAACCAGTTAAGAACTTGTGTCAATGGGTGCTAGAGAAGGCAGTGCAGCACAATGGCCAGAGCACAGAATCAAAAGGGCAAAACAACCTACATTTGCATTTCCTAGGGGACACACATTCCATCTTTATGAGCAAGTCACTTAAGAAATGTGCCCAAGCTTCTGGATAATAAGCTCTGGCCATTTATTTACCATATAGAATGGCTATAAAAACCAAATCACATCAGCTATTACTGGAGTTGGGAGGGACCTTGGGGGCCACCTACCCTAATCTACTCACACTGAAGATGAGGTAGAACTAGAGAGGATAACAAATATGGCCAGGGGCATACACAAATCCCACAGAGGCTGAGATCTGAACCCACTTCAAAAGGCACAGACAAAAAAACACAACTAATTGCAATTGGACTGTTACTACCTTTTGGTGATTTTAAGAGGATCATTGAGGACTAGGTCATTTTCAAATGTCTCCTTGTCAAAAAGTCTTCTTACTGCATAGTTGGCCAGCTGCTCCATGAGAAGGAATGTTTCATTGATGTGCAAAAACATGGAGAAGTAGTAATCTTCCCCCCGGGAACACACATGGATACTCTCGGTGAGAAGGACATTGGATGTTTTTTCAAGTTTGGAGATGGCATCCCAGGAGATAACAAGTTTGACTGCAAAGATGAGTTAAGCAAAGATGTGATTCATTTCTCACTTACATTTATTAGTTAAACAAATTTTTTAGAATAGTCATTAGCTGTGTGGAGAAAATGCTGCTTAGATTCTAGGATGTAACATTGGTTAAAATGTTATAAACACATAATCAGTACAATCAGAGAAAAACATAAATGGAACCTTTAAAACATACATGTGTATACAGCCATCTATTTTGTTATTCAGCCTGCTTCTACCAGAATTTTTTCTCATTAATTTTTATCTTATTTCTAAGTAGCACCTGCTGCTGTGAGGCAGCATCAAAGTTGAGGAATGGGAGCTGGGTTCAAGTCCTATCTCTGACATCATCCCTAGGGCAATGCCCTCAGAACAGCCCTTGGCAAAGAGATACAGATCTGCAATGGGGCTTTTACTTGGGTTCTCACAGATTGGCCAAAAATAGGTTCCTGCCCAAGTCTCATGTGCTCATGGTTGGGATTCAGATGGCTCAGAGTGAGTGTAAATAGCAACTGTTTCTGCTCTAATCAAAAACCCCTCCCAGATAGATTCTTCTGTGAAGGCAAATGGTCTTCTTTTGTCTCAATTCTTACCCAGTCTTAAATCACTGAATGGGTGTTGCCTCAGACAAACTAAGACATGGGAAAGATCTTAGCTTAAAAAGGCCAAGGTTTCCCACTGCACTTGGGGCCATTGCCAGTCATCCTGACCTATGTACTCTGATGACTCTGGAGGAGAGAGTGAGGCTGATAACTTTGCACAGCCCTGCCTCACTTAAATCTAATTCACTTGTAAGTTAAGACATCCCCCTCCTGATGTCATTGGTCCCCTTCAAGAATGGAGGACCAGCAACATCAACTGATCTGCAAAGGCTGCTTGGTATAATGGGGAAAGAACTAGACTGGAGAGTTGGGAAGACCAGAGCTTGAATCCTAGTTCCTCAGTCACTTCTTAGCTGTGTGACCCTGGAGGAGTCACTTACCCTCTCATTTCTCAAGTGGGAATAATAATAGCACATACCTCACGGGGTTAGTGTGAGGATCAAAAGAGACAGTTTATGCCAAGAGCTTGGCAAATCTTAAAGCACTATAGAAATAGTAGCCATTAACAACATCATCATCATCATCATCACATGCAGAGGGAGTTCCTTCACCAGAAATTCCCTATACTGATGAAATCACTGGTCTGCACAAAAAAAAAATCCTCCTCTGAGGCTACAAGATGTGACGAAGTAGGACGAAGTAGGCTGGTTACATCATCTTTGGAAAACAGACACAGTCAGCTTGTAATTTTAAATAGTCTCCATAGCCCAATATGCTAGCCTCGAGCATCATCTTAGTAGTATTTATCAAATTCCCTGTGAAGTTCAGGCCACTCTCTGGGCCTATGTAAACCTTGAGTACTGTTGCTTTAGGCCTGGCCCTGGCCAAGCTCCATCTTTGTACTTCTTCACTTGTCTTTCCCCTTGTTATATCCCAGCTGTCCCATTGTCAACCAATCATCAACAAGCCAACCAGCATTTATTAAGCACATATACTTCTGCTACTATGCCCACAGACTGTTTATTGCCCATACCTGAGAATGCTGCCCCTCTACTATATTTTTGTGTCTTGAAGACTCTGGCCCCCTTCCAGGATCAATTCATGAGCTACTTCCAGATCCTCCCAGCTGTGAGTGCTCTTTCCCACCTTAAGCCATCATGCATTTCCTTATCTGTGCATATGTTGTATCCCCCAGAAAAAGGTAAGAACCTGGAAGGTTGGGATAGTTATTTCCTTTTGGCTTTGTGTACCTAGAGGCCAACATGGTGTCATATATAGAGTAGGTGCTTAATAAATGCCTCTTGGATTAGATGTAATCAAAACTGCCTATTTGATCTTTTATCTCTATCCCCTGATTAAGAATTCTCCCTCAGGCAGCTAGGTGGCACTGCAGTGGATAAAGTACCAGTCAGGAGAACCTGAGTTCAAATTTGACCTCAGATACTTGACACACTTACCAGCTGTGTGACCTTGGGCAAGTAACTTAACCCCAATTGCCTTGTCTTCCCTTGCCCCCTCCAAAAAAGAAAAAGAGAATTCTTCCTGAATCAGAGACCTGAAAGGTTCTTCCTTCCATTCTCAAAGTTTCAATGATGTGACCTTTTATAAATTTTAAAAATCTTTAAGCACATCATTTACATAGATTTTTTTGGCAGCTAGGTGGTGTAATGAATTATTGATGGAGCACTGGGCCTTGAGTCAAGCAAACCTGAGTTCAAATCCAACCACAGACACTTATTTTTTTTTAAAGCAATTGGGGTTAAGTAACTTGCTCAAGGTTACACGGCTAGTTATTATTTGTGTGGGTGCTCATTTTCTGAGGCCGGTTTCGATCTCGGGTCATCCCAACTCCGAGGCCGATGCTCTTACTCACTGCGCCACCTAGCCACCCCCACAGACACTTATTGGCTGTGTGATACTGGGCAAGTCACTTAACCTCAGTCTGCCTCAGTTTCCTCAACTATAAAATGGGGATGGATCAAATGAGATGTCTGTAAAAGTACTTAGCATAGGGTCTGGCACATAATAGATGCTTAATAAGTGCTTATTCCCTTCTCCCCTTTCCTTCATATTGAACCTTAAAAGTGGTGAAGAGAATATGGAACCAAAATGGATACAGGTTTTCTTTAGTAATTTGTTATACTGGCTTTAAGTCAGTTACCCATACATATTGATCCAATTGCCTTGCACACATATTTAAAAACCCAAGGAGTCTATCAGTTCCAAAGCCCAAAGTCATGGTAGAGAACAAAAAAAAAACCACTTACTTTCTGATCCCAACAAAAAAGAATAGAAACTCAGAAAGTTGGAGCTAAGATAGAGCCAGCCCTGGCAAGGAACTCGTCCTCTCCAATAACTGCATGAATAATAGGTCACCAACTTCTCTTGTTTGGCTAAACCAAAGCATTTCTCAAATTTCATGAGAGCTTCTCGAAATTTCTCAGGATCATCACCTTTTACAAGAGAATCTTTTCCCTCTTCGGCAATCAGTCCCTAAAGGAGAGAAAAAGAGCTTCTGAAAATGCATTTAATCTAATTGCTTCCTGGAAGGTAATAAATAAAGCTACAGTTTTACTGTATTTTTCTCCCTTGGCAAGTGTATTATTCACTTTCACAGCCCCATGGAGACAGCCTCCCAAATCAGTATTGCCAGCCTCGAGCTCCAGACTCAGTCACCTCCACGCCTCATAATGGAGCACCAGGGGCACTTGGCCACTCAAAGGAATCATGGACGAGCAAGCTTATCAGTTTTCCCTCTTAAAACTGCTCCTTCTTCCACCTTCCTCATTTCCATGAGTGGTAACATCATCCACTCAATTTCCCAGGTTCAAAACCCTGGTGTTTGTTAGCACTGACCTCTTGGGTATAAATCAGTCAGCATATCACGGGACTATTCCAGCTCTCATATCTATCTCTACCTTGTTATTCCCAGAGAACAGACCTGGGTGCAAGGGGCAAGAGCCTCTCCTCTGACCCGTCTTTCATAAAACGTCGGACTAATTTCTCCTGCCTACCGTGGCCTCTGGTCATGTCACATCTGCTCAAAAATTGTCAGGGGTCCCTATTCCCACTTAATCAATTTTTAACTCCTTTGTCTGGAGTTGAAGGATCCCTACAACCTGATACCTCCTTTTCTTCCCAGTTTTTATTCCTTCTTCATACTCCATGGCCCAGTTACTTGTGCCCTAAACATGACTTAGGCACTTCAGGTTTCCATTAGCTAATGCTATTAGCTAGGCCTGAAATGCCCTCCCTCCTCTACTGAATTTCTACCTTCACTTACACTTGTTCAGGAAGTTTTCCTTGATCCCCTTCAGTCTATAATGCATTAAATTCCTTCTCTGTACAATGGGTGAACACTTCACCTAGTAATTACTTTGTACCTTCTTATATATACTTGTGCATTAGAGTGTTTTGTGTATGTGTTAGAGTTTTCTACCACACTTCCATAAATGCAGGGACTGGGTCTTATCTAAACTCTGCATCCCTATTAGTGCCTTCCATTGTGTTCTGCACACAGTAGGGTCTTAATAAACGTTTGCCTGGACAGGGGGTTGGCAATTTTACCAAAGTGGTGCTCCAAGTCATTAGTAGTTGAGAGACTGAATAATTTAATGATCTCACCATTATCTTTACTAGTCCAGATCAAAAATGGTCCATATCGTCTCATCCCATACAATAGAGACAGTAGCATGTGACAAACAATGACTTTTGTGTGAGAAGCATTGTAAAGTATATCACTGAGGACATACATGATTAGAAAAGGAGATGGGTTGATCATGTTGTACAAATAAGAGATGGGACACCATAGATGCTGTTCACAAAATATGTGGAAGATCCCTAAAGCACTGAGTAGATATTTCATGGATGATTTGTTGGAAAACATGAACAAGTACTCACAAAAGTGCCTTTTTAAAATAAAAATACTCCTTGGAAAGGTCAGGTTCTGGTGTCCACACATGCCTTCTTACAACCCTGAGGGATTGACCCATTATTTATCATCCCATTAACATTAAGCACCTATGTGTACAACAAATTGTGCCAGGCATTGGGAATACAAAAATATATAATACAGACCCTGCTCTGAAGAAGGTGACAGTCTGATAGTGGGGGAAATATATGCAAAGAACTAGACTACAAGGGAGAGTGAGATAGGGACACAAGGGAGAAGCAGGCAAAGTGCTATGGGATATTTGAAGAGGGAGAAGGGGGTGATCACTTTCACCCATGAGGGGGGTATTGTATCCATGCATGTTGTTCAAAAGGGAAGTGGCTTAGTTACAGCATCAGGTGTATGAAGATGAGGCTGATGTAGGAGGCTGGAAAAAGCTTGGGAGTTGCTTGGGACAGCAGGACTGGGAGTGAATACTTTATCCAGGGGGCAATGGGTTTGTGAGTAGAGGAACAACATAACCAAGGTTGTGGGTTAGGAAGATCTTTTGGGCAGTGTTGAGAAGGATGGCTTTGAGGCAGGAACAAAACAATGACAATGGTGTAGACAGGAAAGAGGTGGAAAGAAAGGGTATGGGTGTGTGTGTGTGTGTGTGTGTGTGTGTGTGTGTGTGTGTGTGTGTGTGTATGTGTGAAAGAGAGACAGAGAAAAACAGAAACAAAGACAGAGAGATGGAGAGAGAGAGATAGATCATGAAAGCAGAATGAACAAAACTTAGCCACTGAAGGAGGTGCCTTGAAAAATCATAGTCAAGGCTACCTGGAAGCCCCATATAGAGGCTGCTGACTCCATTCATTACTAGGACTGTAGCTTTTCTGCTATTAAGAAGACTCTGCGGCACTTACTCTAATCTTTCCATGAACAAAACTAGTAATATCTTCATTTGAGTCAAACACAGATAAGGTCTTCATGACGTTTTGTTCCAACCACTCCCAGTGCTTGTATATTTCTTCTCTGGTGGCTCCTGATTGAAAACATAAGAGTGACAAAGACGTCAAACACCACATCATTATGCCTTTACACTTTTGCCATATAGTTTATAGCATTTGCTTGTATCCAGCTGAATTCGGATTATCTTTAAGTACCTTCAAAAGGCGACAGTAACAATAAGCAAGGAAGACTAAGAGTACCAAGCTTAGTATCTGTTTCATCTGGGCACATCTGCAGGTAGTTTTTACCACCATCAACATTTTTCTAGTAGAAATATAAAGTACTACAATGTGGAAAAGAAAAAAAAGAGTTCATAAGCAAGACTGTTACAAAAATCTTGAAATCATAATTCTAGTAGCAATAATAACAATGAGAGCTAGCATTTATAAAGCACATTTATCTTGTTTCATCATCACAACAACCCTGGGAGATAGGTGTTATTATTATCATCCCCATTTTACAGTTGAGGAAACCAAGGCAAACAGTTTGCCCAGGGTCATACAGGTAGTAAGCTTCAGAACTTCCTGACTCCAGGCCTGCTGCTTCTTGGTATTAAGTACCTACCATTATTAGTATCTATTTTAAGGAGAAGGAGGTCAGGACATAGATATATATTGCTATCCTTTATTTTCAAAGATAACATTATTTGAACTGATACAAAGTGAAGGGAGCAGAACCAGGAGAACATGATACAGTGATATTATACAATGATTAATGATGAATGACTTAGCTCTTCTCAGCAATACAATGATCTAAGACTATTCCAATGGACCCATAATGAAAAAGCCTATCCACCTCCAGAGGAAGAACTGATGAAGTTTGAATACAGATTGAAGCATACTCTTTTTCACTTTCTATGGACTTTTTTGGGGTCAGTGTTTTCTTTCACAACATTACTAATATGGAAATATTTTTTGTGTGATTGCATACGCATAACCTGTATCAAATCACTTGCCTTCTAAATTTGGGGGGAGAGAGGGAGAGAATTTGGAACTCAAAATTTTAAAAAAACGAATGTTAAAAATTGTTTTCTTGGAAAAAATGAGATATATTTTTTAAAAAGATAACATTGCTAACAATGTATTCCAATGCTTCATTAGAAAATAAACTCCTGTTTCATTCTCTCTTGGTTATCCTCAGCACCTTATATTAGAGCCTAGCATTTAATAAATGCTTGCTGATTGATAATGGCTATATGTGCTAAAGTGAGGAAAAGATCAATATAATCAACAATGAATACTTGGGCACTTAAAAAAATGTACAGGAGTAGCTAGGTGGCTCAGTGAATAGAGCACCAGCCCTGGAGTCAGGAGGACCTGAGTTCAAATCTTGGCCTCAGACACTTGACACTTACTAGCCGTGTGACCTTGGGCAAGTCACTTATCCCCAATTGTGCTGCCCTCCCCCCTCAAAAACAAACAAACAAACAAACCATCCAGTGGTGGTCTGCAAATTTTAAGAACCTACTAATCTCTGTAATCCCTGGAATCTCAGAGTCAGAGGGACCTCAGAGGTGGTCCAGTCTACTTCTGGACAGCTGTTGTGGGATACAATTACTACCTTTAATGACAGAATTTCACCCTCAAGATTTGTAGAATTTTGACTCCAAAATGGTAAGAAAACAGACCTTGCCTCTCTTTGGTTGGTGCTAATTATTTCCACTAGTGTGTCCTCTAGAGACACTCCCACCCAACAGCCTTTCCGGTACTTGAAGGGAGCTGCCATGCTCCTCCCCCCCGTCCCCATCTTCTCTCCAGTTCCTTTAACCAGGCCTCTGAGGTAGCGGCCTTTAGTCCTCATTGACTGCCCTTTTCTAAGCATGCTATACTGTGTCTCTGTCTTTCCTAAGGTGTACAATCTAGAACCAAACACAGGACTCCCAGATGGAGTCTAGCCAAGAGAAAAGAAAGTGAAACTGCTGTTTCTCTTCTTTGGGGCACTATGCTATATTTAATGTAGACCAGGAGAGCAACAGCATCATCTGAGGCTAAAATGTACAATGCCAAGGGTGAACTCGTGGAGTTTTCCATCAGAGACCACCTTCCAAGAAGCCATCGACCCATTAGTGATTATTCTTTGAGTCTGGCCATCCAACCAGTTTCAAATACACCTGACTGCACTATTGCTTAGCTCCCATCTCTCCATCTCATCCGTAAGGATTGAACAAGAGGTTGTCAAACATTTTGCTGAAATCCAGAAACTCTCTAGGAATTCTCTATTTAAAGTGCTCCCTTGACCTACCAGCTCAAAAGAGAAATGAGATTGAATCTGGCATGACCTGCTCTTGATGAACCCAGGAGGGTTTTTAGTAATCACAGCTTCCTTTTCTAAATGCTCACAAATTAGCTATTAATAAGACAGTCTAGAGTTTTGCCTGGAACTGTATGCCCCTCTTCTGAAAGTCAAGACATTTACCTATCTCAAATGCTATGGCATCTCTCCCATTTCCTTCCCTCTTTTAAAGATCAGTAAGAGTAACAGCAATCATGTGTCAGTTCTTTGAGTATCAGAGGATTTTTTGTCAAGGCCCCCACACCCTTTAGTCATGGTTAAATCAATCAGAATATTATTGGAGAGAAGAGTGATGGAAGCAATGACACAAGGTAACTGAGTCTTTCAGCTGACCCTGGAAAGTGAGCAGCTGTGCGTCCAAGGTCAGGCCCAGTATAGAGGGTAACAGGGTTGGGGGAAGTGGGGATGTTGGGGGAAGAGAGAAAGGCAAAGTATTCCATCCCATGCTTCTCAAGAATCTTCCCAGCCCTAACTGAATGATGTTTCTTTTCTTTTTCTTCTTTAGAAAGAGTGTTTTTCCTCCCATCTCTCATCCTGGTTCTTTAAGGGGGGTTGGGAGGGAGGAGGTGTAGCTGTCATCATTTCTAAAGCCATGGGTGGTAACTGTTACAGGAATCAATGTGCTCCCTCCAGACAGACACAGAGAGAGATTTAATGCAGTGCAAAGCTCAAGCAAGAGTCATTATCAGTCTCAGCACCCAGACTGCCTCAGAGTAGCTCTGGTGGGGGGAGATGGCTGTGAGTATGATACTTTGGGAGTACACAGGAACCAGATGGAATCCTCTTGGAAGATGATGGCTCCCACAAACCAGTTCTCCAGGATGCAGGCACCCTGAACTTCATTGTAGGATTTAGTTATAATTGTTTTTCTGATGTTTGTGCTTTAGAGCTGGGGGTTGGTTTTGGTTTGTTTTTGGCTGATAGAGCCAATACTAAATTTTCACAGGCATAAAATCCATAGGAAGTCCTATCTACCCACCAAAGGGAAAATTATTAGACACAGCTGTCCCTCTGATTCTGGAGAAATTCTCCTTCCTCCTAAAATATAGTCCTGAGGGGCCCTGGAGATGAGCTGATGCTGTCCAGAGTAGCATCCTTGGGATCTTCAGATTCAGATGTGAAACTGGGGTGAGGGGAGAACAGGGAGGAAGGAAAAAGTAAGCGGATGTCTCGGATGGGACAGGGTCAGCTAAGAGCAGCCCAACATGCACATCCCGGCTAGTTCCCATGGGTCACCCCCCAGTTCCACCTGGGCTGAGGGCCAAAGGGGCACTCGATATAGGGTTGAGGTCAGACAAGGGTCCCTGCCCTTGAGCATGGGGGGGCACTGGTGTAGGTTCAGTACCCAATGATCCAGGCAACTTGATCTCATTGAGAAGACTCTTAGCATTTCCCCACTTATCTCCTGTTTCGACTCCCTATTAACCATTTTTGTCCTATCCTTCCCAAAGAGGTGCTCTACTAAAAACCTGGGTTGCATAAAAAATCATGCCTAACTTCCTTGCCTTTTCTACCATGAAATTTGGCCCCCTAAAGTACCTGCTATTTCTCCTCCAACAAACATTCCCTCCATGTTGGTTTGAATTGAGCCCAGAAAAGCTATTCCTCCTTGTCACCACCTCAACTTTTGAAGGACAAAAGCATCCATCATTAAATCATGAATTTACCAGCTGCAGTGCTTTGGACAGAAAGAGAGTTCCAGCAGATGTCCCCATTACTGCAGCATCATGCCTTCATAGCAGAGTTGTGATGTTGTGACTCTCAAATGCCTTGTGTAATTCGGCCTTCTTTTTACATGGTCTAGAGACTACTATGAAAATCTTGCTTCTATCCTCCCCTTTGCTTCCTGATCCCATACAAACCCTCTCTACCTTGTTCTCCTTCAACTTGGGTTCCTGGACTTTTCACATGACTCTAATCTCCTCACAACCCCTCACTCCTCCCCTTACCCATTCTGCTCCTTTTGGATGAAGCATACTCTTTCAGAGGGTACTTTAGAGGCATGGCACAGTAGACAGAGAGCTGGCCTTGGAGCCAGTTAAACGCAGAACCAGTCATGTCCCACCTCCTATGCATCCTGACAATGTGACCATGGCCAAGTCACTCAACCTAGTAATGGTCCAAGCAGCTCTTTCAGACTCCATGCTGCAGAGAAGGTACCACTCTGTATTGGTAGAGAGTTTTCTCACCTGGAAGTTCCCTAGGCCAATGAAATCATGTGTCCAGCCCCTATCCCTCTCCCCTTCCAGAGTCCTATTTCCAAATCCGGAGTCTCACCAAGTTTCAATGACACAAATCAGGTTGAAGATACTTCCTTGCATTGAACTGTCTAGTTCTTCTTGATTATTGCCCATACTTTGCATATCTGTACATAGATATATGAAGCCACAGATTTTATTACCAATATATAGTGGCAGTTTTCTTCCTCCCCTTTCCTTTTCAGTTGAAAACCCTCTCAATCAGATTCACAAGATTTTAGGCAAACAGGATTTTAATAAGCCTTTGCAAAGTGTACTCTATCTGCCTGGCCAAGAGCCCATCATACCTTTATTTTAAACTGTGATCCAGAAACTTTAATCTAATTCTCAGACACCTTCACTCTCCAAATCTGCTTCTCCCTTCTGACCCCTCTCCCTTCAATCAGCGGTAGGAATGAAAACACTATCTGTCCCCTATGGTCTTCAATTTGGTGCCCAGCACGCTGTAAACCTTTGCAAGGCTTTTTAGGTTCCTTCTCACTTGAACATTTGTTCCCATATGCATCGCCCAGAGTGGAGAGCTGTCATCGGATTCGAATTCTGCCTTCATTATTCAGTCTCTGCTTGGGGAGCCACCCCTTCCCTTACCAGACAGTGTGGGAAAACAGAGGAAGAATTGGAAAAGAGAGAGAGCTCTGGAGGATGTTTTTCAGCATCTTTGGCTGAATCTGTTTCATTTTTTTTTTAAATTAAGAAACTGTATTTCACTTACAAGGAAAGGCATTCACATATGAAATTGAGAACAAGAGAAAAGAAAAACAAAAAACCTACAAAAATAAAGTTCCCAATTATTAGAAGAACTTTCACAAAGTAGCGCAGGGGCTACCAAACTGGCCTTGGCTCAGCTCAGAGGCCCCTGGGAAGGCCTCCTCTTTCCTACCACTTCCCCCACCTGCCCAGGTGCTAGGGCCCTTCCCTATTACCTTATATACCCCATGTATTGACTTTTCTATATTCGTGTTGTCTGCACCCCCTCTTCCTTCCTCTCAACTTCCTACCCCGCAGAATGGAAGCTCGAGGACACAGACTGTCTTGGATTTATTTGTTCAGCTATGTACCTGGAGCCTAGGACAGGCACCTAACAGATTCCTGAATTTTAAAAAAAGAGGAGAAGGAGGAAGGGAAGGAAGAAAAGAAGGAAAAGAAAGGAAGCAGGGAGAGGGAAGAAAGAGAGAGGTAAGAAGAGAGAGAGAAAGAGAAAGAAAGGGAGGGAAGGAAGAAGGGAAAGAGAAAGGAAGGTAGGAAGAGAGATGGAGAGAAAGAAAGGAAGAACAAGAAAGAAAGAATGGTAGGAAGGGAGAGAGAGAAAGAGAAAGGAAGGTAGGAAAAGAGATAGAAAGAAAGGAAGGAAAGAAGGAAGAATGAGAAAGAAAGGAAGGAAGGAAGGAAGAAAAGGAGAGAGGGAAGAAGGGAAAAAGGAAGGAAGATATTAAGAGAGATAGAAAAAAGAAAGGAAGGAAGAAAGAATGAGAAAAAAGGGAGGGAGGGAAGGATAAAGGAAGATAGGAAGAGAGATAGAAAGAAAGGAAAGAAAGAAGAATGAGAAAGGAAGGAAGGAAGGAAGGAAGGAAGGAAGGAAGGAAGGAAGGAAGGAAGGAAGGAAAAGGAGGGGAGAAGGGAAAGAGAAAGGAAGGAAGATAGGGAGAGAAAAAGAAAGGAAGGAAGGTAAGGAGGGAAAGAGAAAGGAAGGAAAGAAGGAAGGGAGGAAGGAAGGAAGAAAAATTGCTTGGGGGGAGGCTAGGTGGCACAGTGAATAGAGCATCGGCCCTGGAGTCAGGAGGACCTGAGTTCAAATCTGGCCTCAGACACTTAACAAAAACTAGCCATGTGACCTTGGGCAAGTCACTTAATACCAATTGCCCTCCAAAAAGCAAAAAAAAAATTGCTTGGCTTTGTAGTCAGGAAGATCTGAGTCTGAGCCCTGCTACCATCCCATATACTAGCTGGGTGAACCTGCACAAGCTACTTAATTTCTCAGTGCTCTATACAACTCTTTACAATTAAAAATCTCAGCTACCTGCTGATCTGCCCTTGGGGAGAAGGTTTCCTTGCTGGGTGCTTCCCTACAATGAAATCACAGGCCTGGCCACCTCCATCACTATCCCTCTCAAATCCCTGTACCTAGAATCCTCCTTTATTTACAGATGATTCACACAAAACAAAGTGAAACCATGTTGTATGTGTACTGCTCCAATCTGATGAGATGTTTTCTGTGAGATGATGGCTGAATAGTCTAAGGATGCACAAAATCTTTCCTAAGATGGGTATTTCAATTTTCACATGGAGTCCTGGGTTCAAATTCTATATATGACATATAATCTACAGCATGGTTTCATCAAGGACAAGTGATTCCTTTTTGGGTAGGTACTATACAGGCAGGTCTGGAGAATACCATACCTATATGTATGGACTTCAGCAATGTATTATCCAATCACTTGATCAGTAATCATTTAACAGGTGCTGACCAGATACCAGGCATTGGGCAAAGCACTAGGGGTTCAGAGACATAAGTGAAATAATTCTTGCCCTCAAGGAGCATACATTCCAATGGAGGAGACAATAGCTTTTTCATGATATTCTTGTGGGTAAGGAGGAGAGATATGGGTTAGACGAGGTTCCCTGGTAACCCCTTCAAGCACTTCTTAAACTGTGGGTTATGACCCCAACTCAGTTCAAGAAGTGCTAGGCTCCCATCTGATCACCTGAGTCTCCCATCTCATTTTGTACTCGCCCCTAGCCCTTTGTTGAGAAAAGGAGTGTCCCCCTCCACTAGATGGATCTGATGATACCTTCACATCTGGGTGACTCTAAACTCTTGTAGATCTAAACTCTAACATCTTGTAGATCATCTAAAACCGATTCCCCACACTCCATTGCCAGACTCCTCTTCCCCCCTCCTCAACCCTCATACTCCAAAATTTCTACCAAACCACCCAGCCCTTCTACTGTGCTCTCTGGAATGCCTTTTCCATAAGCAACAAACTTCCCTTTGCCTTAAATGAAGAGAGATAGAAAAAAGAAAGGAAGGAAGAAAGAAAGAGTGAGAAAAGGTAGGGAGGGAAAGATAAAGGAAGATAGGAAGAAAGATAAAGAGAAAGGAAAGAAAGAAGAATGAGAAAGAAAGAAAGAGAGAGAAAGGAAGGAAGGAAGGAAGGAAGGAAGGAAGGAAGGAAGGAAGGAAGGAAGGAAGGAAAAGAAGGGAAGAAGGGAAAGAGAAAGGAAGGAAGATAGGGAAAGAAAAAGAAAGGAAGGAAGGAAGAAAGGTAATTCTTCCATCTGCTGACTCTTACTGAAACCTGGCTCCCCACTGCTAACACAGCCACCCTTTCCAATACTGGCTGCACCTTCACTCATTCCTCTCTGCTCACTGGTCAAGGCAGGAGAGTGGGAATATTTTTTTGTTCCCCTTGCCACTTCCAGATTTTCTCCCTACCCCTCTTTCTTTAAAGTTCATATCATTTATATCTACCACCCAATCAAAATCCTGGTAGTTACTGTCTACAGAATCCTGGGTCACTCCCCTTCCTTTCTAAAGGAGTTTGGTGCCTGACTCACAATTTTTCTCTCCTCCCCAATTCCTGCCCTCATACTAGGGGACTTCCAACATATTACACTGATTCTTCTTCAACTGCCCCAATCTTCCAGGTTCTCAACCTATTTACTTCCCATGACCTATCCTCCACCCCACCCCACCACATCCATAAAGATGGTCATACCTTGATCTTGCCATCACCCACAAACGAACCATCTCCATGTTTAAGAATTCTGAAATCCTTTTATCCAATCAAAAATAAATCAACTTTATGAGGAGGAGCCAAGATGGCGGAAAGGAAGCAGTAACCTCGCTGAGCTCCTCGGTCACTAAGGCTCAAAGGGTGAATCTGAGTGGAAACCTGAGTGATGGAGCCCACTGGAAGATGAAGTGTGGCAGAGTCCAGCCCAGGAGGTTGCCCAGTGTGTCTGGACTGGTCGAGTGCAGAGCGCGTGGTGTCTGCACAGCCCAGACCTAAGAGAAGACAAGCAGACTACACCAGAGAGAGCAAAAGCCCCAGCCTGCAGACTTACCGAGGACGAATCACAGTCATGTCTCAGACGGGTAGGATCATTGGAGTCATGTAGGAGAGCTGGGCCCTCAGTGGAAAGAGCGGCTTCTCTAGCTGCATTCAGCCCCCAGCCTGGAAGTTTAGAAACTGCCTGCCTGTATAATACAGGGGCTGGAATGGCAAAGTAAATTCTAGCTGCTCCAATCCTCCCATCCCTCCTTCATGAAGCAGAAAACCCAAAGATAAGTCTCCCACCCAGATTGAAATCTCAAGTTAATGGAAATAGACCCAGGCTTGAGAACCTCCAAGAAGGGGTGTAACTGAGATAGCCAGGAGTCTGAAGAGAAGAGAGGGTGGGGTCCCAACAAACCCCACCTCTCCTTACCAACAAAAGCCTACTTATAGCCCAGGGGTATAGAGGCAGAAATCTGAAGTGGTCAGGCACACCCACACCTATGCATCTACATCCCTCATTGACTTCCCTGACTTAGCCATAAACTAGCCACCCAGAGGTATTCAAAGTCAAGGATCAGGCCCTAAACTCAGCCTGAGAAACTAAGAAACAGAAAGTCAAATGGGAAAAAAAGAGAAGGAGAAGGGGAAGGCAAAAAAGTCTATTCGAGCATACTATGCAGGGCAAGAACAACAAAATACACAGGACAATATAGACTCTCTACCCACACCTGAGACCACAGAAGGAAACATGATCTGGTCTCAAGCCCAAATAGCACTCCTGGAGGAGCTTAAGAAAAATTTTAAAGACCAAATCAGGGAGGCAGTGACCAACTTGGAAAAATGTCTCAGTGAAGTAATTGGAGAAAATACCTCCCTAAAAAAGGAACTTCAAAAAATAACTGAAGACCGTAATTCGATAAAAATTAGAAACAATCAAATTGAAGCTCAGAACTCTATGATGCAGCAAGAGTCAATCAAACAAAACAAGACAATCGAAAAATTGCAAGAAAATGTAAAATATCTCACTGGAAAAATAACTGACCTAGAGAACAGATCCAGGAGAGACAACCTAAGAATTATTGGTCTACCAGAAAGCCATGATGAAAAAAGCAGCCTAGACAACATCCTCCAAGAGACTGTCAAAGAAAACTGTCCTGAGGTCCTGGAATCAGAAGATAAAATAACTATCGACAGAATTCACCGGACTCCTCCTGAGAGAGATCCCAAACTGAAAACTCCAAGAAATATAGTAGCCAAATTCCAGAATTACAAGATTAAAGAAAAAATTCTACAAGCAGCCAAAAAGAAACAATTCAAATATCGAGGAACTACAGTTAGGATCACACAGGACCTAGCAGCTTCTACATTAAAAGAATGGAGGGACTGGAATTTGATATTTCGTAGGGCAAGAGAGCTAGGACTACAACCAAGGATTAACTACCCGGCAAAACTGAGCATAATCTTCCAGGCAAGGAGATGGCTGTTTAATGAAATAAGGGACTTCCAGATGTTTCTGATGAAAAAGCCAGAGCTCAATGGAAAATTTGATCTCCAATTACAAGACTCAAGAAAGACTCAAATTACAAGACTCAAAATTACAAGACTCAAAAAAGGTAAACAAGAGAAACACAGACTCACACATGCATAAGTGCACACACCCACACCCACAAACACACACTCATTACTTGGGATGCAACAAGAGCAAAATGTTGACATCCCTATATGTGGAGCTGATAACTGTCAATATTCAAAATCTTTATGATTATCATGACCTTCAAAAGGGTTATACTTAGATAGAGGGTGTGGGTATGAATGCACTAACCTGATGTCTAAAAAACAAAACAAAACTATTAAGGGGATCAAAGAGACTGTAATGGGAAAAAGGAAAGGATTAGATAGGAAAAGGTAAAATATGCCATCTGAAGGGACATTAAAACACACTAAGGAAGAGGGGAAAGAAAGAGGGAGAGGAACATCATTCAAACACTATTCTCACTGGTTCTGGTTCAAAGAGGGATCAACTTAAATCAGTGAAGTTTAAGATTTTAATGTGAATAGACACATAAATTCATTAAACAGAGGAAAAGGAGGGAGGGAGAGGAGCAATGTTTGAAATTTACTCTCATTGGTTTGGAATCAAACAGGGAGTAATTCACTCTGATAAGTATAAAAACTTATTTTGTCCTATAGAAAGCAGAAGGGTAAGGGGGAGGGTGAAAAAGAGGAGACTAAAGGGGGGGATTAGAAGGGAGGGAAACAGTAATAAGGGGAGAGGGTAGGTTAAGAAGAGGGATCACTGGGTGGGAACACTGAGGGAGGGGGTGGTCAAAAGGGAAAACTCCAAGGAGGGGAAGGGAGAAGGAAGAAACAAAAACAAACAGGGGAGGGAATAGGATGGAGGGGAAGAGACAGATAGTCATTATTACTGTGAATGTGAATGGGATGAACTCTCCCATAAAACAGAGGAGGATAGCAGAATGGATTAAAAACCATAATCCTACAATATGCTGTCTACAAGAAACACATTCGAAACAAAGGGATACCCACAGGGTAAGGGTAAAAGGTTGGAGTAAAATTTATTATGCCTCAGCTAAAGTAAAAAAAGCAGAGGTAGCAATACTTATCTCAGATAAAGCAAAAGCAAAAATAGATCTAATTAAAAGAGATAAGGAAGGAAACTATATCCTACTAAAAGGCACCATCGAGAATGAAGCAATATCACTACTTAATATATATGCACCAAGCAGTATGGCATCTAAATTCCTAGAGGAGAAGTTAAAGGAATTAGAGGAAGAAACAGATAGCAAAACTATACTAGTGGGGGACCTTAATCTTCCCCTCTCTGAACTCGATAAATCTAACCTCAAAATAAACAAGAAAGAAGTTAAGGAGGTGAACAGAATCTTAGAGAGACTAGATATGATGGATCTCTGGAGAAAACTGAATGGGGATAAAAAGGGATTTACTTTCTTCTCAGCAGTGCATGGTACATACTCAAAAACAGACCATGTACTAGGGCATAAAAACCTCACAATCCAGTGCAGAAAGGCAGAAATATTAAGCGCGTCATTCTCAGATCATGATGCAATAAAAATTATATGCAATAAAGGGCCGTGGAAAGATAGACTAAAAACTAATTGGAAATTAAACAATTTAATCCTAAAAAATTGGTGGGCCAAACAAGAAATTATAGAAACAATCAATAATTTCATTCAAGAGAATGATAATAATGAAACAACATACCAAAATTTGTGGTATGCACTAAAGGCAGTTCTCAGGGGAAGTTTTATATCTCTGAGTGCATACTTAATTAAAGCAGAGAGAAGGGAGGTCAATGAATTGGACATGCAATTGAAAAAGCTAGAAAAAGAACAAATTGAAAATCCCCAATTTAGTACTAAATTAGAAATATTGAAAACCAAAGGTGAGATTAATAAAACTGAAATTAAGGAAACCATTGAATTAATAAATAAAACTAAGAGCTGATTTTATGAAAAAATCAACAAAATTGATAGACCCTTAGTCAATATGATAAAAAAAGAAAGAAGAAAACCAAATTATGAGTATCAAAAATAAAAAGGGTGAATCTGCCTCCAATGAAGAGGAAATCAAAAAAATAATGACGAATTATTTTCCCAATTGTATGCACATAAATATGATAATCTTAGTGAAATGGATGAATATTTACAAAATCACAAGTTGCCCAGATTAACTGAAGAGGAAGTGAATTACCTAAATAACCCCATTTCAGAAAAAGAAATCAAACAAGCCATCAAAGAACTCCCTAGGAAAAAATCTCCAGGGCCAGATGGGTTTACTAGTGAATTCTATCAAACATTTAAAGAACAATTGATTCCAATCCTCTACAAACTATTTGGGAAAATTAGTGAAGAAGGAGTCCTACCAAACTCTTTCTATGACACAAATATGGTACTGATTCCTAAATCAGGAAGAGATAAAACAGAGAAAGAAAATTATAGACCAATTTCCCTCATGAATTTAGACGCAAAAATTCTAAATAAAATATTACCCAAAAGACTCCAACAACTTATCAAAAAAATAATACACTCTGATCAGGTAGGATTCATTCCAGGAATGCAAGGATGGTTTAATATTAGGAAAACCGTCAGTATAATTGAGCACATCAAAAATAAAACTAGCAGAAACCACATGATCATCTCAATAGATGCAGAAAAGGCTTTTGACAAAGTACAACATCCATTCCTATTAAAAACACTAGAAAGTATAGGAATAAATGGGGCCTTCCTTAAAATAGTTGCTAGCATCTATTTAAAACCATCAGCAAGTATTATATGCAATGGGGATAAACTAGAAGCCTTTCCAATAAGATCAGGAGTGAAACAAGGGTGTCCACTATCACCCCTCTTATTCAATATGGTACTAGAAACGTTAGCAGTAGCAATTAGAGAAGAAAAAGAAATCAAAGGAATCAAATTAGGCAAAGAAGTGACCAAGCTGTCACTCTTTGCAGATGATATGACGATATACTTAGAGAATCCTAGAGAATCAAGTAAAAAATTACTTGAGACAATAAATAAATTTGGCAAAATTGCAGGATATAAAATAAACCCACATAAATCCTCAGCATTCCTGTACATATCTAATAAAACTCAACAGCAAGAGATAGAAAGAGAAATCCCATTTAAAGTCACTGTAGACATTATAAAATATTTGGGAATCTACTTGCCAAAACAAACCCAGAATCTATACGATCACAACTACAAAACACTTCTCACACAAATAAAAACAGATCTAAATAGTTGGAAAAATATCAATTGCTCATGGCTGGGTGAGGCCAATATAATAAAAATGACAATTTTAAACTAAGTATATATTTAATTGCCATTCCAATCAATTTACCAAAAAACTACTTTGTAGAGTTAGACAAAATAATAACAAAATTTATTTGGAAAAACAAAAGGTCTAGAATATCAAGGGAATTAATGAAAAGAAATGCTAGGGAAGGTGGACTAGCCATGCCAGATCTTCATCTGTATTATACAGCAGCAGTCATCAAAACTGCTTGGTACTGGCAGAGGTGTAGAGTAGTGGATCAATGGAATAGATTAGGTGCAGGAGACCCAGCAGTTAATGAATATAGTAATCTATTGTTCGATAAACCCAAAGACCCCAGTTTTGGGATAAGAATGCACTATTTGACAAAAACTGCTGGGAAAACTGGAATACAGTATGGCAGAAACTGGGCATAGATCATTATCTAACACCATATACCAAAATCAAGTCTAAATGGGTGCATGATCTAGATGTAAAGGATGATACTGTAAGCAATTTGGGAAAGCAAGGAATAGTTTACCTGACAGATCTGTGGAGAGGGGAAGACTTTAGGACCAAACAAAAATTAGAGAGCATTATAAAATGCAAAATGGATAATTTTGATTACATTAAATTGAAAAGCTTCTGTACAAACAAAGCCAATGTAACCCAGATCAAGAGGGAGGTGGGAAATTGGGAAAGAATTTTTACAACTTGTGTCTCTGATAAAGGACTCATCTCTAAAATTTATAGAGAATTGAGCCAAATCTATATGAATACAAGTCATTCCCCAATTGATAAGTGGTCAAAAGATATGAACAGGAAATTTTCAGAGAAAGAAATTAAAGATATCTATAAGCATATGAAGAAATGCTCTAAATCACTATTAATTAGAGAAATGCAAATCAAAACAACTCTGAGATACCACATCTCTCCAGTCAGATTGGCTAAGATGACAAAACAAGAAATTGACAAATGCTGGAGAGGATGTGGGCAAATTGGAACGCTAATACATTGCTGGTGGAGTTGTGAACTTATCCAACCATTCTGGAGAGCAATCCGGAATTATGCCCAAAGGATTATAAATAATTTCATACCCTTTGACCCAGCCATACCACTTCTAGGGTTATATCCCAAAGAGATCATAGAAGTGGGAGGAAGACCCATATGTACAAAAATATTTTTAGCAGCCCTTTTTGTGGTTGCAAAGAATTGAAACTGAAGGGGTGCCCATCAATCGGGGAATGGCTAAACAAGTTGTGGTATATTAATGTAATGGAATATTATTGTGCTATAAGAAATGAAGAGGTGACGGATTTCATAATTACCTGGAGAGACTTATACAAACTGATGCTGAGCGAGAAGAGTAGAATCAGAAGAAATCTGTATACAATCACAGACATACCATATCTGTGATGACCAACTATAACAGACTGGACTCTTTTCAGCAATGCAGTGATATAAGTTAATCCCGAAAGACTCAAGAAAGTGAGAAATGCACCATCCAGAGATATAACTAGAAAGAACTGAGCCTGAATCCTGATGGAAGCAAACTAAATGATCTTGTTCTTTTCATTGTTTGGTTATTTCATTATTTCTTCCTTATCATCTTTCATCCCACCTAGTACAATATGCCTTTGTAATTGGAATAATGTCTAACATGAATGCATTTGCAGATCATATACTGGACTATATGTTGTCGTGTGGGGAGGGGGGAGGAAAGTAAAGGAAATTTGAAAATCAAGGAACTATGGAATTGAATCTTGTTTACTGAAACTAAAATAATAAATTAATTAAAAAATAAATAAATCAACTTTTCACCTCTCCTTCTGCCTTCCCTTAAGTAACCCTACTCTTTCTGTACACCATGACCTCTAATACCTTGACCCCTTAATTCTCTCCTGGACCATTGCCCCTGCACTAACTACTCTCTCTTCTTTCCCCATCTTGATCCCTTAGTGAACCATTTCAATTCTATACTGTCCTCTGTTGAATCCCCAGGCCTCTTATATTGCTGTTAACCTTTTTTAAATTTGGTTAAAGGAGACAACAGTCTAGGCGATATATATTTTTATATTATTTAGTCCCATAAAGCTAGCAGAAACATGATCGTGGGGTCAGAAGAAACTTCTAACCAATTAAACAAAAGAATCAGAGAGCTTAAATACATTTTAGAACAATCCCAATTCACCGTCAAATTTGTGGTTACAGAAAAGGAATTTTCTTAATAAGATAAGGGAATTGACAAGGTGTAAATTGATTTTGTGACCCAGAACATCTGTATTTTCTTTATCATTAACATGTCATAACATAATAAATGCCCACAAAATGTTTACATAAGAAAAAGTTGAATTATTCAAGATAGTGTCTTGGGTTCAGGGTCTCATCCTAGGCAGAAGAAAGAATGCTCTTACATCAGCCCTATCTGGGGTTGTTGACATAGGAAGAGGTATTCTCTGAGTTTACTCAGAGAACAAAGAAGCTGTTGGGTCCAGGCTCTTCTTCTGGTTGGTTAGTTCAGGCTCTGGCCCTTATTGTGGTTACTAATGATTGTCAGTGCCTATGCTCAGCCAAGTCTCAGCCTCAGATTCACTCCCACCATTTGCCACCTTCACTCTTACACATATGCTGCGGAACGAAGAGAATGAATATGGAGAAAACCACACAAGCCTTCTGATTGGGTTCACTTATCAATTTATATTACACAACCTCAACCAGGCTCTCACTGCTGCTAGGCAATCTTACTCTACCTCCCTTATCAACTCATTCTCCCATTCTCCACAGTGGTGCTTTCAAACCTTCTCATCCTTCCTCAGACCTCCCATGGCTTCCCATCCCTCAACTCTCTCAGCCTTGTCTCATATTTTACTGATAAAATTGAGGTCCTCCAGCTATGAGCTCCCTCTTCTTCCCTCTTCCTCATCTATCACTCAGGTGCCTTCTGCCCCTCTCTACTCCTTCACCCCTGACTCACATGATCAAGTGGCCATATTTCTTACCAAAGCTAACCCCTCTACTTGTTCAAGTGGTCCCATTCCATTCCATCTCCTCCAGAAGGTTGCCCCTCTGTCACCCCCACTCTCACTTATCCTCAATCTCTATTGGCTGACTTTCTACTGTCTATCTGCTCCTTCCATCTTCGCTGTCATCCTAGAGCTCTTCTGCCCTTTGTAGCTAAACTCCTCAAGAAAACTGTTTATGATAGGAGCCTCTACTTTCTCTCCTCTCACTATTCTTCTTCTTTTTTTTTTTTGCTTTTTGGAGGGGGGGAGGCAGGGCAATTGGGATTAAGTGACTTGCCCAAGGTCACATGGCTAGCTTTGTGTTAAGTGTCTGAGGCTGGATTTGAACTCAGGTCCTCCTGACTCCAGGGCCGGTGCTCTAGTCACTATGCCACCTAGCTGCCCCCCCTCTCACTCTCTTAACCCCTTACAATCCGGCTTCCAATATTACCACTCCACCAAAACTGCTCCCTCCAAAGTTAATAATGATCTCCAAATCCAGTGGTTTTGGATTCTCCTTTACCTCTCTGAGACCTTGGACACTATGGCTCACTCTCTCCTTGCCACTCTCTTCTCTTTAGGTTTTCAGGACACCCTTCTCTTCTGATTTTCCTCCTACCTATCTGGCTGCTCCTTCTCTGTCTCCTTTACTGAATCCTTCTTCATGTCATACCTTCTAACCACAGGTGTCCCTCAGGATTCTATTCTGGGCCCACTTCTCTTTTCCCTCTATACTACTTCACTTGATGAACTCATCAGTTCCTATGGATTTAATTACCATCTCTATGCTGATTAATCTCAAATCTATCTATCCTGTCCCTATCTATCTCTGCTGATCTCCAATCTCACATCTCTAACTGCATTTTCAGACATCTTCAAATGGATGTCCAGAAGATATCTTAAACTCAATATGTCCAAAACTGAACTATCTTTACCCCTAAACTCTCTCCCCACTCCAACCTTCCCTATTACTGTAAAAGGCAACACCATCCTCCCAGTCCCTCAGGCTTGCAACCTAAGAGTTTTCCTTGACTCTTCACTATCTCTCACCCCTCATATCTAAGCCCTGTAGATTTTTGCAACATCTCTCAAATATGCTCTCTTCTCTCCTCTGACACTGCCCCTACCCCTGGTGTTGGCACTCATTGCAATAGCCTGCTTGGGGGGGGCAGGGGTGAGGTGGGGTGTTGCCTGCCTCAAGTCTCTTTCTAATCCAATCCATCCTTTATTCAGTCACCAAAATGATTTTCTAAAGCTCAGGTATGATCATGTCACCCCCCCCTCACCCCCAACTCAGTAAACTCCAGTAACTCCATATCACCTCCAATATCAAATATAAAATGTTGTTTGGTGTTCAAAGCTCACCTGGCTTCCTCTTACCATTCTAGTCTACTGTAAAGGCTACCACACTGGCATCCCCAGGATTGCTGCTAGTGATGAGGTATGGGCTCTGGGAGCCCCCTCAAGCTCTCCTTGAGTCCTTGAGGTACGGACTCTTGATTAAATTGTCTCATTTGATGAGGCATTTGCATGAAGCAATAAGCCTTACATAGTGGCTGGGCCCAGACCTCTAGCCTAGTTACTAACTGCTAACTACTAGGCTAGTTACTAGCCTAGCCCTCCATTGTTCATCTACTTCCCACCCTGGAGCTTATCAAAATATCAATACACCCTTGAACTGGCCTAGCCCACCACTGTCTGTAGCCTCCAGCTACCTCCCACCCTTAATCACTTACTGACCTCATTAACTCCTCCTGAAGACCCCCCCAAACTCCTCCTCGAGACCACCCCTAGATTCCTCCCACAACCTTCTGTATATAAGACCCCATCTCATACCATGTGGTGTGGGAACACCATAGAATGACCTAGCACAGACTTACTCTGTGTCTAATGCAAGTGAACTTTTTTTTTTTTTTTTTTTTTTACTTTGTAAGGTCTTTATTTGGCCAGAGAAAATACATGATAACGTGCCAACATTCACCGATTGTTTTGTTTGGATGCCAACCTCTTGTCTCTCTCTTCAGCAATGGTGAGGCGGATGCCCTTGCCTCGAGGCAGAGAAATCCAAGGCTTGTTACCTTTGCCAATAACGAAAATGTTGGCAAGCCTGGTGGCAAAGCTGTTGCCATTGGCATCCTTCACGTGGACCACATCGAAGGAGCCTGGGTGTTTCTCCCTGTTGGTGATCACACCAATTCGACCCAAGTTAGCTCCACCAGTCACCATACACATATTCCCAGTATCAAACTTGATGAAATCTGTGATTTTGCCAGTATCCAGATCAATCTGAATGGTATCATTCACTTTGATGAGCGGATCTGGATAGCGGATGGTGCGAGCATCATGGGTCACCAGATGGGGAATGGCCTTGGTGCCCACAAAGGTTTTCCTCACTTTGCACAGCTTATACTTTGCTTCTTCAGTTGTAATTCGATGAACAGCAAAGCGGCCCTTGGTGTCATAAACCAGACGGAAATGCTCGCCAGTCTTCTCGATGCTGATGACATCCATGAAGCCAGCGGGATAGGTTGTGTCTGTGCGGACCTTGCCATCAATCTTAATAAAGCGCTGCATGCATATCTTCTTGACTTCATCCCCTGTGAGGGCATACTTGAGTCGGTTTCGGAGAAAGATGATGAGTGGCAGGCACTCTCTCAGCTTGTGGGGACCTGTGGATGGCCTGGGAGCAAAGACGCCGGTCAACTTATCCAGCATCCAGTGCTTGGGGGCAGCGACGCGCTTCAGGTGTTTCTTGGGTCCACGAGCCATAGCGGCAGCGAGCCGGCAAAAGGGCAAGTGAACTTTTAATAAATTTTACTTTTCTTTGGCTGAGAAGACTTGAGTCGAATTCATTCAGCAGGACCTGGTGTGTTGGTATTTTGGGGTCTCCAGAGCAACCCTAACCCTCTTAGTGGGTAACCTCTTCACTAGCACAGTTCTTAGATCTGCTTTACTAGGAAAGATAGAAGTTTAAGGGGTCAACAATCTTTTTTAACTACATTCACTAGTTCAGGGGAAAAGTCAGAACCCTGAACTCCAGAGAAAATCCAAACAAAGAAAATACAGAAAATACAAGCAGAGAAATAATGACCAATAGACAGGGCATCTGTTGAGAAATTAGCACTAGTCAACAGACAGATCCAACTGTCTGACCAAGGCAATACATAGGTAGTCACCAGAGAGAGAAGCACCAACATCTGGATTTTTCAAAGCCAGGGTGCTCTTTAAAGGCTACCAAGAGTCTCATCTGGTCAAATCACAAGAACTCTTCCAATGAGTGAGCCCCAAAGCAAAATGCTAACCCCAGAGGATATATGCCCTTCTTCAGGGTCAGAGGGCATCACAACCCTCATTCAGCAGTACCCAATTAGAAATTAGCAAAAGGCATGAAAGGCTTCCTAGAGAAAGCCTCCCCTAAGCTAGTTTCCCTTAATGGTCAGGGCAGATCTTATATCCCATTAACATTCCATCTTCTTACATCTTACTCCCCACCAGGTACTCTCTGATCCAGTGGCACTGGCCTCCTGGCTGTTACACAAACAGCTCTGGGCATTCTCTCTGGTTGTCTCCCATACCTGGTAAGCTCTCCCTCCTCCATTCTGACTACTGACCTGTCAGTTATTTCGTATTTATGCTGTATATAGCTTGTTCGTGCATATTTGCTTGTGTAGTCTTCCCCCATTAAACTGTAAGCTCTTTGAGGGCAGGGGTTCTTTTTTCCCTCTTTTGTATCCCTAGAACTTAGTATACTACTAGGCACAGTTTAACAAATGTTTATAGATTGACTGATTGGCCCAAACAATAGTCATTAATGATTTGGTCAACTTGGAAAGAGATTTCTAGTCCCAGAGATGTGCCCTTGGTGCTAGGCTTTAAACCATTTTTATTGATGACTTTGATGGAGGCATAGATGGCATGGTATCCAATTTAAATAAAGACAATATAAAGCTGGGAGGGATAGCTAACACAGTGGAAGAGAGTCAGAGTCCAAAAAAATTTCAACAAGTAAAAGTTGATGGGCAAAATTAGGATGCTATCAAACAGAGATTATATAAAGTTCCACCTTTGGATTAAAAAAGTCAACTTCATCCATACACGTAAGGGAGGGCATGGGTCTACGGTGGTGGTTCTCACATTTCAGTATTCTTTGCCATGAGGAATAGAAGCATGGTGAACACTTAAGTTGTGACAATATGGGAGAGTCAGAAGACGTGTGCCTCCAAAAAGAACATCTGGTTTTGTGGAATTCTTTATGAGTATGAGATCTAATGTCTTTAGAAGATAGTACATTCACGTGATAGGAAAATTGTGCTTATTTTGCCAATATTATACTTATTGCCATGCAGTATATGCTAGGTGATACTGATATTAAGCAATTGATCAATTTTCTTTTTTTTTTTATTTTAACAAATGCTTTATTAACTTCTGGTTTACATCATTCATTTCAGCCAGATTTTGAGTTACAATTTTTCCCCATTTTTCCCCTACCCACCACCCCAGAATAGCAGTCCCACTAGATATCCCCTCATCCAATCTGCTCTCTCCCATATCTTCTCCCATATCCCCTTCGAATTTGCCATTAGGGCAAGGTGAACTCTGTGCCCCAATGCCTGCACATCTTATCTCCCAGTTACATGCAAAACAGTATTAATAAGAGTATTTATATACATTTGAAACGTTTAATTTTAAAACTTCAAATTTCAGATCCATTCCCTTCCTCCCTTGTCACCCACTCCCTCTGGGAAGATAAGCAATTCAGTATGTGTTGTACATGTATATCTATGCAAAACATCACCATAGCAGATATATTGTAAAAGACTGCTTATATTTCCCTTCCACCCATCTCACCTCCCACCTGGTCCATTCCCTACTTTGATCCTGTCCCTTTTTGATAGTGGGTACTTCCAACCTCCTCTCCCCTCAGAATGCCCTCCCCTCCATCATCCTCTCTCTCATCCCCCTTTCCCCTACTCTCCTGCAGGGTGAGATATCCCATTTAGTATGTATGTGATTCTCTCCTTGAGCCAACTTCAATGAGAATATGGTTTTGACTTTTTGCCTTCCTGTTGTTCCCCTCCCCTGCAACTACTTCCCCTTGCCTCTTCTACATGAGATAGTTTACCCTACCCTGTCTCTCCCCATCTCTTCTTGCCACTTTCCTCTCTCACCTCTTAACTTCACCCCTTAAGTATCATCCCTTCCCACCAAATTCAACCTGTGCCCTCTATCCATGTATACCTGTAAACATATATACACACATTCACATATGTATTCATATGCCCATATACCCTTCTTCAATTATTTTCATAATGAGGAAGGTTTCATCAGTCACAGTTATTGTTTTTCCATGTAGGAATGTAAATAGATCAACTTTGATAAGCTCCTTTTGATTTCTTTTCCCTGATTACCTTCTCAAGCATCTCTTGCTTCTTGTGTCTGAATGTCAAATTTTCTTTTCAATTCTGGTTTTTTCCTCAAGAATGCTTGAAAGTCCTCTATTCCACTGAATGACCATATTTTCCCCTGAAACAAAATACTCAGTTTTGCTGGGTAGGTGACCCTTGGGTTCAGTCCCAGCTCTTTTGCCCTCTGGAATATCATATTCCATGTCCTTCGATCCCTCAGTGTAGAAGCTGCCAGGTCCTGTGCTATTCTGATTGTGTTTCCACAATATTAAAATTGTTTCTTCCTAGCTTCTTTTAGTATTTTCTCCTTGATCTGGGAATTCTGGAACCTGGCTATAATATTCCTAGGAATTTTCTTTTTGGGATCTTTTCCAGGAGGTGATCAGTGGATTCCTTCAACCTCTATTTCCCCCTCTGGATCTAAAACATCAGGGAAGTTTTCCTTGAGAATTTCTTGAAGGATGATTTCTAGGTTCTTTCCTTGATCATGGCTTTCAGGTAGTCCAATAATTTTAAAATTATCTATCCTGGATCTATTTTCCAGGTTAGTGGTTTTTCCCACGAGATATTTCACATTGCCTTCTATTCTTTCATTTGTTTGGATCTGTTTAACAGCATCTTGATTTCTCATAAAGTCACTAGCTTCCATTTGCTCCAGTCTAACTCTAAAGGAATGAATCTCCTCAGTGAGCTTTTGAGATTCTTTTTCCATCTGGCAAATTCGGCTTTTTAAGGCATTCTTCTCCTCATTGCCCTTTTGAGCCTCCTTTGCCATTTGAGTTAGTCTATTTTTAAGGTGTTATTTTCCTCAGTCAGGCTGTTGACTCTCATTTCATACTTTCCTGCATCCTTCTCATTTCTCTTCCCAATTTTTCCTCCACTTCTCTTATTTGGTTTTTAAAATCCTTCTTAAGGTCCTCTATGGACTGTAACCTGCTCATGTTTTCATTTGGGGCTTTTGGTGCAGGAGTTCTGACCTCACAGACCTCCTCCTGTTCCATGCTTCGATCCTCTTTGCCCCCAAAATAGGAGTCTAATGTTGCATTTTTCTGTTTATTTTGTTTCCTTTGCCTAGGCATGTTGCCACTTAATTACTTGATTTTGGGGCTTATTGCCACAGTAGGACTCTGCCACCAGACAGGGGAGCTTCCATCCCAAACGTGGGGTCTTCACAACTTCTGGAGGTATTAGTTGGGTGGCCTCTGTAAAACCTCCACCCGTTCTGGCAAGCTGGATACCCACCCCAGATTTCCCCCCCAGACCACAATCCTGATCCAAGCAGGTTAAAGCAAGAGCGATTAACCCCCAGACTGATTGCTGGATCTCCCTACAGTTTGCAGACCAGGAGCTGAAGCTGCCACTGAAGCTGCAAAATGGCTTCTGTGCCGAGGTTCCTCAGCTGCTTCTTGCCCCCAGGGGAGGAAGCCGGTCCCAAAGTCCATAGGGCACTAACCTCTCATTTTGTCCTAGGCATATCTGTGTTGATAATTTTGGAATCGCCACAGCTGCTGGTGTTCTGGGGTCCCTCAAGCTGGGTGCTGGCTCAGCCGCCCTGGGGCTAAAACCGCGGCTCACACTGGCCTGGGCTCAGTTCCCAGAGCGTTGCGCTGTGCTGCGCTGGCCACTCCCTGCAGGACTGCTGGGCTGTCCTCAGCGGGAGGTTAGCTTCTCTGTGTCATTTTGTGGGTGCTGGAGCTCCAGAAGTTGTTCAGAGTCTACCTTTTACATTGTTTGGAAGTGGTGTGGGGGGACCACCTTGGAAGTGCTGTTTCTACTCCGCCATCTTGGCTCTGCCCCCAATCAATTTTCTTTTATTTGCAAAAACATCTAACATGTCATGCTGCAACTACAGCAATTAATTAGGGATTTTAGTGGGTGGTAAGCTGAATGAGTCAAACATGTGATAGAGTACCTACAAAAACTAATACAACTTGGAATCCGAGGGACCTAAGTTCAAATCTGGCCTCAGACACAACACAAAAAACTAGCTAACTTAACACTTAACACAAAAAACTAAGTCACTTAACCCCAACTGCCCTCCAAAAAGCAAAAAAATAAAAAATAATATAACTTTAGGATGCAATAAGATAGGCATGGTGTTCAGGACTAGAAAGGCCAGGAAAGGAAAATCATGCTGCATCCTGCCCTGGTCAGGACATACTTGAAGGACTGTGAACAGTTCTAGACACCAGATTTTAGGAGGGACACTAACAAGCTGGAGAATGCCAGAGGAAAACAACCAGGATGTTTAAAAAACAAATAAATGTATTCATTCATTTATATGCATTTATAATGTCACTCCTACTGCCACCCCAACTACACAAAAAAAGAAAAGAAAATCCTCCTTACGAACATGTGGAGTCCAGCAAAACAAATTCCTACACTGACCGTAATTTTTAAAAAATGTATGTTACTTCCTGTATTTTAAATTTATCGCCTCTCTGGGAAGAGGTGAGGGGCATATTTCATCTCTTTTGGATATTATCTCTGCAGTGATCAGAAGCCTAAAGTCTTTTTTAAATAATATTTTCCCCAATTATATGTAAAAGCAATTTTTAGCATTCACTTTAAAAAATTCTGAATCCAAATTCTCTTCCTCCCTCCCTTCTTCCCCTTCTCCCTTCCTGAGAAGGTAAACAATTTGACATAGGTTATATATGTGCAATCATGCAAAACAAATTTCTAAGTTAGTAGTGCTGTGAAAAAAAAACACAGGGCAAAAAAGAAACATGAAAAAGCTAAAGAAAGTGAAAAATAGTATGCTTTGATCTGAATTCAGACTCCATCAGTTCTTTCTCTAGAAGTAGATAGCATTTTTCATCCTAAAGTCCTTCAGAATTATCTTAGATCACTGTATTGCTGAGAATAGCTAATTCATTCAGAGTTGATCATCATACAATAGTGCTATTATTGTGTACAATGTTCTCCTGGTTCTGCTCACTTCACTTTGCATCAGTTCATCTAGGTCTTTTCTGAAATTATCCTGCTCATCATTTCTTTTTTTTTTTTTTAAAGCAATTGGGGTTAAGTAACTTCTCAAGGTTACACAGCTAGTCATTATTTATGTGTGGGTGCTCATTTTCTGAGGCCGGTTTCGATCTCGGGTCATCCCAACTCCGAGGCCAGTGCTCTTACTCACTGCGCCACCTAGCTGCCCCTCTGCTCATCATTTCTTATGGCACAATAGTATTTCATTACAATCATATATCATAACTTGTTCAGCCATTGTCCAATTGATGGGCATCCCCTCAATCTCCACAGAATCCTGAAGTCTTTCAAAGCCAACAGGATCTCAAGGGAACTTGAGACCAGGCCATGTGATGATCTGTTGAATGAGTTTGCAACTTTCAACTGACAGAAAAGATGATGGGAAGGGGAAGGAGGATAATAACAGTCTTCAAACACCTAAAAGGCTGCCACATGGAAAAGGAATGTATTAAACTACAGAGAAATACAGGGATTAAAATTTAGGGAGAAGTTACAAAGAGGTTTAATGTAAGGAAAGTCTTCTTAGAGCTCTGCAAAAGTGGAATAGGCTGCCTCAGGAGGCAGGTTCCCCCTGACTTGGAGTTTTCAAGTAAAGGCCTAGACAACCACTTCCTGTATTTTTGGTTAAGTAGGGGTTGGTTTTCATGTAGATTCAATTAACATTATGAAGCATCTATCACACTCTTGGTGCTTGGGATATAAAAGATGTTGTCAGGCAGCTAACAACTACTTAGGGATACAATATCTACATAGATAAGTCAATGGGAGGTAATTTGGAGAAAGCACAAAAAATGATGAAATTTAGGAATAATGCATATAATAATAGCTAGCTAGCATTTACAAAATACTCAAAGGGATTTACAAGTACTACCTCATTTTATCCTCACAACAGGCCTGTTAGGTAGATGCTATTATTATTTCCATTCTATAGATGTGGAAACTGAGGTGAATAGAGGTTTAGTGACTTGCCCAGGATCACACAAGCTAGCAAGTGTCTGAGGCTAGATTTGAAGTCAGGACTTGGGGACTCCAAGCCCAGCATCTATCTACTAAACTACTTGGGAAAACTTCATAGAGGAGATGGTACCTGGGACTTAAGTTGGCCCTTTAAAAGAAGAAAAGGACTCTGGCAGTGGGACTAAGAAGGAATGTATTCCAGATATGGGGGGCAGCTTATACCAAAACATAGAGAGGGGAAATGGAATACTAAGTTTAGGGTCCCTTCCCTCTCAAGATTGTTCCTGTGTGATCTCAGACTTGTTAAGATTTGCATTTCTCTGAGTAACTGACATTTCTTAAGGGGTACTGATAGAAGCAACAGGTAGAAGGCAAAGGGAATGAGCTATCAATTAAATTTTTGGAAAAACTTTCCAAAATTAAGAATTGTCCCAAAGTGGAGTGAGCTGTTTCAAGAGTTAGTGTGTTGCTTCTCAGTGGAGGCCATCCAGGAAAGACTTGGCCACATTTCAGAGGGGTGTGGGAAGGAAGGAGGAAGGGAGGGAGGGGGGGAAACAGGGAGAGAGAGGGAGAGGGAGAGAAGAGAAGAGAGAATTCTTGTTTAACTATAGGTTGGGCTAGGTGGCTCTAAGGCTCCTCTGAATACTAGAGAATTTGAATCATATGGTTACTGATAACTTTTCGGGTTTTTTTGGAACCGTCTGGTCTTATCCTTTAGTCATTGATGTATTAGAGAATGTTTTTTATTCTTTTTGGAGGGTAGGGGGGAAGGTAGGGCAACTGGGGTTAAGTGACTTGCCCAAGGTCACACGGCTAGTTTTTGTGTGTGTGTGTTAAGTGTCTGAGGCTGGATTTGAACTCAGGTCCTCCTGACTCCAGGGCCAGTGCTCTTTTAACTGTGCCACCTAACTGCCCCAATGTTTTTTATTCTTAGATACTTGAGTCAGGCCTTCTAAAGTTACATTACTGTAAATATTTTTCCCCTACTACATTTCTTTTTGTTGTATAGATGCTTAATTTTGTATAACTAAATTCCAACTATCTTGTCCTGTATAATTCCCTCTAAATCATAAATGTCTAATTTTTAAACTTCTCCACAGTTAAAAGGTATAACATTCCATTATCCTGTCATTTTAAGATGATTTCTTCAACATTTAAATCACTGAGCTATTTAAAATTTATTATGGGGTATGAGATGTGGGTCTACTTCTATTTTTGCCAAACTGTTTTCCAATGTTGTCATTAGGTTTTGTCAAATCACATTTCATTTCCCAATGTTTTGTGACCCTAGCTTTATAAAACATTAGTCCACTGTGTATATTTGGTTCTTGATCATGATTACCCCATCTGTTACACTGATCTTTTAAAAATTCCTAGCCAGTACAACAGTTTTTGTGATTATTGATTTGTAAATAATTTGAGAGATCAGTGCCGGTTCCTCTTTCTTTTCCTCCCTCAATTTCCCTTGACAGTCTTGTCCTTTTGCTCTTCTTTCATATGAGCTTTATTAACTTATCTAATGTTATAATTTATCTAAATGCCAATGTATTGTGACAGATATGACATGAAATCATTTATTTGGAAGAGCTGTCATCTTTATTATAGTAAACAGCCATTTACTTTGGATGTCTCTCAAAGTCTGCCCTCTCTCTGTGCTTCTCCTAACTCCACACATTTGTTAAGTCTTTTGGAGCAATAATATTCCATTATAGCTATGGGTCACAATTTGTTTAGGAATTATCCCTTAACAGGTACATATTTTGTTTCTAGATCTTTACTTCCAGGAGTATGAAATGATACAGAGGAAAGTCAGCAGAAAAAGGAAAACAACATACACAATGACTATGACTATGTAAATGAAAAGAACAAAAAATGAATTCCAGGCTATTAGAATGACAAATCTTGGCTCAGGAGAAGAGAAGAGGGAATGAATGCACCTGCCTCCTTTCATGAAAAGGAAGAGGATCCTGGGTGTGCAACACTGTTGGATCTGCTTTCAGACACTAAGATTTATGCGTAGTGGTTGGCTTAATTGTTTTTCCCCCTTTTACAAAGGGAGAACCATCTGGATTCAAATTCTGCTTCTGATACCACCTGTATAACCCTGGGTAAGTCATTTAAACTCTCCAAATGTACACAACAAGGGACTTGGATTAGATGGTCTCTAAGGCCCTTCCAGCTCCAAATCAGGGATTTTCTATGTGACCTTAAGTAAGTCCCTTCCTTTCCCTGGGCCTCAGTTTCCTTCCCTATAAAATGAAGAGGTTGGACTTGATGATCTCTGAGGTCCCTTCCGACCCTAGATCTATATGTAGTATAAAACAACAGTAATTTAGGAAGCTAGTTGACACAGTAGGATTCAGGAAAACCTGAGTTCAAATCCTGCTACAGATACTTACCAAAAAAACATGTGCATATTTAAACATGTACTAAAAGCTGTGGCCCTGGCCAAGTCACTTAACTTCTCACAACCTGAGTTTACTCAACTAAAAAAATGGGGATAATAATGGCACCTCTCTCCCAGGTTTGCTATGAGGATCAAGTGAAACAACAAATATAATGGACTCTTTAAGTACCTTAAATCATTATGTAAATGCTATTAGCTTATATGTGACCATGGGTAAGTCCCTTCAGCTCCCTGACCTCAGTTTCCTTCTCAGTAAGAGGAAGGGGTTAGACTGTCCAGTCTCTGAATGCCCTGTCATCTATGAATCTGGAATCCTAGGAATTCTCTCACCCTTATCCCTTCAGCTCCCTGGCCTCCATTTCCTTCCTTATAACAGGAGGAAATTGGACTCCAGTCTCTGAGGGCCTTGTCCCTTATGAATCCAGCTTATGGGTCATCTCATATCAGTCCCTCCAACTCACTAGCCCTCTGTTTCCTCCTTGGTAATAGGATGGGGATGGATTCCAAGGCCTTTAAGGGCCCTGCTACTTCAAGTTCTGAGTGCCTAAGAGGGAATCTCACAGCAGTCACTTTTGCTTTCTAGACCTCAGTAACAGGAAGTGGGGGGGTTGATGGCACAGTCTCTGAGAGTCTTCTCAGTTATAAATCTAGGGGTCTATAGGAGATCAGTCTCTTTAATTCTCGTTTTCAGTTGTGTTCAACTGAACTGTGTTCAACTCTTTGCAACTCCTTTTCAGCATTTTCTTGACAAAGATCCTGGACTGGTATGCCATTTCCTTCTCCAGCTCATTTGACAGATGAGGAAATTGCCAAGGGTCACATAGCCAGGAAGTGTCAGAGGCCAGATTTGAACTCAGGAAGATGAGTCTTCCTGACTCCAGGTCCAGCGCTCTATCCACTGCAGCGCCACCTAGCTGCTCCCATAGGTATATATTTACAATGTACCTATGTGTGCCTACATATTTAAAACATTCACAAGTGTGCTTATATGTTTAAATATGCACAAGTATGCCCATTTATGTGCGCAAGTATGCCCACAAGTGTGCCTGTACATTTCCACTATTCCTATATGCCCATATTTATAATACACCTATGTTTACAATATGCCCAAGTAAACTCATATGCTTATAACATACACAAATGTGCCCAGATGTACATTTATAATAGGCATTAACGTGCCTGTATGTTTACAATGTGCCTATATATGCATACACATGTCTATGTCTATGTATGTGTGTGCACAAATTGCCACTAAAGTTGTGTGTGCCCATTTTTTACAACACGCCCACGTGTATGAACTTACAACGTGCCTTTGGACCTGTATATTTATAACACACCTGTGTGTGTAAGTATGTACATATTTACAATATGTGTAGGTACACACACACACACACTTCATATATCTCTGGGACATGCTATCTCTTAAAGCAAAGCCAGGTGACTGGCTAGAACAGGTTAATCTGGCATGTTCATAGATCAACTTTAACATACACCCACACACCCAGCCACCCACACGCACCCACCCACAGCCAAACACATGGTTTCTACCTAATACAGCTGCCAAGCTCTGATGTCCCTATTATATTTTCAAAAAGCAATTACTGGAGTCTTGTATAGCTCAGCTCCTTGATGGTAAGGGTTTGGTTTGGTTTGTTTTTTCCTCTCTGCTAAGTAGGTGTCTTTGGATGAAACAGTTTCTCAGGCAGAAGGGGGAGAGCAGTGAGGGCTGGGGATCTGAACAAAACAAGGGGGGTTGGGGGAGCCGTGAAGCACTCCCTAAGACATCCGCACTTATTATGAAGAAGAACACATCAAATGTAGCTACATCAACAGAGAATGTCAGCTCACATTTCTATTTCCAGTAGTAACTGATCAGAAGTAATATTTGGGGGAAGGTCTCTTCCTCTCTATTGATTCCAGATTAGAGCTTTGGAAACAAAGAATTCTTCAAAGAACAATGGAAATGTGGCAAGCAATAATAGCTTTATGCAATTTGATGATATAGTTGTTTCTTATGCTGAAACGAGTTCTGTCTCCCCACAGATGGAGGGGGGTTCCTGTTTGCATTACTTAATGGTGGCAAAGGGACCCATAATACACATAGACACATAGAGGGACCAGCTGTTGCAATCATATCCTAAATAAAGTTGTCCATTAAGCAACAAGGCCCATCTATCACCTCCATCAGTGTAGTGCTATAGCCCCTGGTTCTCCGAGTTCAGTTTTGGAGCATTTTGACGCATGTGAAAATCAATCCTGGCAAGTCTCACTTTTTTCCCTTAAAGAATCTTGCATTTTTTAATGGTCCAAGCATACACATAATAGAGATCCATAAAAGGCGTTCCTCAAACCTATTAGGACAGTCTGTTATGACTGCCATTTAAAAGCTGAAGGGGGCTTCCTGGACATGCTCATTTCTGGCTCTTTAGAAAGAAGGATAATGCCACTCAGTCAATGGGCCCTATGCCTCTTTGACTCCAGTTTATTCAGAGTAGGTAATGTACAAGTTTCTTTTTCAGAAAAAAAGGCCAAAGAAGATAGGTTTTTATATAGACAGATGTTAAACCTTTGTTACCAATTCATCCATTAGGCTGGAAATGACATGTGCCCTTTGCATCAGCAGGCTCATGACCACAGAGGCCAGATGCAGCACTGGATTTAAAAAAGAATCAGAAAGGAAGCAATTTGCTAGTCACACTGAAGAATGAAACAGCAAGCCCCAAAACAAGGGGCATATTTGTCTCCGTGTAACTTATACATTCTTCATCTACATATATGAACTGCAGAAATCCATAGGTCATATGCAGCTTGAGAAAGAACACCTACTCACAAAAGAAAACAAAGGAGTCTCACATTCGATTTTTAAAAGGGAAGGTAGAAATCTCAGAATCTAATTAGACCAATATTACAATGGCATAAAAACTAAGCAACAAGCAGTCGTTGTGGTTTGGATTTCAAAGCAAACATCTGAATACTGTTAGCTAAAAACCCTGGCGAACATTTTCCCCTGCTATACAGTTCATCATATATCTGCAGGGCATCTCACACTCACACACACACACACACACACACACACACACTCACACTCTCATACACTCACTCATACACTCACACACACTTACACATACACACACACTCACACACATTCACACACACTCACATATACACATACACACACACATACACACACTCTAAAGCTAAGTGAGCAGGTAAAAGAGGTTCATCTGGCAGGTTCACATGTCAACCCCAATTCCAGCACCTGCCCTCTACTGACTACTTCCTATCCTGTTTGCTTGTTGTCTCTACCATTAGATCCTGAGCCCCTTGAGGTCAGGGACTGTCTTTTGTCTTTTATTTTTTTGTTCTCAGTGCTCAGCACATGGCCTAGAACACAGTGGGTGCTTAATAAATGTTTTTGACTGAAAGAGTCAATGTCAGTTTGTCAGTGTGTGGATTATTGGGGTGAGGAAGGAGGAAGAACTTTTGGGTTAGGATCTTTATCTTGCACAGGGCCACTCCCAGAAAGGTATAGAAGGATAGCAGGAGGAAGTAATAAAGGCAGAAGGACTTATTTTCCTGGTTCCCTGTTAAGTCCCAACTAAAATCCCATCTTTTGCAGGAAGCTTTGCCCAACCCCTCTTAATTATTTCCTATCTATGGCTTGTTTGTATGCTATCTGCCTCATTAGACTGGGTGCTCCTCCAGGGTAGGCACACTGTCTTTTGCCTCTTTTTGTATCCCCGGTGCTTAGTACAATGCCTGATAGGAGGTTCTTATTATTTACTGACTGACTGACTGACTAGGTTTGAAAGTGGGGCTAGCAAGGCATGGCTAGAATCTGTACTGCTAAAGGACTACCCTCCATAAGATATGGGAACTTGGGGTGAGGGGTGAAAAAAGAGAAAAGTATTATGTCATTTTTGTCAAAAATACAATAACAGAAAATCTTACTATTATATCCCAGCAAGGTAACAGATGGGTTTTCATAGCACAATCCAGACAACTAGAAGACAGAAATAATGGGTCCAAACAGACAAATTCTTAGTCCTCTTCATTTAAAATGGAAAAATACATTCTCAAAGCTCCACTTACCACATGCGATGGACCAATACACCTGAGAACCTGGTGTCTGATGGAGGATGCGGAATGGAGCCACTTTAGCAGTTGAATCTAAGACTGAATCAAGTGTCCCAACCAGAAGGCCTGTGACAATGGAGAGATGGGTAAAATTAGGATTTTTATAAAAAATGGATAAAATAAAAATCACTAGGGGCAGCTAGGTGGCGCAGTGAATAGAGCGCCGGCCCTGGAATCAGAAGGACCTGAGTTCCGGCCTCCGACACTTAATCCGCACAAACAAAAACCTAGCCGTGTAACCTTGGGCAAGTTACTTAACCCCAATTGCCCTAAAGGGGCGGCTAGGTGGCGCAGTGAGTAAGAGCGCCGGCCTCGGAGTTTGGATGACCCGAGATCAGATCGGCCTCAGAAAATGAGCACCCACGCATAAATCAAATGACTAGCCGTGTAACCTTGAGCAAGTTACTTAACCCCAATTGCTTTAAAAAAAAAAAAATAAATAAATAAATAAAAATCACTTCCCATGAGAAGCATGAGAGAGACCATGTGAAATAGATGGTAGAAAGCCAGCCTCCAAGGCAGAAAGACCAGGCCTCTGCTATCCACTGGCTGTGGGACTTTAGGCAGCTTTTCTAAGACTAGAATATACTACTGATAGATGATTTCTGCAGGCAGAGGGGACCTCCCCAGACCAATAAAATCATAGGGATAGTCTAAAAAGCAAAACAAAAACATAAGACGAAACAATGTCATTTTTGAGTCAAATATTTCCATTTCCAGCCCAGGGAGTCCTCATCGAAAGAAATTAAGTTTACTACATTTCTACTATAATATCATAGTAGTATTATGAGTGGAACTCTTGAGGAAATCACATTTCAGCAGGAGTAACTCAGGCTCAATTACCCAAATCTCACAATATCATACCAGTTACAAGCCTATTTCATAATCACTGAGACATATAAGTAATTGTCTAAAGGTGGTAAAATCTTGGCTAAGGAGAATGATACAGAAATGGGGGCGTGAAGGGAGGGAAGTCTGTTTAACAGTTAAGTCCAAATGCATCAGCCAAGAATCCAAAACTCTTAGTTGACTGGCTTGGCCTTACCAATGCAATCTTATCTTGAGTTATTCTCCAACAAAAATAAACTATGCTAGTCAGGCCAGTCTCTGATAATCACTGCTATAACTCTCAGGTTATTCCTGCCTTTTTCCTCAGTGGGTTTTTTTCATATTATGATCAAGCTCAAATCTCCTCCCCAGACCCCACACCACCCAAATCTTAGGCTTTTTTCAATGTTTCCTTCTCTCCGAATACTCATATGATTCTAAGGATCAGAGATCCAGACTTGGAAGGGACCTTAGAGGCGATCTCACCCAATCACCCCATTTTACAGAAGAGAAGTGACTTGCCCCAGGCTGTCTCATCCATCAGAAGTAGGTTTTGAATGCAGCTCCAGAGCCAGAGTCCTTTGCCCACTCTACCAATAAGATGATACAAATCCAATGAGACAAGACAAATGCATCCTTTTCTTCTGGCATTTTGTGAGTGTTTTACTTTGCTGGGTCCAAGTTTTTCCCTCAGAGTAGGCACTCTAGACCAAACTTTACAAGAGTAATCCATTTTAAACCAGGTTTTTTACAGGTTTTCAATTTTCACCTACCAAAGAGGTTTCTTAGAAAAAGTGTTATTTCAAGCAAGCTTTGAAAGAGGATAAAGACAACAGCTGAGAGATTATAGTAGGGAATGGGAACAAACAAAGAATAAGGGGACTGATGGCAAATGTGAGTGGCAATCTCACCTGTCCATTATTTCAAAAAAACCATTTTATTGACACCTTGTATTTTTAACATCAGGGTCATTTTGGGGTACGTGCTGCCCCCGCCACCCTGGAGACTGAAGCCTCCCTTATAACAAAGAAAAAGAGATAAGCTAAGACAACTGATACCGGGACTATGTCTGATAACGTTATGTGCATGCGACATTCTGCCCTTGAAGTCCCAGCCTCACTCCTCAAAGGAAGGTAATAGGTTTCATTATCTGTTCTCTGGGACCATTATTGGCTTTTCAATTACTCCCAGGCCAGCTTCCTTTGGGGGCTCTTTTCATTCGTATGGTTGGAGTGATTGTAGATATTGTTCTTCTCAACAACTTGGCAGGAAGTCTCCAGAAGAATTCTCTAAGGAGCTATGTTTGACCTTGAGCTAACATTTAAGACTTCAAACAATGACTTGAATCAAGGCATTGATGACATACTCGTTAATGGCAGAGATCAGAGGATCATAGATTTCAAAATGGAAGAGCCCTTACAAGTCCGCATACGCTGACTCCAATACTCTTACTTTAGGAATGGGGAAACTGAGGCCCACAGAGGACAAATGACTTGCCCAAGACCACAAGTAGTGGCAATGTGAGGATTTGAACTTAGGTCCCCTAACTCTGAATCCAGGGCTCTTGCCACCACACCATATAGTTAATACGCTAGATGACAAAGTCTGGATCCAAAATGGATTGTGACAGGCTAGAGCACTAGGCTAAATCTACTTAGGTGAAATTCAATAGGGATGAACATGGTCTTTTTTGTTGTTGTTCAGTCATTTTTCAGTCGTGTCTGACTCTCTGTGACCCCATTTGGGTTTTCTTGGCACAGAAACTGGAGTGGTTTGCCTTTTCCTTCTCTGGCTCATTTTTACAGATGAGGAAACTGAGGCAAACAGGGTGAAATGATCTGCCCAGGGTCACACAGCTAGGAAGTGTCTGAGGCCAGATTTGAATTTAAGAAGATGAGTCTTCCTGACTCCAGGCCCAGCACTCTATCCATGTGTCATCTAGCTGCCCACAAAGCATTATGCTTGGGTTAAAAAAAAAACCAGTTTTGCAAGAATCAGAAAAGGAAAGGCAATTTGTACAACAATTTTTCTGAAAAAGATCTGGGGGCGTTAGTGGATTGAAACTATGAACCAATGGTGTGATGTGGCAGCCCAAAAGGCCCAGAATAAGGACTAGGTGTATATACCTTATATAAGATACAGGAATAAGACCTAGCTTCCAGGAATGATTCTTCTATACTTGGCCCTGATCATACCACATGTGGAGTACTGTGGGCCCTCTAATTTAACACAGACACTGTTCATTAAGCTGGAGGGTTTACCAATCAGAGGGGAGCAACCAAGATGGTAAAGGGTCCATATCATATGAGGACCAGCCAAAGGCACTGGAAATGTTTAAAATGGAAGAAGAGGGAGCAGGACCAGGAGGGTGAAGTAGCAGGAAGAAATAGGGTAAGCTCCCCCCCAAAAGACAAAAACCAAACCACCCTCTTCTTAATAGATCTAGGAAACACACTAGACTGAATCTTGACCAAGAAATCAAATAAAAGGTCACAGTGAGTCATTCTTCCAGCATAGGTAGGCATAGGAAGACAGTCAGAGGTCTAGGGACATGGGGGACAGGGTCTGGCCAGGAGTATGCACTCAGGACAACGGAGACCATGCACTGAGACAAGATGAGATCCCATGCCCATATGAGGGCACCATGACCTCATGCAGGCTGTGAAAATAGGTGCTAAACTGGCATCTTTGTTACTCACTAACCAGTTCCGAGTGACAGATGCAGGGAGGCCTGAGGAAGGAACCACTACCTAGGAGTGGCATTTTAGGGGAAGAAGTGGTCATAAGCCCTATACTATATACTGAGTGAGTGAGAGGAGCAAGTTCAAAAGGCGCCCCACAACCAGGAGCACAGCAAGGTGTCAGTTCCAACTCAGTTCTAGCCCAGTCTGAAGCCTGTAAAGGATTAACCAGGGCTGAAATCCCATACCAAAAGGGAGTCTGCAGATCTTTTCGATCAACAGAGCCTTCCCACTGGCTGATAGGGGCCAAGTCCAGCAGCAACCTATTGAAACTCCAAAGGTGGCAAACTCACAGGCCTGTTGTTCAGACCCAAATCCAGGTCAAGAACTTGAAGAGTTCAGACCAAAGGGGCAGCCATCAAATTCTGTTCTGGATCATTCCACTCTGGCAGCCTGAGCTGTCCTAAGAGCCAGGAATAATCCAATACTCAATACCCCAGGAAAACAAAAACAAAACCAACCTAGACATTCCCGACAGAAGTTCCCGGAGGTAATAGGCAAAAAAAGAAGAATACAATAAAACACTATTATGGTGACAGAGATGCTCAAGACACAAACCCAGAAGAAGAAAATAATTCTAAAATAGCTACAAGCAAACCCTCAAAGAAAAACACAGCTTGGGCACAGATTCACAGAATTCCTGGAAGACATGAAACAAGAGCATTTTTAAAAAGTTAAAAAAAAAGTTTTTATAAATGAAATGACAGCACTAAAGGGAAAAAATGGAAAAAAGAGAACTATGGAAGAAAGAATTGAAAAGAGAAGTAATAGCTTGATGCAAGAAGTACAAAACCTTCCCCAAGCATCACAAAAAGCACCAAACACAAAAAGCATCAAACTCCCTAAAAATCGAATGGATCAAGTAGAAGCCAGACTCCATATGATAACCAAAAATATTAAAACAAAGACAAAAGACTGAAAAAGTAGAATTTAAAATAAAAATAGGATAAGAAAATAAAAATAGAAAATGTAAGGTATCTCATAGCAAAAACAACTGATATGGAAAACACACCAAGGAGAGACTATTTAGAGATCATGTCACTACCTGAAAGCCAAGATTAAAAAAGAGCCTAGAAGTCACGTTTCAAGAAATTATAAAAGAAAGCTGACTGCCTATCTCAGAAACAGAGGGCTAAAGGGAAATAGAAAGAATCCATCAGTCATCTCCTAAAAGAAACCCCAATGAAAACCCCCTGGAACATTACAGACAAAATCCAGAGCTCCCAGGTAAAAGAAAAAATATTGGAAGCAGAAGGAAAGAAAGAATTCAAGTATTAAGGAACCACAATAAACATCAAACATGATTTAGCAGCCACCACTCTATATGTGCCAAGAGTTTGGAATACAACACTCCAGAAGGCAAAGGATATGGGGTTATAACCAAGAATAACTTTGCCACAACAAATAAAGCAACCCTGAAGTTCCACCTCATTGTCAGACTGGCAAAGATGACCAAAAAAAGAACCATTGCTGGAGAGGGTGTGGAAAAACAGGCAAATGAATGCACTGTTGGTAGAGCCATGAGTTTTAAAACACAAAAAGTATGGCTCCAAAGCTACTAAACTTTGCATAGCCTTTGATCTGGTGGTGGTGGTGGTTATGATGATGATGATAATGATGGTGTTTGAAACAACAACAACAGCAGCAGCAGCAGCAACTACTACTACTACTACTACTACTACTACTACTACTACTACTACTACTACTACTACCACCACCACCACCACCACTAGGCCTTACCCAAAAAATATCAAAGAAAGAAGAAAAGGACCCATATGTACAAAAATCATAACAGTTCTTTTTTTTTAATAGTGGTGAAGAACTGGAAAATGTGAAGATGCCTATCACTTGGGGAATGGCCAAACAAATTATTGTGTATGAATGTACAGAACACTACTGTACTGTAAGAAATGATGAAGGGCATAGTTTAAAAGAAATATGGGAAGACTTGTTTGAAATAATACAAAGTAAAGAGAACAAAAACCCAAGAGAATAATTTATATAATAAGAGGGACATCCTAAAGACAAACAACTTTGAAAAACTTAAAAATTCTGACCAATGTAATGACTAACCAGAGGATCCATGATGAAACATATCTCCTGACAGAGAAGTGGTAGACTCAAGGAGCAGACTGAAATATATGTCTGGACATAGCCAGTGTAGGATTTTATTTCCCTTCACTAGATATTTTTGTTACTTGATCAGATATTTTTTGTTACCATTTATTTTTTTTTCTAACGAGAGGAGGGGGAAGATGAGCAGGAGAGAAAAAAAGACTTTTCTTAAATGAAAAAAAGTAATTGTTTTTAAAAGGTAAGAGGGGGGGAGTCTTCCAGGGCAGAGTCAAGATGGCAGATAGAAACAGGACTTCAGAGGGGCTCTGGCTTCCACCTCTCCCAATTCATGTAAAAGGGGACTCTGAACAAACTTTGGAGCTATAGAAACCCAAAAAATGACAGAGAAGCTAACCTCCCACTGAGGACAGCCCAGCAGGAATCAGCCAGCACAGTGCTCTGGGAGCTGACCCCAGGGCCCCCCGACCCGGCCCTTGAGGCAGAGGTTTTAGCCCCAGGGCAGGCCTGACCAACAGCTGGCTGGAGGGACTCCAGATCACCAGCAGCTGTGGTGGTTTCCATAATTATCAACACATAGATGCTAAGGACAAAGTGAGAGGTCAGTGCAGTGTGGACTTTGGGATTCAGTAGTTGGGAGTGAGGTCAGCCTTTGCCCCAGGGACGAGAAGCTGCTGAGGTGCCTCAGCCCTGCAGCTGCAGCCACATGTGGCTGCTTCAGATCCTGGCCTGCAGAGTGTAGGGAGACCAAGCAACCAGTCTGAGGGGTAATCGCTCTTGCTTTAACCTGCTTGGATCTGGATTGCAGTCTAGGGTGGAGGTCCCAGGGTGTGACCAGCTTGCCAAAGTGTGTGAAGGCTTCAGAGAGGGAACCCAACTAATACTTCCGGCAGCTGAAAAAACCCCAGCGTTTGATGAAACTCCCCTATCTGGTGGTAGAGTCCTACTGTGGCAAAAAGCCCAAAAGTCAAGTAATGTAGTGGCAACATGAGCAGGCAAAGGAAGCAAAATAAACATAGGACCCCAACTTTACACTCCTATTTTGGCAACGAAAAGGATCAAAGCATGGAACAGGAGGAAGACAGTGAAGTCAGAACTCCTGCACCAAAAGCTTCCAAGAAAAATACGAGCTGGTTACAGGCCATAGAGGACCTTAAGAAGCAGACAAGAGGAATGGAGGAAAAATTGGGAAGAGAAATGAGAACGATGCAAGAAAAGTATGAAATGAGAGTCAACAACCTGACTGAGGAAAATAACACCTTAAAAAACAGACTAACTCAAATGGCAAAAGAGGCTCAAAAAGGCAATAAGGAGAGGAATGCCTTAAAAAGATAAATTTGCCAGATGGAAAAAGAATCTCAAAAGCTCACTGAGGAGAATCATTCCTTCAAAATGAGACTGGAGCAAATGGAAGCTAGTGACTTTATGAGAAATCAAGGTGCTGTTAAACAGATCCAAACAAATGAAAGAATAGAAGGCAATGTGAAATATCTCATGCGAAAAACCACTGACCTGGAAAATAGATCCAGGAGAGACAATTTAAAAATTATTGGACTACCTGAAAGCTATGATCAAAGAAAGAACCTAGAAATCATCCTTCAAGAAATTCTCAAGGAAAACTGCCCTAATGTTTTAGAACCAGAGGGCAAAATAGAGGTTGAAAGAATTCACTGATCACCTCCTGAAAAAGATCCCAAAAAGAAAACTCCTAGGAATATTATAGCCAGGTTCCAAAATTCCCAGATCAAGGAGAGAATATTACAAGCAGCCAGGAAGAAACAACTTGAATATTGTGGAAACACAATCAGGATAACACAGGATCTAGCAGCTTCAACACTGAGGGGCCAAAGGGCTTGGGATATGATATTCTGCAGTTCAAAGGAGCTGGGATTAAAACCAAGAAATACCTACCCAGCAAAACTGAGTATCATGTTTCAGGGGAAAATATGGTCATTCAGTGGAAGAGAGGATTTTCAAGTATTCTTTTTTTTTTTTTTTTGGCTTTTTTTTGGAGGGCAATTGAGGTTAAGTAACTTGCCCAAGGTAACATGGCTAGGTTTTTGTTTGTGTGTGTTAAGTGTCTGAGGCCGGATCTGAACTCAGGTCCTTCTGACTCCAGGGCCGGCGCTCTACTCACTGTGCCACCTAGCCGCCCCGATTTTCAAGTATTCTTGAAGAAAAAACCAGAGTTGAATAGAAAATTTGACATTCAGATAAAAGAAGCAAGAGAAGCATGAAAAGGTAAACAGGAAAAAGAAATCATAAGGAACTTATCAAAGTTGAATTATTTACATTCCTTCATGGAAAAATGATAATTGTAACTGATGAAACTTTTCTCAGTATGAAAATAGTTGCAGGGAATATATATATATATATATATATATATATATATATATAGGAGATTATACGGGCATATGGGCATATGAATACATATGTGAATGTGTGTATATATGTTGAGAGGTATACATAGATAGAAGGCACAGGACCAATTTAATAGGAAGGGATGATACTTAAAAGGTGAAATTAAGAGGTGAGAGAGGAATATAATGAGAAGAGATGGGGAGAGACAGAATGGGGTAAACTATCTCATAAAGAAGAGGCAAGGGAAAATGGTTACAATGGAGGGGAAGAACAGGAAGGCAAAAGGGAATGGGTCAACCTTATTCTCATTGAATTTGGCTCGGGGAGGGAATGACATACACACTAAATAGGGTATCTCACCCTACAGGGGAGTAGAGGGGAAGGGGATGAGAGAGGGGATGATGGAAGGGAGGGCAGGCTGGTGGGGAAGGGAAGTTGGAAGCACCTACTTTTGAAAAGGGACAGGATCAAAGTAGAGAATAGAACAAGTGGGATGTGGGCTAGGAGGGAGGGAAATAGAGTCAGTCTTTTACAATATATCTACTATGGTATTGTTTTTCATAGCTACACATGTACAACCTATACTGAATTGCTTATCTTCCCAGTAAGGGTGGGTGACAAGGGAGGAAGGGAATGAATCTGGAATTCAAAGTTTTAAAATCAAATGTTTAAAAAATATATATTATTATTAATACTACTTTACATGTAATTGGGAAACAAGATATACAGACACTGGGGCATAGAGATCCACCATGCCCTACTGGAAAAATCGAACAGGGTATGGGAGAAGATATGGGAGAGAGCAGATTGGAGAAGGGGATATCCTGTGGGACCGCTATTTTGGGGCAGTGAGTAGGGGGAAAATGGGGAGAAAATTTGTAACTCAAAATCTGGCAGAAATGAATGATGTAAACCAGAAGTTAATAAAGCATTTGGAAAAAAATGAAAGGGAAGAGAGGAAGGGTAGGAGGAAAATAACGAGTTCTGTTTTGGATGTGTTGAGTTTGAGATACCTATGGGACAGCCAGCTTGAGATGTGTAAAATGGTAAAAACTGGTAATGAGAGAGCAGAGCTCAGGAGAAATGAGAGATGCATATAGAGATCTGGAAATCATCTGAATAGAGATAGCTGAAGCAACAGGAACTGATGAGAACACCAAGTACAGTAGTATAGAGGGAAAAGAGAAGAAGGTCCGAGACACAGCCCTCGGATACATCCAGTTAGAGTCCATGACCTTGAGGAAGATTAGACAAAGAGACTAAGAAGTAGTCAGACAGGTAGGAGGAGAAATAGAAAGACAATGTCATGATAATCTAGTGAGGAGACAGAATCCAGAAGAGAGTAACTGATGGTGTCAAATCTTGCAAAGAAATCAGGAAGAATGAGGAATTAGAAAGGGTCATTAGATTTGGCAACTGAGTGATCGGTGCTAACACTGAAGAGAGTTGTTTTAGTTGAATGATGAGGGCAAAAGCCAAATTGTAAAGGTTTTAGGAGTGAGAAGACAGAAAGTGAATGTGCCTAGTGTAGAAGGATATCTTAAGAAGTTTAGCTGAGAGTGAGAAGAGCAGAACAAGGAGAACTTTGTACACAATTACAGATACATAGACTAACTTTGATAGACTGGGCTCCTCTCAGCAATGTAAGTTTATAAGAAAACTCCAAAAGACTCATGATGGAAAGGGACATCCACATTCAGAGAAAGCACTACAGAGTCTGAATGCAGATTGAAGCAAACTACCTGCTCTCTCTCTTTTAAGTTTCATTTTGTGTCATTCCTTCTTTCTCGTTCACTCCATTGGTTATAAGTCTTCTTTACAACTTGACTAATGTTTAATGTGAAGGTATTTGTAGAACTATATTGGATTGTGTGCTGCCATGGGGGTGGGGAAAGAAGGGAGAGGGAGGGGGAGAAAATTTGGAGTGTAAGAGATTGTAGAACTGAATGTTGTAAACTAAAAGTAAATATACAAATTTTTTTAAAGTTTAGCTGAAAAAAGGATGAGAGATCTAAGGTGACAGCTAGCAGAGATGGTAGGATCAAGTGATAGTATCTGAAGATGGGAGAAACATGGGTATGTTTGAAGGTACCAGGGAAACAGCTCGTAAACAAAGAGAAGTTGAAGATGAGAAAAACTGAGGATGACAGAGAGGCTGATCTGTTGTAAAAGATAGAATAGAATCAAGAATACATGTAGAGTGGCTGGCCTTAGCAAAGAGAAAAGTCCATCTCTTCATGTGGGACAGGAGTGAAGGAAGAGACAGTGAAAGTAGGTGACATTATGAGGAAGACATAAGGAGTTCTCAATGAATGGGTTCAATTTTTTCAATTAAGGTCCTCAGCTGGAGGATAGAGAAGGTAGGAGAGTGGAACAGTGCCATGGGAGGCTTGAGTGAGGACCCAGTTGAGAGTAAAGTAAATTGGAAGTGGATACAGGTGCAGCAGCATGTGGTGGATGATGGGAGTAATCCAAAATTGGGGTTTAATGGATGGTTTATGTAGTGGATGGTGAGAGTAACACAAGGCATGATCAAGGAAAGAACTAGGGGGAAAATGATTTTAATATGGACAACAGCACAGAGGTGAACTGAATCATCAAGGAGTCAATATAGGGAAGGGAGGTGAGTGTAGTCTCAAGGTGGAGGGATTGGAGATTGCGGCAAAGAGGAAGAACAGGGTTAGGGTTTGTAAGGCAGAGGGAAAGATGGAATGATAAAAGATTACACTCAGATAAAAAAAATTTCATAGTTAAGAATGTGATCAGCAGCCAAAAAAGCAAATAGGAATTGTCGGCTATGTTAAAGAAGAATAGCATCCTGAAAGATGGAGGCAGTTGTCTTGACTCTGCCCAGACCTGACCATGTCTTGAATAGCCTATCTAATTCTTGGCATCACATCTTGAGAGGTACAGTGACAAACTAAATTATGTCCATTGGAGGGCATGTAGGGAAAGGAATTTCATTCTCCCTCTCCCTCCCACTCTCCTGCTATAGACTATGCATAATGGTGAAAAGAACTTAGGATGTTTAGCCCAGAGAAGAGGAGGCTTTCAGAAAAAGGATAGAATAGCTTGCCTCTTTTTAACCTCCTGTAAAAACAAAATATCCAAAATAAGGGAAATAATTTTCAAATTATATAAGAAAAAATGGAAATTTACCCTCTCAAAAGGAAATTAATAAGCCACAAAAGAGCTAACAACTTTTTTTTAAAAATTCAAAAATCCACTGAATCAAATGCCAAAATTAGCAGTAGCGATGCAGAAAGAAAAGGGAACAGTGCGAGGTATCCCAAAGGACATTCTCAAATGGATAAATGGCATGCTTCAATAATTCAAGGAAGAATTAACACTGAGGAGATCATGAAAGGTAACAGAAGAACTTGGAACAATTAAAAATTCCCAGAGGAGGGCGCAGGTGGCGCAGTGAGTAGAGCATCAGCCCTGGAGTCAGAAGGCCCTGAGTTCAGATCTCACCTCAGACACTTAACGCACACACAAACAAAAAAACCTAGCCGTGTGACCTTGGGCAAGTTACTTAACCCCAACTGCCCTTCAAAAAGCAAAAAAAAAAAAATTCCCAGGGGAGGAACTGAAGCTATGTGAATGAATTTTTTATTTAAAAAAGAGAAAAATAATGAAAAAAAGGTGAGATGGGAAATATGAGAGGACTTGAAAGGCATAGTTAATACACTGTTCATGGAGATCTGAATTTGTCCAGTTGTTCAGGAAAACACTTTGAAATTACGTTAGGATACTAAGTAAACTGTTCACATACTTTGACCCATTGATACTACCAATGGGCATAATTCTCCAAAGAGGTTATAGGCAAAAGGAAAGGTAAACATATATATGTCTACTAAAATATTTAGAGCAGCTCTTTTTATAACATCACAAAGCAGGAAAGCAAGTGGGTATTCATCCATGGGAAGATAACTGAATAAATTATGGTTTATGAATGGAATGGGAGAGATAAGTGCTTAGAATAACACATATGCCTTTAAACTAAGATACACTAACTGTTAATCTAATTTAAGTATAGTATTGGATTAATCATCTAAAATAAATAGAGAAGAAAAAGAATGTGGAAGATGGGGTATGGGGGAGGAAGGTGAACTGAAAGTGAAGCTCCTATTTTTATTAAATGGATATGTGGCAGGGCAGGGGAAGGGGTAGAATTAGAGAAACAAATTGTTAATAGTATAAAATATATGACTCTTGGGGACAGTTAGGTGGCACAATGAATAATGCCCTGGAGCCAGGAGGACCTGAGTTAAATCTGCCTTTAGACACCTGACACACTTACTAGCTGTGTGACCTTAAGACAAGTCACTTAACCCCAATTGCCTTGCCTTCCCTCCTCCCAAAAACAAACCCAAAAAACCATAAAGTGACTTGGACAGCACATTTAAAAAAATGTATATGAATCTTGTTTAGAACTGTCATTTGCTTTAATGACAAGTAACAAAAGTTTGTCTTCCCTTCTGAAAAACCAAATAATAATTCAAGGAAAGAAGTGAAGGAAGAAGACCAAATTAACCATAATAACACTAAGTATAAATGGACTTAACTCCAAATACAAGAGTGGTAATGACAAACGGTCAATGCTGGAGGGGCTGTGAGAAGATAGGTACACTAATACACTGTTGGTGGAGCTCAGAGTTGGTCCAAACATTCTGGGAAATCAATTTGGAATTATGCAAAAAAGTCATTAAGCTATTCATACCATTTAATCCAGAAATACCTCTACTCTCTGTGTGTGTGTGTGTGTGTGTGTGTGTGTTTTATATTTATATCTGCCTGGAAGGTCAATGACTGAAAGAAAAGCCCTGGTCGCCACCCACAGTTTAAAAAGTGCTGAAGGGGTCCCAAGTGGAAAAAGTTTAAGAAGCCCTGCTATATATAACAAAATATTAAAAGCAACACTCTTTATGGCAAAGCAAACAAATTACCAAACACTCATGGAAATAAAATGGGTACCCTTCAACTGGGGGAATGGCTAAACAAATTCGTGTTATATGAATGGAATAGCATTGGGTCATAAGTTACAATAAATAAGGAATTCATAGAAACATAGAAACAATGCATAGATACATTGTATGAAGTGATTCAGAGTAAAGAAAGCAGAAGCAAGAAAATAATATACACAAAGACTATAATAATGTAGATAAGGCAGAACACTAGTGAACAGCAAGCAACAATCTCCATCCAGGAGAAACTAGAAGTAAACATATATACCCTTCTCCTCTCATTGGAAAGGAAGTATACAATGTCAGACCTGGTCTTAGTGTCAGCTTTGTGTACATATCTTTCTTTGCTATGAGCAAAGATTTAGGCAGGGGAGGAGATTAAGGGAGAACTATGGTTTAAAAAAAACAAAAGGCAACAACAAATCCTTTTTTAAAGGGGGAAGCTGGGTTGTGGAATGGAATAGAAAACAGAATCCAACAATATTTGACTAGAGGAAGTGCATTTCAGAGTTGGAAGAGAATCTGAAGGTGATCTAATCCAACCCAAAGGTAAATTTCCAATCCCAGCAGGAAGACTTAAGATGAAGGAGAACCTCTAGGAGCAGGTCTTTTCCTTTTTAGAAAACTTCACTTCCCTCTCTGAGCTCCTGCCCCACAACTGGCAGCGTGGCAACATGACTAAAAGAAGTTCAGAATTGTTGGTAAATATGGAACATGTTATGGTGAATCCCTCAGAAAAATGATTAAGAAAACTGAAATTAGCTAGCATACCAAATATACCATTCCTTATGGCAAGACCAAAAGGAAGAGATGGGCTGCGGATATGTGGCACTGTAGATCCCATATGGAAACAGTAACTGAGGATGTAGGGATATATACTACTACCACCTCTGCTGTCACAGTCAAATCTGCCATCAGAAGACTGAAGGAAGTAAAAGACCAGTAAGATTTTTTTTTTTGCTTTTTTGGAGGGGGAAGGAAGGGTTAAGTAACTTGCCCAAGGTCACATGGCTAGTAAGTGTGATCAAGTGTCTGAGGCCGGATTTGAACTTGGGTCCTCCTGACTCCAGGGCTGGTGCTCTATTCACTGTGCCACCTAGACACCAACAGTAAGATTTTATCAAATATTTGTAATCTATAGTCCAACGATAAATAGGTTAATTTATGGAATAAAAATTTAAGAAAGAAGGAAGGAAGGAAGGAAGGAAGGAAGGAAGGAAGGAAGGAAGGAAGGAAGGAAGGAAGAAATGAAGGAAGAAAGTTCTACCTCTCACAGTGTCTCCTTTCCACCCGCCTCTCTGTAACGTCAATCTACTGCTCCCAGTTCCATCCCCGGAGCCAAGCAGAACAAAGTCCAATTCCTCTTCTGTATGCTAGTCCTTCAAATTCTTGAAGACAGTTATCGTATCTCCCTCTAACTTTTCATGTTTGTTTGGCTATCACCCCATCCCTTACCCAATATTCATTCAACACAGAAAACATTGACACAGATTTTAGCTGAGACTAGTTGTTGTTATTGTGCCGTTTCTATCAGGTCGGATTCTTTGTGACCCCATTTGGGGTTTTCTTGGCAAAGATATTGGTTTGACATTTCCTTCTCCAGTTCATTTTCCAGATGAGGAAACTGAGGCAAATAGGGTAAAGTGATTTGCCAAGGATTACACAGCTAGGAAGTGTCTGAGGCTGGATTTGAACTTAGGATAAGTCTTTCTGATTCCAGGCCCAGTGTACTATCCACTGTGCCACCTAGCAGTCCAAGAGACTAGAACCAGAGGTGGGGAACCTGTGGCCTTAAGGTCACATGTGGCCTTCTAGGTCCTCAAGTGTGGCCCTTTGACTGAATCCTAACTCCACAGACCATATCCTCTTAATAAAAGGATTTGCTCTGTAAAACCTGGACTCAGTCAAAAAGCCGCACCCAAGGACCTAGAAGGTCACATGTGGCCTTAAGGTCACAGGTTCCCCACCCCTGGGGACTAAAATGTATAAAGCTTCTTCAAGAAAAGCAAGAGTAGTGTTTGAGGAGATCAGAATGAATGAAATTAATGAATGAATACATAAATAAATTACTAGGTGCCAGACACTGTGTTATGTACTGTGGATAGAAATACATTCTTGCCCTTAAGTGAATAACAGGGAAAATCAAATTGGGGGGGGGGGCAGTTCCCCAGGGAAAGGTATTCCACATTGGGAAGTCACATGGGTATTTAATGGAGCCATAGGGCAGATGATGCTGCATCCTTTCAAGAAATGGTAGTGTTGATTTGGTTACTGGTTTCAGAGCTAGAAATTGATGGGGAGGGAGGGAGAATAGGAAGGGTATCTACCCTAGAATGTGGCATGAAGTTGGTCAAAGAACAGCAGTATGACAGCCCAGAGAGTGAAAATGGAATTCAAACCAGAAAGTATTAACAGGTATAAATAAGGGAATTGTGCTTAAATGGTAGTATTCAAAAGGAGAACAATCATTTTAAAATATTCATTCCCCAAATAATGAAGCAGTGAAATTTATAAAGGAAGAGTTCAAAGTCTTATAAGAAAGAGATAGAAAATGAATAACTATAGGAGATTTGAATACTCCTATCTGAATATAATTTCAACAAAAAGATAGACAAAAATGAAGGTACAATGCTGAATACATCTGGCAGACAAGAATGAATGGGGAAAGCAAAGAATATACTTTATTACCCCTAAATACACATGGAATATACACCAAAATCTGCTGCATGCTAGATCATAGAGCAGTGATTGGTCAATTTGTCAGAATCAACTGAAAGTACACATTTTGGGACACAGCCTATGTAGCAAGGATAAGAAAAACACAAGTCTCCACCGGTGACTGGTACTTAGAGCAAAAGGTACTCACTTTAGCCAATATGAAAAACCCACAATAGAGGTACTAGGTATCGATCCAGTTTCCCAAAGATTTTGATAGGCTACAAGAGTGAGCCAGATCAAATAACATGAAATGTAATTGGGCTAAATGATGGATCTTATATGTGGCTTCAAAAAAAAGTCAACCTCACAAGTATAGAGGAGGTACAACTAAATAGTTGTGCATCTGAAAACTATCTTAAGGTTTTAATTAACTTAAATCCCAAGCTGAGTCAACAGGGTGATCAGGCAGCCAAGAACACCACTGTCATCCTATATTACATCAAGAGAAGCATAGCTTCCAGGGCCCATGCTGGAAAGTCTTTATGGACAGTAAGCGCAACAGACCAATGCTGATTTCTAAGACCCAGTCTAGCTCATAGAGAGAGGCTCATTACCAGCAGGCTAGCTACTTGGTGATCAATTCTTTGGTTATAGCAACTGAGGAAATTTTTTTTAAATGCAAAAATGACCCTTCCCTTCTGTTTCTGCATTGACAGTTACAGAAATAGGGATGAAGGGTATTAATAATTACAGTTTTTAGACCATCTACAAATTTTAACTTGTATTTTGGTACTCCAAATGTAAGATTCTTGTTCGATGACCAAGCAGATGTGCTACTGGAGGAAACAAATCATATCAATCTTGATATTCTTGCCATAGACAAAACCATTAGAGAGAAGAAAGTAGAAGCTAAATGGAGAATGGCACACAGCTTCTCTCTGAAGAGGCAAAGGAAGGAATTAGAGAAATTGGTTCTGTTGCAGGCCTAAAGGCAACAAGAACCTTTTAATGGGATTTTTGGTTAGTTTGCATTGCCATACTTGTGATAAGGATTTGAGAAAAGACTATCATGGAAATGAATGCATCTTATGTACCCACACTGGGTACAGAGGACAAAGAGTAAATCCAGGAAGAACTCGATAAGACCCTTGAAATTAAATCAGTCTATTCTTTGATACTTGATACCTTCATTGCAAAGGTAAGAACAGGTGAGGATGGTGAGAAAAATACCAAAAACCAAGGATCAGGAAGAAGTAATGAGGTAAAACACTTGTAAACTATACAGAAGATTCATGTCTTTATATCATGAATATTTTCTTTGAGAAAAGAACTGGCAGATGTTGGACACCAACAGCACTATGTAACATCACACAAAATGAAACTGATTATATAGTCAGTTCTGCCACAACACAAGTTTTGAAAATGCAAATTGAGTTTGCTTTTACATGCTTTCTTCCACAAGAAACAGTTTGAATGCAAAAAATCATCCTAATTCACAATAACTCACAAGCCACAACCTTCTGACACCCACTTTCAAGCAAACTTCTGGTCTTTGTCAAGGTAAAGTGTCATATTTATTGTATATCTTCTGGTCCAGTAGGAACTGTGGGCGGAAAAGGGATGGTCATGCCAGCACTTCTTAAACTGTGGGTCGTGACCCCATATGGAGCTGCATAACTGAATGTGGGGGTTGAGAAAAATTTGGCAACAGTAAAAGGTTTCTGAACGCCCAACAACCAAAAATTAATTCAAAAGTAAACTCATAATGAATGTGAGATGTTTCTGGTACCACTTGCCTGTGTTGCATCTTGCAACTTCATTACAGCCTTGGTTCTGAACACACAACATAATGCATTTTGTACTGTGCCTGCTGTCACATAACACAATGCCTACGGATGCTGCAAGAAACACCTTGGCTCAGATTCGAGACTATTATATGTTATAAATTGCAGTATTTTTACTGTACATACAAAGTTTTCTGCTCTTAGAGAAACATTAGTTTAAGGAAAATAAAGACTTTTAATACTGTCATTCCTCAGCATGTAAGTATCAAATTAATATATCTTTGGATTATATTGTGTTAGAAAGTTTGATTTTAAAAACTGCTTTTATCTTCTTCTTTTATATAAACATAAATATTTAACTGCAGCAAGACAAAAGTCCTTTAATAATATTTCTCCACCATCCCCACATGTAAGTGTGAACATCAATTTCTCAAATTAAGCAGAAACAAATGTAATTTCATAAACTAAAGCTAGTACTTATTTGAGAAATTACTAGCTATATTTACTTATATTTTAGTACAAAAATTATTTTTGGTTGTGAATAAGTGGCTAAATTTAGACAGAAGAGATAAAAATACTGATCACAATGCTCAGTCTTGGCTACCAGGCTGTAGTACACCTAAATTGACAAAAAGAGAAAATATGTCGAATCGTTTCTGCAATATAGATTTACTTTTTTTTCTTTTTGGAGGGGAGAAGATAGGGCAATTGGGGTTGAGTGACTTGCCCAAGGCCACACGGCTAGATTTTTGTGTTAAGTGTCTGAAGCCGGATTTAAACTCAGGTTATCCTAAATCCAGGACTTGTACTCTATTCACTGTGCCACCTAGCCACCCCTGGATTTACTTTTAATAATGATGATGGTATGGGAAAACCTTTATGCTTAATTTGTAATGAAGTTTTGACTGTGGAGAGTATGAAACCAGTCAAACAAAAATGACATCTTAATACCAAGCATGCAGCATACTACAATAAACCAAAGAAATATATTGAATGACTCTTAAAATCTTCGAATAAAGAAAAACAATGTTTTGAGAAATTTGTTACTGTCAATGAAAAGTATTTACTTGCATCTTGGAAAACTTCTTATTTAACTTCGAAAGCTAAAAAACCCTATGCAACAAGAGATTTAGTGTTATCTGCTGCTGTTAAAATGTCAGAAATAGTTCATGGGAAAAAGTATGGGGATAAAATTTGTAAAATTTCTTTACCAAATGATACCGTTTCCAAGAGAATTTATGAAATTAATAATGACCAATACCAGGCTCAAGGGCAGCCCAAAGTTTTCAATTCAGTTAAATGAAATAACTTATATTTCTAACATGGCACAACTATTACTTTATGTAAGATATGTTTATGAAGGAAGCATACATGAGGAATTATTATTCTGTCACCCTTTGGCAGGGCACACAAGAGGGGAAGATATATATCTTAAAGTTTATGGCTTTTTCACAAGTGAAGGTTTACAGTGGAAAAACTGCGTTGGGAGTCTGGACAGACAATGCTGGAGCAATGATGGGCGAGAATTTTAGATTTGTAGCAAAAGTTAAAGCTGGTGGCAACGAACATATCACTTTTACTCACTGCATGATCCACTGGAAGGTACTTGTAGCCAAAAAAGAAATCACCAAAGTTAGATGTTATGCTTTGCAATGCTATAAAAATCTTTAACTTCATTAAAAGCCATGCCCTTAATAGTCCTGTTTTCAAACCTTTGGAAAGACATGGACTCCAATTACAAAAGTTTATTACTAGGGGGAGGCTAGGTAGCGCAATGAACAGAGCACCGGCCCTGGAGTCAGGAGGACTTGAGTTCAAATCCGACCTCGGACACTTAACACAAAAAAACTAGCCTTGTGACCTTGGGCAAGTCACTTAACCCCAATTGCCCCTCCAAAAAAAAAAGCTTATTACTACATGCAGAGGTAAGGTGGCTCTTAAGAGGATGAAGTTTAAAGATTATTGAAATTGAAAGATGAAGTTGTTATATTTTTGACTGAGCAGAAATCTGATTGTTAATTTTTTTCATAATGACTTATGGCTTTCAAAATTATGTTGTCAGATATTTTCAAAAACCTCAATGATTTAAACATGTCGCTTCAAGGAAAAAATTGTAACATTTACGTTAAAAGATAAAACTGAAAGTTAATATATGAAAGAACAGGGTAGAAAACCATTTTTTAGAAATATTTACAGCTACAGATGATTTTATAATTGAAAATAACCTTACCAACATTTTAACTGTAAGAGTTATAACTGATCATCTGAAGTGCCTGGAGCAGAGTTTCAGAAATACTTCCCTTCAAATTTTGATTCTAAAAAACCAAGTTGGGTTTATAAACCATATTCAAATACTCAAATCAAAAACATCAGTCATCTGCCATTAAAAGTTCAAGAAGACAGGGGGATGAGATGGGGGATGATGGAGGGGAGGGCATGCTGGGGGGAGGGGAGGGCATGCTGGGGGGAGGGGAGGTTGGAGGCATCTACTTTTGTTTTTTTTTGTTTTTTGGTTTTTTTTGCTTTTTGGAGAGCAATTGGGGTTAAGTAACTTGCCCAAGGTCACACGGCTAGGTTTTTTGTTTGTGTGTTAAGTGTCTGAGGCCGGATCCAAACTCAGGTCTTTCTGACTCCAGAGCCTGCACTCTATTCACTGCACCACCTAGCTGCCCGAGGCATCCACTTTTGAAGAGGGACAGGATCAAGGTAGGGAATGGACTAGGTGGGGAGTGGGATGAGTGGGAGGGAAATATAGCCAGTCTTTTACAATATATCTACTATGGTAATGTTTTGCATGGCTATACATGTACAACATATACTGAATTGCTTATCTTCCCAGCGGGAGTGGGTGACAAGGGAGGAAGGGAATGGATCTGGTATTCAAAGTTTTAAAATGAAATTTTCTTTATATATATAACGAGTTCAAGAAAAATTTGCCAAGTTATCAAGCAACACAGTTGTTTAAAACTTGAGTTTCCTAAAAATAGCTAAATGAATTTTGGTTTGGGATTAGGACAGAATTTCCAACAATTTCTGACACAGCCCTAAACACAGCCATTTTGTACTAGGTATTTATTCAAAGCAGTGTTCTCAGCATTGACAATTATAAAATCAAAATATCAATCAACTCTGAAAAAACAATGAAGATGCTGTACATCCTGCAGTATCAAATATTCTTCCAAGATTTAATTTTTTATGTAAAAATAAACGAGCATATCCATCTAATTTGTATGCAAATTTGCTTTCATCTTTAATAAATGGTAAAATTTTCCAATGTTAAAAGAAGTGTTTTAAAATAATTTTTTATGATTTAATATAAGTAAATATTTGATTTGTATACCTATTTTATATATCTATATACCCAGGGTCACATAAAAATTTCTTAGGTGAAAAGGGGTCACGAATGGAAAAAGTTTAAGAAGCCATGGTCTATGCTCCCCCCGCCCCCACCTTTCAGCATGACCTCCCTTGAGTTGTAGGTTGTCTGAGACTTTGTAAGCTGCCCTATGGGAACAGGGTGCAGGCTGAACAGTAGCACAAGGCCATAGACCTGGCCACTATTTATTGTACTATTTGTGTATTTTCTTTTTTTAAAAAAATCTTTTATTTATTTATTTTCAGTTTTCAACATTTGTTTCTTTTTTTTTCCTTAGCAGGCATAGTTCAATTTATTTGTTTATTAAAAAAAAAAAAAAAACATCTATGTGGTTGCCATAGCAGCTGCCTGGGTCCTCTGGACAGACACTCGAGTGTGAGTCTTCACAAGATAGTCAGTGAATTCCTGATAAGGAGACTTAGTGAACAGTCTCCTTACACAGGTCTGGGGTTAGATAGCTGTATGTTTTGGAGATGGCATCAAAGGTGGCTTTAGCAAAGTTGCCCAGAATGGTAGTACAGACTCTTGCAGAAGTGTAGCAGTCATCAATTCCAGCCATCATCAGGAGCTTCTTAGGCACAGGAGCTGAGACAACCCCAGTACCTCTAGGGGTAGGGATCAGATGCACCAGAACTGACCCACATCGCCCAATGACCTTGCAGGGTACTACTATGTGAGGCCTGCCAATCTTGTTCCCCCAGTAGCCACGTCTCACAGGAATGACGGACAGCTTGGCTAGAATAATAGCACCACGAATAGCTGTGGCCACTTCCTTGGAGCACTTGCACCCAGACCAACATGGTCACTGTAGTCACCAATGGCCACAAAAACCTTGAACCTGGTACATTGTCCAGTTCTAATTTGTTTCTGAACTGGCATGATCTTCAGAACCTCATCTTTCAATGAAGATCCCAGGAAGAAATCTATGATCTCAGACTCCTTGATAAGAAGCAAGAAAAGATAGATCTCTTCCAAAGAGACCTTTTCGATCTTCATGTCCTTGACTAGCCGGCCCAGCTTAGTAACTGGAACCCTTTCCTTGTCTTCAGCCTTTCCTCCCCGGGCCCCACAGCCACGGCCTCAACCACGGCCCCAGCCTTGGCCCCCACTGCCAAAGCCACCACAGAAGCTTCCCCAGCCTCCAACCCTGCCCCACCCCACCCCTGCACCTCCTGTAGCACAGGCATCATCCGCCATTTGGTGTTCACTAGAAGTAGCTCAACATTCATTTCTACAAGATTTTGAGTTACAAATTTTATCCCCATCTTTCCCCTATCCCCACCCCAAGACAGTGAGCCTACTGAATACCCCTTCCCCCAATCTGCTCTCTCTTATATCCTCCCCTATGCCCCTCTAACTTTCTAGTAAGGCAAGATGGATTTCTATACCCCGGCGCCTGTGTAACTTATTTCCCAGTTGCATGTAAAAACACTTTTTTGTTTAATATTTATTTTTAAAACTTTGATTTCCAGATTCTTTCCATTCTTCCTTCCTCACCCACCCCCACTGGGAAGATAAGCAATTCAATATAGGTTGTATATGTGTAGTTATGCAAAACATTTCCATAGTAGGTATACTGTGAAAGTCTAACCATATTTTCCTCCATCCTATCCCACCCCCCACTTATATTTTCTACTTTGACCCTGTCCCTTTTCAAAAGTGATTGCTTCTAACCACCCTTTCCCCCAATTTGCCTTCCCTTCTATTATCCCCCCTCTTATCCCCTTCCCCCCTGCTTTCCTATAGGGTAAGATACCCAATTGAATGTGTATGTTATTCCCTCCTTAAGCCAAAGTCAATGAGAGTAAGGTTGACCCATTCCCTTTCACCTTCCTGCTCTTCCCCCCCACTATATCAGTTTTCTCTTGCCTCTTTTATATGAGATAATTTACCCTATTTTATCTCTCCCTTTCTAATTCTCTCATTATATTCCTCTCTCACCTCTTATTTTATTTTTTAGATAGCATCCCTTTCTATTCAACTGATCTTGTGTCCTCTATGTATACATGTACATACACACACTCACATATGGATTTATATACACATACACCCTCCTGTACATACATATATGCATGTATACATATAAATACATATATATTCCCTTCAACTATTTTCATACTGAGAAAAGTCTCACAAGCTACAATTTTTGTTTTTCCATGTAGGAATGCAAATAGTTCAACTTTAATAAGTTCCTTATGATTTCTTTTTCCAGTTTACCTTCTCATGCTTCTCTTACTTCTTGCATTTGAAAGTCAAATTTTCTGTTCAACTCTGGTTTTTCCATCAAGAATACTTGAAAGTCCTCTATTTCATTGAATAACCATATTTTCCCCTGAAGCATTATACTCAGTTTTGCTAAGTAGGTGATTCTTGGTTTTAATCCTAGCTCCTTTGACCTCTGAAATATCATATTCCAGGCCTTTCATCCCTTAATGTAGAAGCTGCTAGGTCTTGTGTTATCCTGATTGTGTTTCCACAATACTTAAATTGTTTCTTCCTGACTGCTTGTAATATTTTCTCCTTGACCTGGGAACTCTGGAATTTGGCTATGATATTCCTAGGAGTTTTCTTTTTAGGATTTTTTTCAAGAGGCGATCTGTAAATTCTTTCAATTTCTATTTTGCCCTCTGGTTGTAAAATATCAGGGCAATTTTCCTTGAGAATTTCTTGAAGGATGATTTCTAGGCTCTTTTTTTATTTGTGGCTTTCAGGTAGTCTAATAATTCTTAAATTATCTCTCCTGGATATATTTTCCAGGTCAGTAGTTTTTCCAATGAGATATTTCATATTGCCTTCTATTTTTTCCATTTGTTTAGATCTGTTTTATAGTGTCTTGATTTCTCATAAAATCATTAGCTTCCATTTGCTCCAATCTAACTTTGAAGGAATTATTCTCTTCAGTGAGTTTTTTAAATTCCTTTTTCATCTGGGAAATTCAACTTTTTAAGGCATTTTCCTCATTGGCTTTTTGGGCCTCTTTTGCCATTTGAGTTAGTCTACTTTTTAAGGTGTTATTTTCTTCAGTATTTTTGGGGTCTCCTTTAGCAGGCTGCTGACTCACTCTTCATGATTTTCTTGCATCACTCACATTTCTCTTCCCACTTTTTCCTCCACTTCTCTTACTCGATTTTCAAAATCCTTCTTGAGCTCCTCCATGTCCTGTGACCAGTTCATAATTCTCTTGGAAGCTTTTGATGTAGGAGTTTTGACTTTGTTGTCTTTTTCTGGCTTCATGCTTTGATCCTTTTTGTCCCCAAAAAAGGAATCTGTGGTCTGATTGTGCTTCCTCTGCTTACTCATCTTGCCAGCCAATTACTTGAGTTTTGAACTCTTTGCCAGAGAACTCTGCTTCCAGAGTGGAGAGAGCTGTGTCCCAAATAGCTGGGATTTTCACAGTTGTCAGCACTATGAGGAGGGCGCCCTCTCTACAGCTACCACAAGTTCTGACATACTCACCCCAGGACCACCACCCCAAGACCGTGATCCAGATCCAAGCAGGTTAAAGCAAAGGCGATTACTCTCTGAATGGTTACTTGGCTGGACCACGCTCTTCCATCACCCAGTTCCAACACAGTTCCCTACTGACCTTTTACTTTCTCTTTACTATTTATGGGTAGAGAAGTCTGGAAACCACCACAACTGCTGGTGATTCGCTCTCCTGAAGTCTGCTCTGATCCATCTGTGGCCCTGGTTGGGGCCACCCCAGGTCTGGGCCCGTGTGGCTCATGCAGGACTTCACTCGCCTCCCAAACTGATATGACAGACCCTTCCTGTCAGCCTGCTAGGCTGCCTTCAGCAGATTTGTTTTTCTCTGTCACTTTGTGGGTTCTGTAGCTCTAATATTTGTTTAGAGTCATTTTTTACAGGTATTGAAGGTGGCTGGAGCTGGGAGCTCAGACAAGTTCCTGCTTTTACTCTGCCATTTTGGCTCTGCCCCCCCATTTATATATTTCTTAAACATTTAGCATGTATAAAGCTGTGCTACCATTTTTATTGGGTATAATCTTTTTTTAATGTGTCACTGACAAAGTTTCTGAGCACTGTGCCCTACATAATTATGTTGCCCTCAGCACAGATCTCCTATATGCATGCTCAGTCCAACCTGACTGCTTTTCCTATCCCTGTTCTCTTAGCACCTATGGACATTGGTCCATCTAACCTCATTTCCCCCATGAGCTTCATGGTTTTTAGTTCAGGATTTTTGCATAGTAAAGTGGTTTGGGGGAACACATGTTAATTATTGTGTTACAGTAGACTGTCTATATATATATATATATATATATATATATATATATATATATATTTTAAAGCAATTGGGGTTAAGTAACTTGCTCAAGGTTACATGGCTAGTCATTATTTATGTGTGGGTGCTCATTTTCTGAGGCCGGATTCGATTCCGGGTCATCCCAACTCCGAGGCCAGCACTCTTACTCACTGTGCCACCTAGCCGCCCCAACTGTCTATATTTTAACATACCTGAAAAAAACTGCTATTGATATGGTATTGTTCCTTAATCAATCCTTGTACAGCTAAACAATAAACTTGTTAGAGCAAAGATCAGAATTAGTCTAAAGCAAGAAGAAAGAATAGCAATGGAAAAAAAGACAATGACACACAACTAAAACAACTCAATCCTGACATATTTAAACAAATTATTGCTAATAAAAACTAGGCAATGGATAGCAGAAATAACAGCCACCAATTTTAACTTTACATAGAAGTTTAATCAATATAAATTAATTGCTCTAACAAAGAGCCCAAAAGAGTCTAAGAAGCACCTCAGTCAGAAAACACTTGGCTTACTTGCCTAAACAAGAGATGGTAGCCAAAGGCAATGCCAACTTAGAATATAAACTTGTCTGTAAAATCTCACAAAGGATGATGAAAGATTATGTGCAGTATAGCCTCGTCAAGCTCATAAATAAGTATTAGAGGGCAAACCAACTTAAAGAAAGCTTGGCAAGAGTCCCAACTAAGCAAAACTATCCCAAAGCCATTTAAGGATGAAAATGAAAGGATGTCAACAAAGAGAAAAAAAATGGTAAATATTTGCAAAGTTTTTCATTAGAGACTATTTTTATCTTCAAGAGCAGTGGCCATCCAAAGAACTAGACATTGAGGGGAAGCCCATCAATTGGGGAATGGATGAACAAGTGGTATGTGAATGTAATGGAATACTATCGTGCTATAAGAAATGATGAGCAGGCAGACTTCAGAAAATCCTGGAAAGACTTATATGAACTGATGCTGAGTGAAATGAGCAGAACCAGGACAACATAGTACACAGTAACAGCCACACTGAGTGATGACTGTGATAGACTTAGCTCTTCTCAGTAAAACAAGGATCTAAGACAACTCCAAAAGACTCATGATGGAAAATATCCGGAGAAACAACTCTGCAGTCCAAATGCAGATGAAAACATACTATTTGCTCTCCTTTTCTTTTGTTTTCTGTTTTGTTTCCTCTTTCTCGTGGTTCCTCCCATTAGTTCTAATTCTTCTTTACATCATGACTAATGGGTGAATATGTTTAATGTGAATGTATAAGTAGAGCCTATATCAGATTGCATGGGGAGGGGGAAGGAGAGGGATGAGGAGAAAATTTAAAACTCATAACCTTATGGAAGTCAATGTTGAAAATGAAAAATAAATAATATTTTTAAGAAGGAAAAGAACCAATCACCTTTGGACTGTATCACCACTGCCTCCAGATGTGCCCATGTCAATAGGTACTAAATTGTATTAAAGAGATCAAAAACAGGAAACGCAGAGTAGGCCAAGTGTGTACAGAGAAGACCTGTGATGAAGGCAACGTAATTATGTGGGCACTGAAGGATCAATTTACAAGGTCCCTGAAGGAAGGGAGAAAACAAAGGTGTAGGAAAAATCTCAGACTTTTACAAATTACAAAGAAAGCAACCGAGAGAACATTAACAACTACCAGGCCATGTGCCTACTATTCTATCTTTATAAAACTTCTATGAGAATCATCTACACATATATTGAGGGCATCCTGGATGAGAGATAAAAAACAGGCAGGCTTTCACAAACAATATTCCACAGGAGATACCTTTGCCAATAAGCAACTGGCTAAAAGACTGGAGGAAGAGTCATCCCTCGAGCTAAGAATGGTTCTGATATTTTAAAATACAATAAAACTTTATTCTTAAATGTAAAAACTATTCTTAGCTCATGGGCCATACAGAAATAGGAATCTGGGTTTGGCCCATGCCTGATGTGGAGAATAGAAGGTCCTACTATATTTGTTTGTTGATTATTTGAATTGATAGAGAAAGAAGCTGCCCTTGAAGGCTCTTTTCTAACAAAGTGTTTCCCATTCCTACACCAAAAATAATTTGAGATTCCTTGAAAGATATAATATTTATAATCTTGTTCAATGATCCTATGATCACAAATAGGTAATATGTAAAACAGGCAGATGCATGCTTGCCAAAGATGTTCACCATTGTAATTGAGGAAATCTAGCAAAGTCTAAGTTCAAAGAGCTTTCCTTTGTGGCTAGTGAGGTCTTTCAGATGCTACTGTTTGCAGATGGCATCATGCTGGTCACATCAATCCCCAGAATACTGAAGTCTCCTAGAAAATGATCCATATCCCTAAAGGGTGTCTGACTTGACCATCCACACAGGAAAGACCAAGTGAATACAAAATGTCTATTGCCCATTTTATGACATGCAGTTGGATGGAAAACTTATAGTATGGCCATCAGTGTCAGAATCCATATGGAAGTGAGAGTCCAAATTAACAAATTGGGCTTATAATTAAAACATAAGGAAGAGAGAGTGCTGGACTGCCTTCTGGAAATTGCAAAGACCTTTAATGACCTCAAACTTCTTCCAGAAACATGGGTCTATCTTTTTAATACCAATAGTCTGCCACTTTTGTTGTATAGCTACAAGACATGGAACACAACAGTTTATGAAGAATTAAAAATTTCTTACCTTCTTAATGAGGGGGAGGAGAGAATTTGGACCTTGTAAGCAACTGCTACCTTTCCTAACCTAAGGGCCACCATTGGGTTATATTCTCAGGAGGGACTAAAGAGACCAGAGGAAAGGGAGAGAAGCAACTTATTATTTATTCTAAGAAAGAGGGGCACACAGGTGGCTTCCTGGAGAAGAAAGCTGGCTCCTTATATAGAGCACAATTCAGGCATGAATTCCTCGTGCATGGGGAATGTGAACCAATGGAGGGGGGGGGGGGCAAACCAGCCATGTCAGCTGCTGCTCATCAAGTGAGACGTCCTTTTGAGCACAACTGGACTGTGGCCCTCAGCATCTCCTCATCTCCCACAGCACAGAGCAGCCTCTGAACCATGAGGCCCTGAGGCAGTTCCTGATTTTCCCGTGAGACCAGAGGTGCTTGGAACTCACACGGTCCCTTCCAGGACCTGAAAATAAAACTGAATTAAAAAAAAACTGTAAATCAGTCACACAGAGGGCAACATAGGGGCAGATAGTGGATATGAGCAGGATAGAGCACATAAAAAATAAGGAACTTCAAAGAAGAGAACTAAGTGATGTCATTGGGCAAATATATGCTGAAAAAAAGAAGACAGGCTGGTCACATGGGATGACAGTCTAAGTGATACCAAAAGAAAGGAAGGAAGGCCTCTAGCACAATGGAGGGGCCCCTTGTAGTGAACTTATGGAAGGTCAGAAGCAAGAAGCACCCAGGATGAGTAGGCATGGGTGGGTTGTGATATACATCACAATGAGGCAGCTAGGTTGAAAAGGTCTGAGTTCAAATCCAGTTTCAGACACTTACTAGCTATGTCACTTTGGGCAAGTCACTTAAATTCTGTCTGCCTCAGTTTTCCTCACTTGTAAAATGGGGATCATAATAGTACTCATCTTCCAGGGTTGTAGTGAGAATCAAATGAGGTAATATTTGTACAGCACTTAGCATAGTACAGGGTACATAAATGCTTATTCCCTTCCTTACATTGCTAGAGGGAACATGCAAATCAGATCTGAGATCCCAAAGGTATTAGAGAATACCCAAGAATAAGGCAGCACTGCCTGTCCTCTACCCTAGTCAGGCCACAAGTGGAATTTGGGGCACAGCTCTGGGTGCCACATCTCAAGAAGGTTACAATAAAGCTGGGGAGCCTTATGAGGATTAATTAGAGAAACTGGAAATGTTTAGCCTAGAAAAAAGAAGATTCAGAAGGGCACAGCAGCTCTCATCAAATATTTGAAGGGAAGTCATATGGAAGAAGGATTGACCCAACAATCAGCTTTAGAGCTGGAAAGGATTTTAAGCTAAAGTGAAGAAAGAAAGAACCTAGGAAGGGGAAAAATGAACTCCAACGCCTGAGGCCTGTGGCCCAAGGGTTAAGTGAAAGTCACCTGGGCCAGGTCACACAAGGAAGCATCAGAGAAGGCTTCAAACTCTCCTGGCTCTGAATCCAGTCCTCTGTCCACTGGAGACACATTTCATTCAGTCACCAAGGGGCAAACCTAGGCTTCCTAACAATCAGAACCACCCAAAATAGAAAGGGCTGCTTTGTAAGTGGATTACCCCTCACGGAAGGTCTTAAAGCAAAGATTGGGTAATCATTTGTACAGTATTCTGTAGAGTCAGTCAATAGGCATGTTTTAAGCGTGTACTTCCTATGTGCCTGGCACTGCACATAGGACATACAAATGCAAGCAGAAAAAAAAATGACAGTCCCTGCCTTCAAAGAGCTTACATTCTAATGGGGGAAGACAATACATAAAAGGAAGAGAGGATTCTTGTTCCACTATGTGGAACCTTGCCCTTCCAACACTGAAATTTGATGATTCTGTGCTTTAGGAAAGGAAAAACTGCATATAGAGTTATGCCTTCCATATCTCAACTTTCCCCACTGCAGTTTCAGTATGTTATGAATCAGCACAAGAAATGAAATGCAAAATTTTTTGGAGTTTTGCAGAAGCCACATACAACACAGAAAAATTTTAGAAACTCAGAAATGCACATATTTCATAAATATATATATATATATATATATATATATATATATATAATAGAGAGGGAGCAGGGGGAGAAGAAGGGAGAGAAAGGGAGAGAGACAGAGAGAAAGAGAGAGAGAGAGAGAGAGAGAGAGAGAGAGAGAGACAGAGAGGAGAATTATATAATATCAAGAAAAAAGAAGGAAATCCACAAAGCTGGAAGACTAGTACAAAGGGAGGGCTAAAAATTTTTACACAGATTTTCCAGATTTCTGAGGGTGCTGTGCCCCTGACCCTTGACCCCCACAATGTGGAAGGAATAATACATATATGACTACATATATGGCTCACAGTATAATAAAACTAGAAATAATGACACTATGGTAAAAGATACAGGTTCCAATGGCAATCAAAATTGATTAAACGCTTGATGAAAGAAGAAATTCTAGCCCATGGGAGAGGTGATGAGGGCCTGAGCTAGAGTGACAGCCATGGGAGTGGCGAGAGGCGTGGTGAAATCAACAAAGCTTACCAATGGAACAGGGCACCTCCTAAATCCAGAATCTTCATTTTCCCCACAAGCTGTTTCTTGAGTGATAGGTGGTGCAGGAGAGATCCCGATGGCAGGGATGTTGTACTAGGTGGTTTCTAAAGTTTTTCTTTTGAGATTCTTTTTCCATCTGGCAAATTCGACTTTTTAAGGCATTCTTCTCCTCAATGCCCTTTTGGGCCTCCTTTGCCATTTGAGCTAGTCTATTTTTTAAGGTGTTGTTTTCTCAGTCAGGCTGTTGACCCTCATTTCATACTTTTCCTGCATCCTTCTCATTTCTCTTTCTAATTTTTCCTCCACTTCTCTTATTTGATTTTGAAAGTCCTTCTTAAGGTCCTCTATGGCCTGCAACCCACTCATGTTTTCCCCTGGGGCTTTTGGAGCAGGACTTCTGACCTCACAGTCCTTTTCCCGCTCTATGCCCCCAAAATAGGAGTCCAGGGTTGCATTTTTCTGTTTCCTTTGCCTTGGCATGTTGCCACTTAATTGCTTGACTTTTGGCTTGTTGCCACACTATGGCTTTAAGGCCAGCTAGAGGAATTTTCGTCCCGAACGTGTTGGGGGCAACTTCCGTTTCTGGCAAGCTATAAACCCACCCACAACTTCCACCCTAGATCACAATCCAGATCCAGGGAGGTTAAAGCAAGAGCGATTACTCCCCAAGACTGATCGCTGGATCTCCCCACAATTTGTAGGCTGGGAGCCGGAAATGCCTCTGAAAACTACAAAATGGCGTGTCTCCTCAGTGGCTTCTAGCCCCCAGGGGAGGGAGCTGACGCATTCCCCAAATACAGGTCCTAAAGTCCATAGGACACTAACCTCTTACTTTGTCCTAGGCATGTCTATGTTGATAATTCTGGAATCGCCACAGCTCCTGGTGTTCTGGGGTTCCTCCAGCTGGCTGCTGGCCCTGCCGCCCTGGGGCTAAAACCTCGGCTCACGTGGACCTGGGCTCGGCTCGGCTCCTGTGCTCTGCACGCTGCCGGCTCCCAGACCACTGCGCTGGTCCTTCCTGCAGGGTGCTGGGCTGTTCTCAGCGGGAGGTTAGCTTCTCTGTGTCGTTCTGTGGGTGCTGGGGCTCCAGAAGTTTTTCAGAGTCCTTTTTTACATAGTTTGTGGAGAATCTGGGGGCAGAGAGGCTTGGACGAGCTGTTTCTACTCCGCCATCTTGGCTCCGCCTAAAGTTTTTCCCAACTTTGAATTCTATCATCCTCCATCTCTAACCAGGTGGTTTTCAGTAGTATGCAGTAGTCATTTTCATAAGATCATAAAGCTGGAAACAGAAGGATCCTCAGAAGCTAGTACCTGGGGGGGTGGGGTGGAGTCAAAATGGCAGAGTAGAAACAGGACTTCTGTGTGGCTTCGGCTCCCACCTTCCCCAATTTATTTAAAAGGGGACTCTGAACAACCTTTGGAGCTACAGAACCCATAAAATGACACAAAGAAGCTAACCTCCTGCTGAGGACAGCCCAGCAGGAATCAGCCAGCCCAGTGCTCTGGAAACTGACCCCAGCCCCGTGTGAGCCAGAGGTTTTAGCCCCAGGGCGGGCCTGACCAGCAGCCAGCTGGAGGGACTTCAGAACACCAGGAGCTGTGGCCATTTCCAGAATTATCAACACACAGATGCTAAGGACAAAGTGAGAGGTCAGTGCAGTATGGACTTTGGGACCCAATAGTGGGGAGTGCATTGGCCTCTTCCCCCTGGGGTGAGAAGCCACTGAGGAACCATGGCGCAGCCACAGCCACTCGGCAGCTTCAGCTCCTGGCCTGCACACTATAGGGGAACCAGGAGACCAGTCTGGGGGGTAATCGCTCTTGCTTTAACCTGCTTGGATCTAGATTGCATTCTAGGGTGGGGGTCTTGGGGTGTGTGACCAGCTTGCCAGAGTGTGCGAAGGCTTCAGAGAGGGAACCCAACTAATACCTTCAGCAGCTGAGAAAACCCCAGCACTTGGGATGGAAGCTCCCCTGTCTGGTGGCAGAGTCCCACTGTGGCAACAAGCCCAAAGTCAAGTAATAGAGTGGCAATATGCCTAGGCAAAGGAAACAAAATAAAAAGAAAAATTCAACATTAGACTCCTATTTTGGGGGCAAAGAGGAATGAAGCATGGAACAAGAGGAGGACTGTGAGGTCAGAACCAAAAAGCTTCAAAAGAAAATACGAGCTGGTTACAGGCCATAGAGGACCTTAAGAAGCAGATAAGAGAAGTGGAGGAAAAATTGGGAAGAGAAATGAGAACGATGCAAGAAAATTATGAAATGAGAGTCAACAGCCTGACTGAGGAAAATAACACCTTAAAAATAGACTAACTCAAATGGCAAAAGAGGCTCAAAAAGGCAATAAGGAGAGGAATGCCTTAAAAAGATAAATTTGCCAGATGGAAAAAGAATCTCAAAAGCTCACTGAGGAGAATCATTCCTTCAAAATGAGACTGGAGCAAATGGAAGCTAGTGACTTTATGAGAAATCAAGGTGCTGTTAAACAGATCCAAACAAATGAAAGAATAGAAGGCAATGTGAAATATCTCATGGGGAAAACCACTGACCTGGAAAATAGATCCAGGAGAGATAATTTAAAATTATTGGACTACCTGAAAGCCATGATCAAAGAAAGAACCTAGAAATCATCCTTCAAGAAATTCTCAAGGAAAACTGCCCTGATGTTTTAGAACCAGAGGGCAAAATAGAGGTTGAAAGAATCCACTGATCACCTCCTGAAAAAGATCCCAAAAAGAAATCTCCTAGGAATATTATAGGCAGGTTCCAAAATTCCCAGATCAAGGAGAGAATATTACAAGCAGCCAGGAAGAAACAATTTGAATATTGTGGAAACACAATCAGGATAACACAGGATCTAGCAGCTTCAACACTGAGGGATCACTGGAATATGATATTTCAGAGGTCAAAGCAGCTGGGATTAAAACCAAGAATCACCTACCCAGCAAAACTGAGTATCATGTTTCAGGGGAAAATATGGTCATTCAGTGGAATAGAGGATTTTCAAGTATTCTTCAAGAAAAAACCAGAGTTGAATAGAAAATTTGACATTCAGATACAAGAAGCAAGAGAAGCATGAGAAGGTAAACAGGGAAAAGAAATTGTTGGGAGCCAAAGAGGCCTGAACCAGGACTTCAGATAATTACCCTGATATCAGTGGACCTGAATGTCAAAGACCTCTTTGAGATGCAACTTTTCACTAAGTCAGCTCCAGAGTTCTTTTGATATGGGTTACACTTATAAAGAGGGTATTAGAGTTCTAAGGCCAACAGGCTCTGTCCCAAGATAAATCTGATTCTGCACTCTGGTATCTTTGAGCGGCCAGCTCTAAACATGATGTTTTTTGAGGATTGCGCTTCAGCTTTGAAGTTTGCTCTCAACTGTATCTGTTTATGACTGTGGCTGCAAGTACCCAAGACCTAGATCTAAGGCTCTGCCCCAAAACTTTAGTTGTCCAAAACATTTGCAGGAAGTCAGTTCCTGTGCAGATGTACTTGATGATGCGGCTTTGGCTTTAGGCTTTGAAGCCAGCTCTTAAGAGCATCCTTTGAGATATAACTAACTGCATATGATAGGAGATAACTGACTTTTCCTAAGACTTTCTGGCACCTAGGGATCAAAAGGCCTTACTGCCATGCTGCTTCCAGGATATGACAGACTAAGATAATGATATCTCTTCCTTTCCGTCCTTTGTCTCTTTGCTCTATAAAAACCTTTCCCTGAGTATCAATAAATGGAGTTCATCATTCTTCCTTAAACTACTCACGTGGCCTGGTCATTTCTTATTCACATCTCTGGATCATGCTAAGTGCTGGACACTGAGCAGCCCATGGCAAGAAATCAAAAGGAACTTGTCAAAGCTGAACTATTTACATTCCTACATGGAAAAATGATAATTGTAACTGATGAAACTTTTCTCAGTATGAAAATAGTTGAAGGGAATAGAAGGCGTATGAATATATATGTGAATGTGTGTATATATGTTGACAGGTATACATAGATAGAAGGCACAGGACCAATTTAATAGGAAGGGATGATACTTAAAAGGTGAAATTAAGAGGTGAGAGAGGAATATAATGAGAGGAGATGGGGAGAGAAAAAATGGGGTAAACTATCTCATATAAAAGAGACAAGGGAAAATGGTTACAATGGAGGGGAAGAACAGGAAGGCAAAAGGGAATGGGTCAACCTTATTCTCATTGAATTTGGCTCAGGGAGGGAATGACAGACATTAAATAGGGTAGCTTACCCTACAGGAGAGTGGGGGGAAGGGGATGAGATGGGGGATGATGGAAGGGAGGGCAGGCTGGGGTGGGGAGGGAAGTTGGAAGTACCCACTTTTGAAAAGGGATAGGATCAAAGTAGAGAATAGAACAAGTGGGAGGTGGGATAGGAGGGAGAGAAATATAATCAGTCTTTTATAATATATCTACTATGGTAATGTTTGGCATTAGCTACACATGTACAGCCTATATTGAATTGCTTATCTTCCCAGTAAGGGTGGGTGACAAGGGAGGAAGGGAATGAATCTGGAATTCAAAGTTTTAAAACCAAATATTTAAATACACACACACACACACACACACACACACACACACACACACACACACACATATATATATACATACACATACATATATATGTATTATTATTAATACTATTTTACATGTTATTGGGAAATAAGATATAGAGGCATTGGGGCATAGAGATCTACCATGCCCTACTGGAAAAGTCAAAGGGGGTATGGGGGAAGATATGGGAGAGAGCAGATTGGAGAAGGGGATATCCAGTGGGATCACTATTTTGGGGACGTGGGTAGGGGAAAAACGGGGAGAAAATTTTTAACTCAAAATCTGGTGGAAATGAAGATGTAAACCAGAAGTTAATAAAGCATTTAGAAAAAAAGGAAGCTAGTACCTAGTCCAACCCCCTCATTTTACAGATGAGGAAACTAAGACCCCAGGAGGGGAAGTGACTTGCCTTAGGTCACACAAAGGATCCTAGGTCTAGATCTAGAAGGTATCTCAGAGATCATCAATCCAATGCCATTGTTTTACACTTGGGAAACCTGTGGCTCTAGGAGGTAAAGTGCCTTGTTAAAGGTCACATGGGTAGTAAGTGGCAGAATTTGAACCTGGCTCTTCTGGCTTCAGAGTCAATGCTCTTTCCACCATGCCAATGGACTTATTTGTTCTTTATTACCTCATTATATCATTTAATTGAAAGCATTACACACAGTTGATCCAGTGAATTTTCTCAAAAAGCAGACCTTTGCTATATGGCCCAAGGCATTAGTGCCATACTTATTAGTTACCTAATATCTTGGAGTATGTGTTGAATTGGAGGCATCATGGTACCAGATTTGGGGTCAGAGGACCTGGGTTTGAGTCTTGTCTCATCCACATACTATCTGTGGGACCACAGGTAAGTCACTTAATCTCTCTCTTAATTAAGTCACTTAATCTCTCAGTTTCCTCAACTATAAAATAAAGGAGTTGGACCAGTTAGCCTTTAAGTTACAATCCATGATGCTATTTCCTTCTCTGTGTAGCTTCATAACATCTCTTGCCTATGTCCCCATCTCTCCACTCACATTATTAGGGTGGGTGAGCCCTTCTACTGATACCAACCGCCACCTAAATAAGCCAGTCCTTATAAGTTGCTGTGATCTTATCACCTAATTTATCACCCCAGCACTTAGCCCAGTGCCTGGCAGGTATTAGATGCTTAATAAATGCTTGCTAACCAATGGCCAGCCCTGGGCTGATGAGTCTCTCTAACCTTAGCTCAAACCAGGAGCTGAAGTCTTTCTAGCATGGTAGGGCATGGCAAAGATTACACTTCACTGGCACAGTCTTCAAGAACCTGGGGCCACTTCTATTATATAGGGCAGTGAAAAGATCAATTTGGAATCAGAGGACCCAAGTTCAAATCCTGGTTCTTGTACTTACACTGTGCCCTTGGGCAAGTCCTTTACTCTCCCTGGACCTCAGTTTCTTCCTCTATAAAAGGAAGGTGTTCTGAGGTCCCTTCCAGCCCTGGATCCTATATAGCAGGCCTTTAATGGAAGAAGGAAAGTAACAGGAAAAAAAAATCCCAATAGTCTTCATTAATGTGACTGCCTATGAAATTATCAGAGAAAAATTCAAATTAGGGAAAGTAGCATATTAAATTGGGCCTGTATATAAGATTATGATCAGTTATATTTGAATTATATTTATTGTTGCTTTTATGAGTCCAGTCTTACCATTTCAGCTGTATGAAGATGTGGAAATTTCCTCCACTGTGCAGAAGTTTAAGAATTTACAGTCTTAGCATTGTCCAGAGCATTTAGAGGTTAAGTGCCTTGCTCATGGTTACACAGGTAGTAGATGTCAGAGTAAGAATCAGAACTCATGTCTTTCCAGACTTTCAAGATGCATCTCTGTCCCTTATGTCAGGCTGCTTTTGTTTCCAGGGACAGCTAGGTAGCACTGCAGGGGATAGAGTGCCAGGCCTGGAGGTAGGAAGACCCCACTTCAAATCTGACCTCAGACGCTTAATAGCTGTGTGACCCTGGGCAAGTCATTTCACCCTGTTTGCCTCAGTTTCCTTATCTGAAATATGAGCTGGAGAAGGAAATGGCAAAACAATCTAGTAGCTCTACTCAGAAAACCCCAAATGGGTTCACAACTAAAACAACTGAAGAACAACAAAAAATGCCTTGTTACCAACACAAACTGGGCAGTGAATTTGTTTTACAAAAGTCAGAGTTAGCATTTTGAAAGCTATCAGCTTCATAGTGAAAACTCTGGAAAGTATTCTAACAAAAAGGAATTCTGTTTTTTATTTATTTTTCTTCTCCTTGCATTTTTTTAAAAGGATATTTATATAAAAATAGGATTCTTGTAGATACTCATTTCCTTACCTAAGTAAAAGCATGGTTCACTATGGAATCTAGTATTTTTCTAGAGAACTGACGTCAGAAATGATAGATTAGATTTTCATATGGAAAATATTACTGGGTAACACAGTGGATAGAGCACTGGCCTTAAAGTAGGAGGATCTGAGTTCAAAGCTGGCCTCAGACCCTTACTAGCTATGTGACCCTGGGCAAGTCACTTAACCCTGACTGCCTCAAGAAAAAAAGGAAAAATATATATATATATATATATATATATATATATATGGACAAATGAATTCTTAACTAAATAATGTTTTTATGGACACCACTAGGTTTCTAAAGATTAGATACATGTAAGAAAACATGAGAATTGTTTTCTACACTGAAATAATATATCATCATAATATATATATATATCATAATAATATATGATTATAAAACTATCATCTTGAGAAAATGAGAGGAAACAAATCAATTTTTAGGCCAGAGCTAATGTGATGCCAAATCAGGACTAAGGATGAGGTGGGAGTGGGGGAATGTAATTGCTTTTCCCCATGACTTGGTAGTAAATGCTTTCTAAAGAGATAAGGAATTAAGGAATTAAGTCAGTAAACACACAAGATAAAATAGAACCCTGGGATAAAATTTATAATACTTACATCTGAAGCCAAATTTCTTGGAATGGACCCTGGAGACACAGTTGACTGACTCTTGGTGTCAT